>JAGSMP010000195.1:600000-1184316 GCA_029286625.1 Parnassius orleans
GTAATTTTTTATGATTGACAATAAGTATATAAGTAGAATAAAAATATTATATTTCATTATTACGACAACGATATATGAGAGACATTTGAAAAATATACTACTTTGTATGATATAACAGAAAAAGAAAAATTTATTAATTTATATGCATAACTGACCTTGTAGATTTCTTGCTTGCTATAATATATAGCTAAATATTAAAAGAAATTATATTCAACCAAGCATCGCCCGCATCTCCCTTCTAATAAATTTTAAATATCATTATAAATATTGATGCAATTTGCATGTAAATATTACTTTTAAACATTGATTTATCCTTTTTCATTAAATCTCAACTTTACGAATACAAATATATATTATATTATACCAATATTTTTTTTAATAGAATATTCCCTTGGCGAAATACATACATGTTAATGACATTACATTTGCGTTCTCTGCGATGGACTATACCTTAATTTTTTACCCTAACTAGACAGAGAATAAGATAAATTTTGTGTTTAGTGTTAGAATTATCATTTATTTGTTAAAGTGCCCCATTTAAAAAATAATAACAATGACGACAAACTACGTAAGATTACTTATATAAATGATGATAATTTCGTTGCCATGTAATAAAATTACTTCATTTTATATAGCTCGTAGTCTTTGTACATATAAAGTCAAAGGGTTTAGTATTTTAACTATTTCACTATCTGCGAAAAAGACACAATAGTTAAACAATTGGAATGTACATAACTCACGGGACAGTGAAATCGTTAAGTCTAGGTCTCCCTTTATGTTTAGGAGTCCCTTACCTATTTCTATTTTTGTCGTCAAGCAGCAGTACACTCACTGCCGTGTTCCGGCTTAAATAATAAGGGGGCAGGCATGAAATTACAGGCTTTAAGGTATTTCGTTTCAGCCCTCAGGTGTGATATAACACATCTGTGGCCTTCATTGTCTAAAGTTGGTCACAGGTGTGTCCAATGGCTGCTGTAGCTACTCACCATCAGATGGACTATTAGCTCGTACGTCACTTTAATATTGTGAAAAATTTAAACGTCAGGAAAATTATATCACTTATATACACGTATATGTGAATCTACAAACAACACTAAAATTGTTTCTATAGTCATGTTATTATCATATTATTATAACTGAAATGGAAGGACTTAATATGCAAGTCTTCGTTGCGATTGTTTTATTCGATAACTTACACCTTAGAGACTGTTTGGTGTATACGATTTTATGGCAATAGTAATTTGTTGATTATACGTCGATTATATGAGCCTATGTTCAGCTTTAGGTAGACTGTAATGATGACAGTAATGATATCTTAAAATAAACTTAATATTGGGTTTAATTAAAAAGTAACTTATTATCTACGCAATCGAGTATAGGATACAGTGTTTTATAAAGAGGTAGCCCATAAAATGTTTGACGTAGTATAAAATTAAAACGATTGCTCTTTAAAAATTTGGCACAACGAAGTGAAAGAATTATAGATAACGGCTATTTTTGTTACAACACGCTGACCTACCTCACACTGTAATCAATTTAAAAAATTTAGAGATATAACAATCTACCTTATTTATTTGCCAACGATATCTATCACAAAGTGTAAAGTATTTCAGCATACATGCAATTTCCTTAACTAATATAGAGTTCGAATTCGCTGTTCAGATTAATTTTGAGGTTACCTTGTCAAATACTTTTCAAAATTGATAGCATAATGTGGCTGATAATGAAAATTCCCTTGCTGCTCAAGGTTATCAGTTGCATTACACAGCCTATCAGATAGTGGTTGAGTGAATTACAGATAACATTTTCGCATTATTCAGTTGGCGCGCACACAAATGCGTGTACTGAAAATTGCCACGTATGTAATAAAATATATGACTCTTGGCCAAAGTAACAGTCCTATGCGTCGAGATAAATTTCTTGTAAAGATAGCTATGTTCATATGCATTAGCGATCAAAGATTTGACTACTCTAATACATAGATGTGTATTCGTATAAAAATTATATTAAAGTTACATTCATTCACTCATTACAGCCTTTTGAACGTCTACTGCTGAACAGAGGCCTCTCTCATAGATTG
Organism: Parnassius orleans; assembly: GCA_029286625.1. Lineage (NCBI taxonomy): Eukaryota > Metazoa > Arthropoda > Insecta > Lepidoptera > Papilionidae > Parnassius > Parnassius orleans. The sequence goes on from JAGSMP010000195.1 coordinate 602,081, forward strand.
CTTCATAGGGTATATTTGCCATAGATGCGACGTTTGGCAGGTGGGTTGGCAACCGCATTTTCATTATTTAAGTTGTTACTGTTATTAGGAGGATGCTGCTACCATCTCCTGTTACATTTCCTTCTAAACTTTTATTCTCTTTAAAAGATTAAGTAAGTAAATTGTGTTTAAATATCCTGTAGTACTTATATTTTTAAATTTATAGTGTTATAGATAGCGTCATAATTTCAGTATATAGTGTTATAATTTCAATATTATTGTCGTGAGACAGGAAGAGTTAATGAAAACAAATTTGTTGTGAATAACACCTAATAGAAACACCCTTATATTGTATGGACGATCGGACAACGGAAGGTGGGATAGTTACTTTTCTAGTCGGTCACAGATAAAACTTGACTCTTAACGTATTTAATAATACTTTACATTTAAACCCTTATTTAGAAAAATTAAGGGGTTATTTATAAGTTTACCTATTTGTGGTTTGAAACATACGACCCCCAGTGTACCAACTTATTCAAATGCCAACTTTACCTGCATTCGGTGCGACCTGCTAACCAATGAATGAACCAACAAAGAAAGTTGTCACTAGCTTTGGTCATTAAAAATAATGTTCGAAGTTCACAAAACTGAGGCGTGTCTGTGTGAAAAGACTTACCAACGGTTAACCTCATTGCATGAATTATTAAATTAAAAAGAAAAATATTTTATGTTTCCAATGTGTTTTAATAGGTTTGTAAGACAAAATATAAAGCAAAAAATAAGTATCTTATTTTAGAAACAGAAGCCAAAATTACTCCCATGCACAACGTTCGTGTAGAGACTGCCATTTTTACTCTATGCACAATAAATACCAAACTTACACAGGTGAAATTCTAAAACAGTTTCTTTTCTCATTCAAGCAAAGAAAACGTCACATTTCTCCATTTTATAGGAGAACGAGAACAATCATTCTGACATAATTGACGATTCTTTTGGTGTCAAATGGTCAATTTTGTCTGTACGTACTAATTTAGAGTAGGTCTTGCACTTTTGCTGGGGTTTTCCGTGCCCTTTTCGAGGTGAAAGATTCATTTCTACTGGTAGATACCGTTCTAGATGACGTGGGAGTATTTCCTCTTGATAAGGTAGATTACTGATACTAGGACGGCCTCTTTTTCTTGAATACTTTTGCCAGCCTTGCAATAATGTTCAGAAATGGCTAGCTTGAATCAAATAGTGACATGTATTGGTCAGTCTTGCGTCGCCGTAACCAAGCATTAACTGCATATCAACAAGTGGAAAAGGTTTTTATACCACTGACGAGATCTTATTTGATCTATACAGACCTAACAAAGAGTCAACAAATCAACGCCTCCCATGTGTCGGTTATACACATCAACGCATTGGCGATGTTATGTCTTGTACTGTTTATCTTTTCTGAAATATCTAGTCTTAGTAGAAGTCGGTTCACTACCAACAAACGCAGACAGTAAATTGACCACTTTATTGTCATACCATGATACCAGGCTTAGTTTTACGTCATCGACGATGGCGATTTTCTCAACCATAGTGCCACGACCTATTTTCTTCAGGTCCTTTTTCTGTAGGCATATCAGCGTTAGGTACTCTGTAATGATGACAGTAATGATATCTTAAAATAAACTTAATATTGGGTTTAATTAAAAGTAACTTATTGTCTACGCAATCGAGTATAGGATACAGTGTTTTATAAACAGGTAGCTCGTAAAATGTTTGACGTAGTATAAAATTAAGACGATTGCTCTTTAAAAATTTGGCACAACGACGTGAAAGAATTATAGATAACGGCTATTTTTGTTACAACACGCTGACCTACCTCACACTGTAATCAATTTCAAAAATTTAGAGATATAACAATCTACCTTATTTATTTGCCAACGATATCTATCACAAAGTGTAAAGTATTTCAGCATACATGCAATTTCCTTAACTAATATAGAGTTCGAATTCGCTGTTCAGATTAATTTTGAGGTTACCTTGTCAAATACTTTTCAAAATTGATAGCATAATATGGCTGATAATGAAAATTCCCTTGCTGCTCAAGGTTATCAGTTGCATTACAGCCTATCAGATAGTGGTTGAGTGAATTACAGATAACATTTTCGCATTATTCAGTTGGCGCGCACACAAATGCGTGTACTGAAAATTGCCACGTATGTAATAAAATATATGACTCTTGGCCAAAGTAACAGTCCTATGCGTCGAGATAAATTTCTTGTAAAGATAGCTATGTTCATATGTATTAGCGATCAAAGATTTGACTACTCTAATACATAGATGTGTATTCGTATAAAAATTATATTAAAGTTACATTCATTCACTCATTACAGCCTTTTGAACGTCTACTGCTGAACAGAGGCCTCTCTCATAGATTGCTTCATAGGGGTATATTTGCCATAGATGCGACGTTTGGCAGGTGGGTTGGCAACCGCAGTTTTCATTATTTAAGTTGTTACTGTTATTAGGAGGATGCTGCTACCCATCTCCTGTTACATTTCCTTCTAAACTTTTTATTCTCTTTAAAAGATTAAGTAAGTAAATTGTGTTTAAATATCCTGTAGTACTTATATTTTTAAATTTATAGTGTTATAGATAGCGTCATAATTTCAGTATATAGTGTTATAATTTCAATATTATTGTCGTGAGACAGGAAGAGTTAATGAAAACAAATTTGTTGTGAATAACACCTAATAGAAACACCCTTATATTGTATGGACGATCGGACAACGGAAGGTGGGATAGTTACTTTTCTAGTCGGTCACTGATAAAACTTGAATCTTAACGTATTTAATAATACTTTACATTTAAAGCCTTATTTAGAAAAATTAAGGGGTTGTTTATAAGTTAACCTATTTGTGGTTTGAAACATACGTCCCCCAGTGTACCAAATGCCAACTTTACCTGCATTCGGTGCGACCTGCTAACCAATGAATGAACCAACAAAGAAAGTTGTCACTAGCTTTGGTCATTTAAAAATAATGTTCGAAGTTCACAAAACTGAGGCGAGTCTGTGTGGAAAAGACTTACCAACGGTTAACCTTGCCGAAAGGGTTGCGAGAACCTTTTTTTATATATAAAACTGCAAGTGGCTACTCCAGCCCATGGGCACCTGCAGCCAACTTCAAACAAGAAAACTACATTGCAAATACACAACTGCGTTGTCATCTTTTAGCGCTAAGATGGAATATCTTACAGCCTGTAATAATACTGGCTCTCTGTATCTTTAAGACCGGAACATAGCAGTCCAGGCAATGCTAATTGGTGACATAAATAGGTAAAAGGGTGGTACCTACCCAGATGGACTTATAGGCAAGGAATTTTATCACCGAATAAAATTGTAAACGTGTAGAAAAGTACAGTAGAACACTGCTGCACATAGACCCTTTCAATATTAAACTAGATGGATATCAATTTTGAAAGAAGTACCTATATTCATAATGCTGAACAAGCAGTTTGGTAAACATTACACTCTTTACTTTTATATATACAAAGGAGGACAAACGACCTAATAGTTAATCTTATGGCAAGGAAATGCTGTGGCCCAACCAAATTTCGATCGATCATCAATTAAGAATCAAAATGCAACTGCGTTTTCACACCTGAGGACCATAACAGTAAAAAGGGTCTCAGGTTCTTATCACTCAACATACGAAACACAGAAGCATTATTCTACTTAGTTATTATTTATTAGAACTGGAGACCCTTTTTACTGGAAAAGAGGCATTCCATCTTAGTCCTCACGGGTGACAACGCATCTGCATTTTGATTCTTTATTGAGGATAGATGTAGATGTCTATGGGTCACAGCAACCACTTACTATCAGGTTGACTGTGTGCTCGTTTGTCACCCTATCCTATAAAAAAAAAACGTAGAGCGTGGAACCGGCAGAGTCAACCCATTTGTACTGCAACCATAAATTTCCTGGAGCGTGACTCTACCACGTAGGAATACTCTTTTAATGATAACACTATGCCCATGGATAAACATCCGGACCCGGATCAATTATTTGTAAGCCATACAAACACTTGTTCCGTGCGGTATTTCAACCCTCAGCCCGCATTTAACAACCAAACGCTTAGCCACTGCGCCACCGAGTCATCGATTTTCCTCCGATGAATCGGGTTAGCGTAAGTAGATGACGCAAAGGATGCTGCCAAAATAATGTAAAATAAAAACCCATAATCTACTCATCCTTACAGAAAGAAAGGACTGTCAAAATGTACGTTCATCATAAATCAGTCTCATAATAATCTCATAAGAATAATAGAAGGCCTGTGTCCAACAGCTGTACGTGAATATAGGCTGCAATTATTTTTTATAGAAGGAGTATGACAAACGAGCACACAGTCCATGCTGTGGCCCATAGACATCTACATCTATCCTCGCTAAATAATCAAAATGCAGATGCGTTGTCACCCCTGAAGACTTAGATGGAATGCCTAGTTCCAATAAAAAAAGTCTCAGGTTATCTACACCCACTACACACACTATTTTACGTTAGTATTCTGTGAGAGCGTGGTCCTTCCCCAGACGAGCTTTAACCCTAATATTGGTGCAGCGTGGCTCTACTTAAATTTTCTACATTTTTTACGGTAAACAATTAACTGACACAATTAAGCCGCAATCACCATGATTGGAAGGGGAATCGACCACGAACGATCGCAGCGTATGCGTCAGTCTGGCTATTTTATAACTGGTATATAACATCGAATTAAGGGATGGTTACATTTATAAACCGCCATCAGTGAAATTATATAGATAGCATCTTACTGTAATTTTTATAGAAATAATAATGTTATTCAGGTCGAATTTCGGTCACGGCGGCCAGTATCAACGGAGATTATCTGTGCAGGACAAGATTACAGTGGTGCATTCTTTATTCCCTCACTCTCATAGTCCGATGGGATGGCAATCCCACACGACCGGAGAGAGATTAGGTGCAGGACAAACGGCCGAGGCACGAAAAGTACGTGAGGCCACGGTGGTTGAAACATCGACCACAACAATAACAACAACAATTCAATTACTGATTTTGGCCCGACCCGGGATTCGACTTGGCAGTCGCGGTTACGACCACTGGACCTACAAGGTAGTCACAGTCCAATACAACGATACTATACTAAAGCTATGACGATACCAGATGGGATGGGGTGATGGATTCTCTTACGCCGCGCCTAGACGGTTATAATATATTATTTTTATTATATGAATGATAAAGACGGCATATCATTCAGAGAGTGAAGTTCTTGTGAAGAATTCTTGTATTATTATTGCTTAAATAAATAAAAAAAGTTGGAAAAGAAATTAAACAACAAAAATTTTAAACATTAAAATTCATATTTTATACAAAATATCTCAAATGGAATCCAAAAATGGTTGCTTAATAGCAATAAATATTCATTCATTCATAGATTGTTTCATATCATTATTAGTATTTTTTTTTCATAGCACATATTATGAAAATTAAAACTTTAACTATTACATAGCTTCGCTGAAAATCAACGCGGCCGCGTAGAGCAGTAAATGCTCAGTCGAAGTCCAGCACCACTCCTGGATAATAGCTACATCTAATTTTATACATATTTCCTTTTTAAGTTGAATATGACGTACAAGTATCTTTTGAAACACTTTTTTATTTGTTATTTTTTGTAGTATATGTTGTGATTGTGTTGATGCTAACAGAAATATGTCTGTGTTATATATCTATATATGTATGTCTTATGCAAACGTATATTTTCATCGAAGTGAATCCAAGCGGAGCGCCGTCCTCTCGAATGCGTAACGTTGACGCGAAATTCATCCGCCTATATATTTCGGGCATAGCAACTACGTATCTACAATCGAAAAAGTCAGCCGCCGTCGGCGATGGTCACGCACTCATCCATAACACACTAACACATTCGCACTTAGCTCACAATAGGTATACCTAGGTTATATAACGCTTGTGCGAGCTCTACACTCACACACTCATGAAATAGTCGCACGAGCATGTGTCCGGACGCAGACTTTACCCTTGAGCGCATGCATAATACTAGATACTTAATTAGCGCATTGATAAAAATGTGATAAACCAATTTAACCGTCATTCGTGGACTTCTGAAAAAAATGCTGAAATGATTTTTTTAAATGCTATTAATTTTAGACTTTGCTCGAGTTTTTTAATTTAACTATACCACGATCATTGAATTTTGCATTTAATTTAAGTTTGTGCACTTCAAATAACAATGCTTTAAATAAAAATATAGCTGTTACTTTGATATTTTTTTTTAAATTGACTAAAGAAATACTGTAAATAAAGGTTGGAAAAACTTAACCAAGTTCTCGGAAGTCCAATGAATAGAAACCGGTAGACTTAAAAAACGTGATTCAACGAATGATGATACAGTTATTTCATCGATCTTAACAATTAGTTTAATCGAATCTGAGAACAGTTTCGATCTGATCCACCGTAACCATAGGGTCATAAAGCCTGAATAAATAATAAACTAAACCAATTTTAAATTTTATTGGTGAATTGGAATTGATGTTCCACATTACTTTACACTATAAAAGAGACGCGTACACTAAAGTTTATTTTAACAAAAATGTGCACCCGTTGATGTCTATCCCTTGTTCCTTACTCATAAAATAATACGAAAGTTAATGGTGATATAAATAATTCATTAAAATTAGGATGAATAATCGAACGATATTTAAGCAATTCTATTCAAAAACTTATTTGTCGCATTTCCCTCAAACTCCATTTGTTTAGTGCTACTTGAATACAAATTATATTTAACTAGCCGTCCGCCCCGGCTTCGCACGGGTGATTTCTGGATCTTGACAACAACGCGACCTACCGGGTCCAATTGTGAATCTAAACTATCTAGGGACCCATTCAAAAACACAACAATCAATCAACCCAAGATCCGTTGAGCCGTTTTATCGAGACTAACAGACAGCAATTGATTTTTATATATAGAGATTTTTATTTTATTTTACACCCCCGGACTGCCCTTTGTGGGTGGAATTTCATAAAATCCGTTCTTGGTAATTTTTAACATGCCAAAAAGAATATTCTGGCCAAGTTTTATACCTATAAGAGCTACTCGTATAGTTTGAAAATGTGATTTTTTTTAATTAACGCCCCCGCAACCCCCTTGCGGGTGGAATTTCATAAAACCCCTTCTTAGCTGATCTCTACTCGGCAAAGGAATATTCCTACCAAATTTCAAGTCTCTAGGCCTTATGGTTCCAGAGATATCGTCATGAGTCAGAGCTATAGTTTGAAAATGTGATTTTTTTAAATTAATGCCCCCGCAACTCCCCTTTCGGGTGGAATTTCGTAAAATCCGTTCTTAACTGATCTCTACTCGGTAAAGGAATATTCCTACCAAATTAAAGTCTCTAGTCTTTATGGTTCCAGAGATATCGTGATGGGTCAGAGCTATAGTTTGAAAATGTGATTTTTTTAATGAACGCCCCCGCAACTCCCCATTAGGGTGGAATTTCGTAAAATTCGTTCTAAACTGATCTCTACTTGGCAAAAGGAATATTACTACCTATTTATTATATTAATTAAGTCTCTAGGTCTTATGGTTCCAGAGATATCGTGATGAGTCAGTACATAGGTGGAAATCTCTAATATATATATTATATTGATATAGAAGATAATATTTTACACTAAATTCCCCCTTTTCGTACCGCGAGTGACGTAAAAGATTACTAGTGATCCGAAACGAGACGATTACTAGTGTTACGAAGTTACTAGTGCGAAAAACCGTGAACGTGGTACTGGGCCTCATAAACATCTACATCTATCCTCGAATAAGAACTAAAATGCAGATTACGTTGTCACCCCTGAGGACTAAGATGGAATGTCTATACAAAAGAGCAGTATTGAACTACTGTTTCACGCTGGTATCCGGTGAGAGCGTGGTCCTTTCCCGTATAGTTGCAGCATGGCTCTACCGCGTAAAAGACTATTCTATTTAATTAATTTCAACAATTCTCATAAAAACTCTTTAATTTTTTGCTAAGTGTATCAAAATATATTTGTTATCTGACGGCTCGGTAGCGCAGCAGTGATTAATCGATTAGATGAACTCTGGGGCTATAGGTTTGAATTCCGTATGGAACAGCTATTTATATTATGACCATTAAATAATTGTTACGGGTCTGAATATATGATTTTTGTATGTGAACTGCCTCCACAAATCAGAAGAAGTTCCTAGGTAACATAGAGATTTAAAAAAAAAACATAAAAATAGAGAAAAGGAAAGTAAACCTGGCGTTACCATAATGTTTGTTCACACCCTTCCTGTTTATTAAATTAGAACGTTTTAAGTCTGTCTGTCTGTCCGTATGTCACGAATCTCTAGCTCGTAGACCAAATAAGTTCATTAATAAATAATATAAATAAAATTAAAATATAATACATTAATATTATATTTTAACCTGCGTGTGAGTTTAAGACCGTTTAATTTACGAAGTTGTGAAAAAGCTAAACATGTTCAGAACTTGAATTTAAGAAATAAATACTGAAAGCATTGCATAATAATGTGGTCAACTGTGGCAAAAACAGATGAACATAATCTAGTACTATCTAAGAACTAATACAAAGAAAGAAAAAAACAATATTAGCAAAATTCTAAAAGTGGCACTCCTCGATCTCTCACGTTGACAAAAATAATGTTATCTCTACTTTGGATACATTTCCAAAAAAATATTCTCAAAAATTTGAGTTTCGTATATTCTAGTAAAGAATACAGAATTATTGATGAATTTTTAATTTTTAAACTTCATCCTCATTTCGTCTTCCTACGAATATGTTTTTCTTCACATGCTAGAGCGGTATAAAATTATAAACTTAATTTAATGTGAACGGGTACGAGGTACGAACCTTAATAAGTCTACAATAAAGCCCAACCACTTCACACTCGCACTCACACTGAAGCTATATTGCATCATCAGGATGGTAAAAAAAAACATCCTTCATAAAATTTAAAGAGTGACACACATTTAAACGATTAAAAACGATAGAAAGTGTCAATTACTAGAATTTTTATCTGATGTATTAAGCCAAGCCAGCTTAAACGGAATAGCCGCAGTGATTGGATTGGTTTAATGTTTTTTTTTGTGGCAGAGCCACGCTGCAGTTATACTGGTTGTAGCATAAATGTTCGGCTCGATCGGAGTAGAACCACGCTCTCACAGAATACCAGCATAAAATAGCAGCTTGATGCTTCTGTGTATTGTATGGTGACCAGTAAAGTATTAAGTTCCTCACTGATTACTGGCATGAAATATTAGCATAATACTGTTATGTTTCTAATGAGTGACAAGTACCGAGGACTCTTTTTACGAGTACAGGTAACGAGGCATTCCATCTTAGTTCTCAGGAGAGCAAAACATTGATTTTCAATCGATAAATGTAAATATCTGTAAGCTTCATCATCTGTTGTGCACGTTTATCACTCTTTCTTTTATTAAAAAAAATATTAAGAGCGCTTTTTGTATTCGTTATTACATTTTTATTAAAGTTTTATTTGCAAATTTTAATCAGTATCTAACTTTACAATTTTTTAAGAGTGCCGAGGGCTTGAAGAATTCCCAGACGCACGTCATCACCATTAGTAGAAATGGTATTTAAAAATGGTTTACAACATACGAGTCAAAATATAGTTAGCGAATGGACGTTTAGTAGAGAACGAAGTATTAGGCACAATGACCTCGTATTGCAATTGTCAGTTTTTGTGCTTAAGTCTTTTGGAAATCCCCATGAGCAGTAGCCTATAATTTTCAAACGAGAACGCTTACTTCAAAAAAACTAACTTTATTCAATAAATTTCGTCAATAATCAAACATTTATTCATTTTTCATATGGAACTAAAATCGCCATTTACATATTTTTTAAAGTTAAGAACTGACTAGGTGTTCATAGCGAAACAGTTATGGACTCTGGATTCACAGTTAGATTCATTTCATTAATGGATTTTTTATTATATTAGAGTGACAAACGTGCTATCAGTCCACCTAATATCAAACGGTTACTGTAGGTCAAGGACACCTGCAACCTAAATCGAAAGAAGATGACTGCAGATGAGTTGTTACGACAAAGGAATAAGATACAATGCTTATTGATATTCTGGCTTTCTTATTGTTTTTTCAAGAGATAAGACTAGTAACAAAGAAGCACACAATTCACATTTTAATATACAAAAACTACAATATTATTTGTACTAAAATAAGACATAAATAATAATTAAATCATACACATAATAAAAAAAAACGCAATAAAATCTTAAACCATATTTGCATAAGTTTTTTTTACGTAATTTATAAATTATATAATTAAACGCTCAGTAATCACACTGGCAGTGATTGCAATATTATAAATGGCAATAACAGTTTAAACTTGAACTTATCAGTGCGTTGCTTCTTGGCGACAAAATAGATAACACGGATTTTTATCCAGAAAAGGAACCATAATTCCCAATATTAGTTAGATATTGCTTAAAATAAAAATCTGTCACCGATAGAAGTATACATATCCTATTATGACACGAATGTCTAATTTGTAAAATAATTAGTCAAAGAACTAGTGTTTAGTTGGAAAGAGAAAGCCGTTCGTGTATCCATATAATTCGTGACTACGTAAACTATATTGCAATATTACGTCTTATAAATTATAGCTTTAATAGGAATCGAGCCGATTTATGTGAGTAATTACTCACACACAATCATAAAATAAAATTTAGATTAAAATATTTCATGGATTAGAATAACTAAACTGGCTAGGTAGACAGGTTTGACGCAGCAGACCGAAAAAAATAAAAAACTAAAACAAAACCATCGAAACCTCAACATCCAGATAGCATAGTAATTAAACAGTTTTTTTACGCTAGACTCGGATATTTAGTTTTGATATTTGTAAGTCATTGGACTATTTCAATAACTTTATTTAAATGTTTTAATATTCTAATATTGTAGATATCTGAAAAATATGAACTTTATAAAATTTAATTTCAAAAAATTAAGGCTACAAATTAGAACATTAAGCGGAAACATTTCTTTTATTTTTTTCATTAAATATTATATTTTCTTCATTTTTTACAGTCCCATACTCAGAACTTACATACATAAAGTACTATAAACTTACATACATACTTAAATACATAAACAGAACATTTGTTGAACATTGTTATCTCGGTGTTTGTCTCTTTTTTTACTTAATATAAGTGCTTGGTAAGTGGTGATGTAGCCCTAGATGGTAAAGCGTAACAATACCCTATTCACTCTTGCCTTGAAGACGCCCAGATATTCGGACGGAAAGATAGACGCCGGCAAATTATTCCACTCCTTTACTGCACGCGTTACAAAAAACGAAGCAAACCATTTGGTTCTAATGCGTGCAATATCGACAACAAAGGGGTGAAGATCCGCCGACCGCCTGGTTGTCCGATGGTGGAAAGGAGAGGGAGGAATTAAAGCATGTAATTCCTGAAAACCTAACACTAACACTCATCAAAATGCATTCTATAGAATACCGAGAGGCTGGCTACTCTGCGCCTGTGCTCGAGGTTGACAAGATTGGTTTCAACCAAATCTAGGTTACCAATAAGCCTCTTAGCACGGCTCTCCACTGATTCCAACGCTGCTAGATGGTATCTTGAAGCACCAGCCCATATATGACAACAGTAGTCCATGCACGACCAGACTTGCGCTTTAAGGTAAGAAGCTGCCCCGGTGTGAGTACCGCCGCACCCTTGCAAAGAAGCTTCCTTGCGGCGGCCTTGGGCCTGGACTCAACGAACTGCCCATAGTTGAGGTTCGGAGAAAATTCAAAAGTCAGTGTAATCCAAGGATACATGCCGGATAGTAGGAGCCAGGGTCAGCGGGCTCCTTTTAGCGGTGAAAAGACTATTTTCTCTGTCCGTTGCAGACGTTTCACAGAGACAATTTTACTTCTTCGTCAGCCCGTAAAAGTCCACTTATGAACATGGTGCTCCCCCGTTGTATGGAGGTGCTTGTCAGATGGATCTCATACCTTTGACGCTGCTTCCCGTGTTGATCTGGTATGTTACGCCTGTCGTAAATGAGATGGTTATATCGCCTAGAGGAAGCCACAAAATCTTTCTGGCATATGAACTAAATTGAAAATTACGATACCAATGGTACCAATGGCTGATGAATTTTCTCATCCCCTCACCACACGGCAACCTCCTCAGAGACAATTTATTAGAATAATAGAAATTCGGTGTAAAACCTCTAAATACTTTTTTAACCTTTCTTCCAATGCATCCAGCATGAGCTTCTAGCGTTGCGATTTCTGCACCAGATGTCAAATTATCTTAGGCCGCCACTATATTACCTCATCCCATACTTTTGGACGTGGTAGAGCCATGCTGCAGCTATATTTTGGTGGTAGCATGAATTGGTCCCCTCGACCGGGGAGGAATACCCCGAATCATAACTATGGTATGACGTTTCAACCCGTTATATTATTGCAGATTTTATTATGGTTGTTATTTATTATGGATATATTTTATATGGTATATTATTATAATGCTATGTAAATAAATGTTAATTAGATTTTGTTTTTTTTTATATATTATTAAGATAAAAAGGAATTTCTCCAACTTTTAGATTATTCTCCTTTTTTTTCTTTAAAAATGTTAACACATTTTGACGCTCTACTTAGTTACTGAGTAGAGAGTAATGGATGTGACTGGTGATGTCAATCGTTTAATTCATCGAATCGATAATATACATAAATCGAACATTTCAAGATGTCGAGCCCTAGTCAGTGACATGGTTTTCCGAACAATAATACTGAATTTATTGCAACGATGCCGGACGATGATAGGCGTTGTTCCGTGCAAAAATTCCGCGTAGGCGCACAACACATGCTCCGCCTACACATTCCGGGCCCCCACTGTTAAAGTTAGCCTGTTAATACTTTGAAAATATTTTCTTAACCAATTCTATATAACATTTTTTATATATATTTACCCCACAAAGAGCAGTTCAGTCATTATAATTATTCGTAGCTATATTCCTAAGTATAAGATTTAAATGTTTTATTTGTGCTACTTTTTCTTGACTATGCTATCAACTGTGTCCACAGCTGAACACGGGTCGCCCCAAAGATTTTTTTTATAGAATAAAGTTGACAAACGAGCACACTGTCCACTTGATGGTAAGTGGACGCTGTGGCCCATAGACATCTACATTTATCCACGATTAAGAATCGAAATGAAGTTGAAATGAAGTAAAATAAAATTCCTCTTGCCAGTAAAAAGGATCTCCCGTTTTACACATGGTAACACTCACCATACGAAACAGCAGCATTAAGCAGATATTTTACGCTGGTATTCTGTGAGAGCATTGTCCTACCCCGGTCGGGCCGACCCATTCGTGCTACGACCATAATATAGCTGCAGAGCGGCTCTACCATGCATGGCACTAAAGACTATCATAAAGTGCGGTCTTGAGCTATATACATTCGTAGACTCTCTACACATCAACATACAAAAAATAACAGACACCACAACATAGATACATCTAAAACATACTCGTCCCCAACTTCCAGCGTTGTGTTTCTAAAAACTACCGGCAAAGGTGTGGTGACGTTAGACATGATCTTCGTCTTATCCATGTCCATCTTAAGATATATCCACTGAGAAATATTATTGAGCTCATTGAAAAATTTATGTCCTTCAGCATTTCTGCCATATTGACAACGTCGTTGGTAAATTAAATGTGACTGACGTATTCGTCATTGACATTTTACCGTATCAGTCCAACAGAAAGAAAATAGAGAAATAAAACAGTAAAAAAAGATTTCCAACAGAAAAAGAAGAAGAAATAAAAGTATCATCATTGTTACAGCCCGTCACAAGTCAACTGCTGAACATAAGCCTCCCCCAAGGAATACCACAAAGCACGGTCCTCAGCCACCTGCATCCATCGACTCCTCCATGTCTTACTAGCTCGTCACTTCATCTAGTAGGGGGTCGCCTTACACTTCGCCTACCAGTACCAGTGCTACTCGAGAACCTTTTTCCCCATTGGTTGTCGGTTCTTCGAGCTATATCGTTTACTCTGGTTCTACTGCGGACATCCTCATTTCTAAGTTTGTCATGCAGATGAACCCCGAGCATAGCCCTCTCCATAGCTCGCTTAGCGACCCTGAGCTTCCTCATACGGCCAGCAGTGAAGGACCACGTCTCAGATCCATAAGTCATCACTGGTAACACGCACTGGTTGTACAATCTCGTTTTCAAATGTTGAGGTATACCTAACGAGAAGATGTGTCGTAATTTCCCGAACGCTGCCCAGCCGAGTTGAATCCGGCGATTGACCTCTCGGTCGAAGTTTGACTTACCTAGTCGGACTATTTGTTCGAGCTAAACATACTCGTCTACAACTTCGAGCTTAGTGCTCCCAACAACACACGGCATAGGTGTGACATGGACGTTACACATGATCTTCGTTTTGTCCATGTTCATCTTAAGACCTATCCCTTGGGAGGCACTATTGAGGTCATTGAGCATAGTGGTTAGGTCCTCCGGCGATTCTGCCATAAGGACTTTATCGTCGGCAAATCGAAGGTGAGTGATGTACTCGCCATTGATGTTAATACCGTATCCTTTCCGGTCCAGTAGCTTGAAAACGTCTTCCAATGCAGCGGTGAAGAGTTTCGGGGATATAACGTCACCCGTCTTACACCTCTCTGCAGTTGGATGGGTTTCGTACTCTCATACATTATATGACAGTGCTTGTGTAATTTTAATATACAGTAAATTTTATTTACCGTCTACGCTCGGTATTCATTAATCAATACTAACTTATCTCAATCATTTTATTTTTTGAAGTATTTTAAAATCTTTCCCCTCCATCCATTCTAAGCCCTCTGAGAAAAGGGGGAAGGCCAACCCACAGCTTCGGGACCTTTATAGGCTGTTATTTTACTTCAGTTCTTCGATGAATTACCATAACCGTTCCCAATATTTCTTGGAAGATCAAAGCTTCCTATTACTTAATAATTTATTGTTTTAATAAATTGAGCCAATTTTATATTTTATCTCTATATATTTACCTTATATGACAGAGAGGTATAGGTTATCATTACTATTATGAATCGTATTTTTGGGATAAGAAACTGAAAGTACATATATGTCTAAAACGAAAGTATAGATCATAAACACGATAAAATTATTGTAGTGAAATATATATAACAGGTAGACAGCAAAAGACTTAAAAAACTGTTTTTTATACCAGTTGCATATTCAAAAGAGTTCGTGTGAAGTCCTCTAGTCCACATTGAAGCCGCGGTGCGCTGTAACCTATTTAATCAATATGAGAAGGCCAACGTACCCAACTGCAGGAGGTTTAAAGGCTGGATTTAACTTTATTACTCTAGTTATTTCGGGTCAGCCATGTTTGCTTGCTTTTGACATCGATCTATAATAGTAAACAGTATAGTGACGGGCAACTACGGAACCCTACCTCTTCATTGTGAGTATCCCGACACGCTATTGCCCAGAATTATAGAATAAGAGAATAAGGATGACAAACGAGCACATAAGTAGATGCTGTGGTCCATATACTTTGACATATATTCTTGATTAAGAATCATAACGCAGATGCAATGTTACCACAGAGAACTAAAACACAACGCTTTTTCGGTAAAAAGGGTATCCGGTTCTCTACACTCACCATAGGAAACACAGCAGTATTAAGCTACTATATTACGCTGGTTTTCTGTGAGAGCGCGGTCTTTTCCCGGTCGAGCCGTCGCAGTTACAACTACAATACAGCTGCAGCATAGCTCTACAACGTATAAACATTGAAAAGATGTGAAATATGTGCTTTATCATCTCTTAGGGCAATAACTGTCTTTAGCTTTTAAGGCAATATTGGTGTTGGGAGAAGTCATAATAGTAATAGTGTACGAGTATACAGTTCATACTACTACATGCAAAACTTCGCAAATTACTTTGTTTCTCACTTCTGTCTTCTCTCACTGAATATTTTGTAATGAATGTAGGTGTATCATTACTTGCAAATCGCAATCTAGTAAACATTGCGCGACGGGATAGTGTAACACTAATGTAATTTAAATATGTTATACATGAAAGAGTAAAGTCAAAGTTAGAGCCTATATACGGCCCACTGCTGGGCTCATGTCTCTTCTAAGTTTTAAGAAGGTTTTATGAATGATTAAGACGATTAAATATTGATTTTAACTGAGCGTTGCTCGTTATGATAAGGTTTTGCCTTATTTGTCGCGCTTGGTCGACAATTACAGTATTAGACGACTTGACACTTTTGACGCTGCTGTCCGTCGTATATCTGAGTCGTTAGATCTGGTATATACGAGATAGTGGACTACTGCTGGCATATACTTCTATTCTCTTACTTCACCACCACACGCCATATTCGTCCTTATAACGGAAAGCTTCATATCCAGCAGGTTACTTTAACGAGCTGATAGTGAAGATAAAGATTGACTGAACGAAAGGGGTTAGAAGTGTTTTACACATAACTATTTCATAAACACATTGTCTTAATTTTTTTTTTTTTTAACATTAATCCTGTACTGGGATTTTCCTTTGTATTCACATAAATGAATTGCACACGTACGGATCCAGACACGGAACAATTATTATTTGTCAGCTAAACAAATACTTGTTCCCTGTTGGATTCGAACCCGCTACTCCGTAGCGCTCCAGCCAAATGCTTAGCTATTGCACTACCGAGCCTTTAGTAACAGTGCCAAGCTAAATAGGAAACAAATGAGCGCACAGTCCGTCTGATAGTAAGTGGTTTCTGTGATCCATAGACACCCACACCTATCCTTGATTAGGAATTAAAATGCAGATGCGTTATCACCCGTAATATCCATTATATAGGTAATAACTGCAACTGTTGTTTTCCGCTCTAAAAATTTGACCATATAACAAAACTTCCAGTTTTAGCTCAAAAATAGTTGTGATTTTTATTTTTACTGGACTGATTTTGGCATAATATCATAAAGCAATCTTTGTAACTCTATTTGTACAGGTATTAAGATTCCCATGTCGGCATGTCCATTTTGGGCGCGACCGGATGTCCAGCCGGCGTGTTACGTAGTTACACCAATCAGCAGGCAACTGTTCAAAGATATTGCAAACGTATGAATGTTATGTGTGCGTTATTTCGCACGACCTTGATCCCCACGCAGCGCGCTCAGATCAGCGCGTGTATTCTAAGACCAATTCCATACAGTGCTACAAAACTTATTAGTACAGTATCAAACTACCTACTACACCAAAAGATGATACCTACTACTATTACTACATTTAATAAATTGCGTTTTTATTATAACATTTTTCACCAATTTTAAGAAATTCCAACCAGCTTTTAACAATTAACTTTTTTAGTATCTCTCTTCATATATAAGACAGGTCGGGATAAGCCGACTTCGCCTTGAAAGAAAATAAAAAGACGGTTGATTGCAGACTGTGACGGCGTAAGAGGAGTCATCACTCCATTTAATTTCCGTGAGTGTCATAACAGGCAACTATGGAAAATGCTTCAGATAGATTATGGTACTAACATCTCGTTTACTCTAGGCGTAAAATACCCAGACCATAGAGCAAGCAGCAAAGGTACAAGATGTCTGGTTCTGTAATCGTCAATCCGCCTGCCAAGTGTGACGATTAAGGCAAATTTTTGCTACAACGAGAGAATCTCATGACTGGCAGTGGACTTTTATGAGACGATAAAGAAAAAAATCTCATAGTTGTATATAATCAATATAATTGAATAAAATTGGTTGTCGGCTCTGACTAACTACTAATCTATAACCATTAAAATGACGTGCAGAAAGTCGATGAATATGAGAGGCTCAGGATCAGCACTGTGCTTTGTGGTAGTGTTTGAGGGAGGCGTATATTTAGCAGTGGATTTGCGATGGGCTGCAATGATGATTCTTAAATAAAAATACGTCAAGAAGTGTTAATTATGTGAAATTGGCTGTACTTCCTACCTATATAACCAACGTGTACTTATTTTTTCATAGAATAAAGATGACAATTGTGCACACAGTCCATCAGATGGTAAGTCGGTGTTGTGATCCATTGACATATTATAATCTAGTATACACATCTATACTAGATTAAAAATATAAATGTAGATGCGTTCTTATTCCTGAGAACTAAGAGGGAATACATTGTTACCTGTAATAATTATAACTTTTAACAAAAAGTAAAAACCGACTTCAAATTGCTGAAAAAGAAGTTATTTATTTGCTACCCTTTAGGGGTGGAATTTTTTCTCCAAATTTATATGGGACCACCATTGAAGAATAATAACCTATTTAGTAAAAAAAGAATCATTAAAATCGGTTCTCTCGATTCATATGATATCTGCGAAGATATCATATGAAATTCTTAAACAATAGTCCAATATGAAACTTTTTCCCCTACTTTCCAACCCTGGAGGCAGAAGTTTTTCTTCAAAATTTAACCACCCTTGAAATAAAGCCTATTTAATAAAAAAATAACCATTAAAATCGATTCACAATCTGCGAAGATATCGCGTAACATACATACAAAAAAAAGAACATTCACTCGAATTGAGATCCTCCTTTTTGAAGTCGTTTAAGGGTGTACTACACTCTCACCATGTGAATCACAACAGTATTTAGCGGCTATTCTATGAGAGTGTGGTCCTTCCTCGGTCGAGCCGACCTTATATTCGTGTAGTATATTTCGAGTCGTATATTCGTAGCTCTGCCACGCATAACTCATGCTGGCCTGCAAAGGAAAACGATATAATGACTTCTACAAGTCATAAAAGATGTTGTTGTTCATTTAATACTCAATATGTACTTATTTCATAGATTCGATGCCAAAATTCTATATTAAATTCAATCAAATTTAATATAGAATTTGATTGCATTTATCTAAAAATAATAAATAAAATATCATATAAATCTGACAAAAATGGCAATTATTGATTCGATTTTGCTCATTCGTATGATATGTCCACTACCTTATTACGCAGTGCATGCTAGCTTACTATTATGCGATGAAGTGAAGGTCTTTTAGTTATAAGTCATAACTACATTGAGCAAAATCTACAGCGCTCATGTTTTTTCTTAACAGAAGAAGTCTTTATTCACATTTGACATAAGCATGATCAATAAATAAACTGTAATGAAAAGTCGTTTTATAATGAATAAACTTTCTTCGTTACTTATACAATACGTATCGTTTCAATTTAAATTTTACACAACAGATCCATGAAGGTAATAAACCAAGAATGGCAGTTTCGATTAGAATTAAACTCTGCTACGTCGATATGTTTAAAATTGATCACAACAGTGGTGAGTCCCCAGCGACAAGGTAAGTCGTTTGTGTACTATACTCACAGTAGTGTTAGGACTTCGGGGTATTCACAGGTTTTTAAAGTAAGTAGGGATCCGTATTATGAATTTAAATTTACGCAAGCCAATGCTTTATTTAGAAACGCGATTAGAGACGAGTCTGTTGCCGTGTACATTTTAAATTTATGTAAAATCGTTAATGATTCGTAACTAAATTAAATTCGATATTTAAATGTTAACATTCTAGACGAACTAGTAAATAAGGCCACTAAAATTCATGTGATCAAAAATTATATATAGAACGTTCCGCATTCGCGGCCTTTCAGAAACGGGCATGATAAAGGAGTGGGGGGACGCAGACGGCCCGATGACATCACACCGCGTTGCAGCGCGCTGCGACAGCCAACTCTTGCGCAATCGCGCGCCCTTGATCTTGACTGCGTCGCGGCCGCACGCGTGTGCGCACACATTTGAATACTACACTCGCGACTATATTTATCTTCTCGCACGGAGGCGCGAAACTGTAATCATAGAATATAAAATATAGCTAAGTACAGCACACACGTTGCAATGATGTTTTGTTTAGCTATAATTAAAATTAAGCTTTTTCACCAATCAGTCATTATTATTAAAATCTATTAGAAATTAACAGTCCCACTGATTGAATTCACATGGGCATATTATAATAAGAAATATATGCATCATCATCATCATCATCATTTCAGTCCATCACAAGTTCACATCTGAACATGACCTTCCCCTAGGAACGCCACAAAGTACGATCCTGAGCTGCATTCATCGACTTCATGCATCTCTTAGTCGTCACTTCATCTAGTGGGGGGCGGTCCTCCAGTTCACTTACCGGTACGAGGCATAACAATTTAAAATATATGGACATTATAATTTACTAGCTTTTACCCGTGACTTCGTCCGCGTAGAATTCAAACAAAAAAAGTGCAGATCCTAACCTTGCAGTACCTAGAAGCTGGTTATTGTCGTTGACGGCACTAATCAAATAGTTAATTGCTATTTTTATATCATGTTCTGATTTACTACATGACGAGCGATGAAGGAAAGAATCATAAGGAATCCTGCATTCTGAAATTTATAAAAAAATATTTCAAAGACATGTCAAGCTCCAAACAGGCATTGATGCAGCCCCGCACTTTTCCCTGCCCCAAAAAAAGAAATGCGAGGAGGCCTGTGTATACTTAAAAGCTTTAATACTAACAGGTAAATATTTACTTCCAAATGTATGATTTTTAAATTTAGTATTTATGATTTTTCACATTAGAACAGACGCATTTATTTGAGATTCTAGTATCTGGTATTATAGCAGAAATTTTTAATAACATACAATAACGATAAAAATGAAGTTATTACTAACAAAAATATTTTAATTATCCACTAAATATGAGAAAAAATAGTTTAAATAACACAGATTCATGATTTACTTCTGCAGATGTGAATCACAGCGTAGGTTACCTATTACTCGCACATTGCAGTTGTTGTGGGCTCACGACTCCTACTCAGTTCTAATTCGCTTCACATTATTTATGCAGTTTCCAGATTGCTTTACGTATTTCCTCATATTCAATGTACATACAATACTGCGTACTATTCTATATTCATATAAAATCAATGCTATTTCAAACACTAACAGACACTCAGAAAATTATTTTCATGCTTAAAAATAAAACTAAAGAAAATACATTTACATTAATTTGTATGCATAATATGTTAGGTCCTTACTTATGAAATTGTAAGGTACGTATGGCAATACACAATGCTGTGTTAATCCCTAGCATAATGCATGGTAGTGAAAGTGGGGTTTGGCAGAATGATAAAATTAATGCTGTAGAAATGAGGCCATTAAAAAGCATGTTAGGGGTGGCTCTGAAAGATAGAGTGCGAAATTGTGTGATAAGATATACGTGTGCTATGCAAGATGTTGTGATCTGGATTGTGAAAGAGATGCTTCGGTAGTTGGACATGTAGAAAGAATGAATGAAGAAAGAGTGGTAAAGCAAATTTATGTCGGAGAAGTGAGTGGCTGAGTCGGCAAGGGTCGCCTTAGACGGATGTTTATCGACCAAATTGGCGACATATTGTGATCCAAATTGAGAACATGTTATTTACAAGCGAGCATATAATATACGTAGATACTATGGGTGTGAAAGAAGCGACAGAAATTTGTCTGTGGACTTTGCCAAATGAAGTCCGTAGTTTCTGCCTACTCCTTTGGGTGACAGGCGTGAGAGTTTATATTATTATGAAATAATACGAAATTGTCGTTTTCTATTCTAGGTAGTAACATCCTACTATCCTATCCTACTTATCCTATCCTATCCTCGCTATTTTATCTTACTAATATTATAAATGTGAAAGTTTGTACGATAGAGTGTTTGGATGTTTAGATGTTTCTATATTTTAACTCAAACACCCTAACACTACTGAACGGATTTATAATATTGTAAGTAAAAAAGTTTGAGACTGTGTCAAATTACAATATTTTTTTTAATCCTTGATGCTAAACTAAATCGAAATTAATTCGAAAAGTTCGCTGTTCTGTTGGCATTAGGACTCACTTTATTTTGTTCAATAGGTATTCATTTTCTTTCTTTTTTTATTTATTATAAGCCAGTGCTTGACCAGAATCCCACCTGGTGGTAAGTGGTGATGAAGCCCTAGGTGGTAAATCGCACTGTCATAGCGTAACAAAAGCCTATGCACTCTTGCCTTGAAGACACTCAGATTGTATTCGGATGGAAAGACGGACGGACACTGGCAAATTATTCCACTCCCTTGTTGTACGTATTACGAAAGACGAAGCAAACCGTTTGATTCTAACACTTGGAATATCGGCAACAAAGGGGTGCAATCTCGCGGACCACCTAGTTGTCTGATGGTGGAAAGGAAAGGGAGGAATTAAAGCATGTAACTCCTGCGCACACTCACCGAAATGCATCGCGAAACCCATACTAGCGGTCACTGAGGAGGTTATTCTGCTCTAGGGACACTAGGTGAGATAGGTGAGCGTTATACGAGCGAATATACGCTCCATAATCTTGCAGTGTATGGAGGTAATTGATATTGGCCGATAGTTGGCAGGGTCGGCACGGCTGCCCTTTTTAGGCACAGGTTGCACATTGGCTAGCTTCCAAGACTTAGGCACTATTCCAGTCCTGAATGAGAGGCGGAACAAGTTCGTTAACATAGGAGATAACTTAGGTGCACAGACATCTAGAACTGCAGGGAGAAGCAGGTATAACATCAGGTCCACTAGCTTTTTTCCACGTCTAGACTTCGCAAGGTTTCAAGAACCTCCTTGTTGGTAATGCGGACCTCTGACATAGAGGTACTGCAGTGAGGTAATTGAAGTGGTAACACTGTTGCTACTGTTTAGACGCGGATTTCAAGCAAAAAGAGAAGCAAATAAGTCCGTTCGCTCCTTAGCTGCATGCGCCAGTGAACCATCTGGTTTTACCAGTGGAGGCAGTGTAGACCGGCAGAAGTTTGTCGCGACCGCTTTGGCGAGAGACCACAAAGTTCTACTGGCAGATGGTTTGGCAAAAACTGGCTTGCCGTAATGCCTTTTTGCAGAACTTGGCGGCTTGATTAAAGGCTATCTTCTTATAGCTAACATACGGAGTTTTGCGATCTCGAGCATCGACCCAGGATAATCACGCATATCCTTGTCCTTTTCAGCAAGGGCACATTCTGAACATTAAGGTCCCGGCTTCGAATTTCGGATCGGGCCAAAAAACATTAAAGCCGTTGGCCCTGTGCTTGATCTCTCTGCGGTCGTGTATCAGCTATCCAGCTGTCTCATCGGTCTATGAGAGTGGGAGTAAAGTGTACACCTGTGCTTGCGTATACGCATGCACAGGTGTACTACGCAAGTACAGGTACGCAAGCACAGGTACGCAAGCACAGGTACGCAAGCACAGGTACGCAAGCACAGGTACGCAAGCATAGGTACGCAAGCACAGGTACGCAAGCACAGGTAAGCGAGCACAGTTACTCAAGCATAGGTACGTAAGCACAGGTACGCAAGAACAGGTGTACACTTTACTCCCACTCTCATTATAGTGCCCGGGGCAGAGTGGGAGATGCCTAGTCTCTGTTGGGACTGGCCGCCGTGTCCGCAAATCGGTTAGGTCTGGAGGAAATTATTATAATTCGTATTTGATTTTTTTCTTACATAATATTAGTTCATATTCTATAGTTAATAATTTTAGGAATGTATTTGGAGTTTTAATTTCTTTTCTGCCTTAATTGATTGATTACATTATTTTGTCTTGCAACACTTATGATACCTGCATGTTTTTTCTTCTTACATTTTTTTTGCTTCTTTTTGTTTTTTCTTCACTTCGTTTTGTTTAAGCACTTCCGAAATAGTTACTTATTTTTTGAAACAATTACAAACATTTTATTGAATGTTAGTTCGTTGATTCTTTTAAGTATAGCATGTCTTCCCATGGTCAGTTCTACGTAGTTTACTAATGTATTCCTAGGGCCCAAAATCTTCAGATCAAAACAAATCATTTGATGTAGACTTTAGAAGATAAGTGTATTGAAGTAGAGCGTTCTGCAAATTA
Organism: Parnassius orleans; assembly: GCA_029286625.1. Classification (NCBI taxonomy): domain Eukaryota; kingdom Metazoa; phylum Arthropoda; class Insecta; order Lepidoptera; family Papilionidae; genus Parnassius; species Parnassius orleans. Next base: position 626,057 of record JAGSMP010000195.1, read on the forward strand.
TGGTTAATATAATTTTAGTAATAAAAATTCGTCGGCTTTTAATTAAACATGAGCGGAGCTGCAGGTAAAAGCTAGTTTTCTAATAATGGCTAGTTTGAAATTAAACTATGAGATATGTTGCATTAGAATTGGAGTTTTAGATTCAAGTTAGTGTCATATTAAAAGAAAGCTTAAATAGATTGTCCGTGAACCGCGGGCACTCAAGAAATGTTCAAGCAGTCGGTAAGAAGAACTTATTCAAGAAAACCGCCGAATTGCACATGTAGAGCTCGAACGTAAACTGGGGTGGGTTTCAGCAATGCAAACCATTATGTACGATCAACTTTCTCTCCGTAGACGTCATAATCTTATTGATGAGTGGAAAGACCGTCGGCTAGATTGGTTATCAATTCATGATATGGAAATTCGACGCCGCCTAGAAAAAAAAAAAACATTTACGAGTCAGTGTGGCTGGCGGTGTAACATGGCTATATATTTATGATCCCGAATCAACGCGACAGTTGACTGTATAGTGCTTTGAAGATGAGCGGACACTAATGAAATGTCGCCTTGTTGTAAAAAGTTCGGTTTGTTCTAAAAAGCGATTAAAGAATCTAGCACCACAACAACGTTGCAACAAATGTGTTCGACTTTTTTAATTAAGAAAAATGTGTTCGTATTAGCCGCTTACCCGCCATAATATTCCCCCGACCTTGCAAATTTTACCTCTTTTCAAAAATTAAAAGGCAAAATATTTAAAGGCAAAGAGATGTGTTTTCGACATGCTGCTTATAATTTCAAAAATTTGAGGTGTCTACAGAAAACATGGCTACAGTCTACACAAAAAGTGTCCTCGTATACGTTCTCGAGGAAAAATACGACCGATATCAGTAAAAAATAAATATTAACTTTTAATTAACTTTTAATTAATTAATAATAAGTATTAACTTTTAATTATAATTGACTTAATTACAAATACTTTAATTAATTATAAAAAAATATTGAAAAATGAATTATTTAAAATTAAATTAATTATTTAATGTCAATTTTTAAGCAGTGCGTCAGCTACGAATGTGAGTATCCCTACAAACCATCATTGATTTAATGGTGCAAATCGAATATGTACAAAAATGAGTATATTTTCATCATCCTTTGGCATGACCTCCTATGCCAGATTATCAAGTCGAAATCTTGATCCTGGTTGTTCTTGTGGAGGCTTTTAAGCAATGCAAATCACGGAGCCCCTTTCCCTTATTTTGACTTCCTTAATCATGACTTTTTCTCCGGCCGCGAGACCCTTAAGCGTGACGCCTATCTTATTGACCTTTGGGTTAATTCCATCCTCACTACTAGCCGTATTAAGAAACTAAACTTGCTGAGTTGGCTATTGAAAAGCTCGGAATTTATAAAACATGTACTACAAATACCCGCATAGAAAACTGACCAATCATCATAGCCCTGACTTTGTTAGCTTTAGGAAAGAATAAGATGAAGATCAGCATAGAGAAGCAAAAAAGTTCTCAAGATCAAGCTTTACTTACGATCAGATGGGGCAATGCTGCAAGCAATCTAATCTGCGAGAAACATGAAACGTATATACACATTACGTCATATTTAGCAGTGGATTAGTAAATATGTTGATAAGCCTATTAAAAAATGCTTTTATTTTTTTATAAGCGCTATATAATAACATAATTTATTAATAAGACATATATTAATAAGACCTCAAACTTGTGTTCTACATATATTTGTATGAACATTTGATACAGAAAGCCACTGAAAGTATTCTTAAATTAACAGGAATTAAGTCTTGAGAAATAAAATAATAATATTAGGTAAATAATGTTTTAAATCTAAAGAATTTCACACGGATGTCAATCTCGAATCATTTATTTTTGAATAAAACTAATTTTACGGATTTTATCGCGATTTTCGGGAAGCTGAAGATTGACCTGGCTAACTATAATATCAGGACGTCAAACATCTCAGTCCCCATGTGACAATGGGTGCTGTAAAGCATCCGTAATATCGGGAATAAAAAAAGGAAAATCAGTTAAATCAAAAGCGATAAAATTAGTTTTATTCAACGTCTAGAATTCGAGTATATATAAGAAATCATTAAGGGAAGGTTATCCGAAACCTGTAGGCAATTTAGCGCGACGCACGACGTATTTATTCACTATGCGGTGTGAACCATAGCACAGAATAAATAATAGTACTACGTACAGAAATTGCACTCCTTTGATGTTGACTGCTTGCCGACGTTTTAATAGCCTACATAGTTATTATTAATCAGATAAATCGCGCGCAAGCTAAATAAAACTTTATCGCTGCGCGTGAGTGTCCGTATTACTTTGCATCTTTTCCCCTTCCTACGTCACGACGGACTTTCCGTTACTAAGGGCTGTTAATAAAGAGTATAAAATACATTGTGAAATGGTAAGTTACTTAGGTAAAGTACCTATTCTGACTATAATCGACCATAATTCCGCTACTATGTGAGTTTTGTGATGCCCAACGCATGTAACTTGTAAAGCCATTCGTCGGGAATCGCGATGCTTGGCTCTTAAGAAATAGGTAGATAGTGTAAACAACAAATAAACCCGAAATACGATTCCTAACAGAAATGTGATCGTATTCTACTTAGTTAAAAATCTTGTAAACAAAGTTTTAATTTCAGTATTTTGTGCTATTATAACTTAAAATATTTTAACTACAAAGAAAAGTAAAGGTATGTAAGTAGGTACTTGGGTGGTGAAGTAAATTTCAACTAAGTTTTGTAATAAAGTGCTTAGGTATTACTTCTGTAGATAAATAATTACTTAATCCTTTTTTCGCTAAAAGTCCCTATCTAACAAAAAAAAAATGAAATAAATTCACCTTTCATTATCCTTCGGTAACTTAAAAAATGATATATCTGAATCCTTTTAATAGCTCATTAAGCATCCATTATAGTAGGAACGACGTTTTGCCATTATAATTTATGAAATAGATAGGTAATATACATATACAGGTGTCCCAGAAGTCGGCGTCAAGCTGGAATCGGGTGATAGGTCAAGTCATAATAGTTAACAGAAAAATATGAAAAAAATCTTTGCTATGTATTAAAAATTACAGGCATTTATAAAAAAAATCGAGAAAAAAGGTAATCTGTTTCCCTCAAACTACGTAAAATTACTCTCTCTGTCTTTGTTACGTTAGTGTCACTATCTGTCTCGCTCACACTTCGTCAACTAGTTCCCTCCGTTTCACTCAAACTAGAATCTTAAGTGACAGGCTTGAGGAAAGCCTTGGGGTACACAAAAATCATTTTAGACAGGTAAGGAAAATTAAATTACAGCTGGGTTTCTTAAAAAAATCCATAATTTAACAAATAACCTTGCAAGTGTTATACCATTTTGGAATTCCTATTAAATGCGCCAACTTATAAAGTTACTTGCCAAACTCGTATAGTACTTTTTTTTTCAGTACAGTCATTTAAAACTGGGCAAGGTATTAATTTTGAATATTTGGTTGGGAAAAAAATTACATTTCCTTTTGGACTGGAGCAGTTGGCTGTAAATTTTAAGCAATAGTTTTCAGAAGCTTTATTCAGGATAACATAATAAAAATAAAATTAAAAAGTAAAAATTTGTAGCAACAGGAGTTAAAAGACCGTCACAGGGTGTAGATTTTCTCGATTTTTTATAAATGCCTGTAATTTTTAAAATACATAGCAAATATTTTTTTTATATTTTTCTGTTAACTATTATGACTTGACCTATCACCCGATTCCGGCTTGACGTCGACTTCTGGGACACTCTTCATAATTACATTAAAACTATTTTATCCTACAATTAAATATACTAAATACTAAACAAAACTATTTCGACGAGTATTTCAACAAGTATTTACAAAAAACTATTTACGTAAACAGCGTTAAAAAATCTTTAACATTCAATCGCTTAGAACGCGCTAGCCCCGACTGCGTTCTACCCCGGGGGTGTCTCGCGATTGTAGGTAATTATTTCACGCAGGTAGCAAGAGTGACAGAGGCCTGACCATAGGCACTATATGCAGACACCGTGCGGTAAATACACGCCACAGTATAAATATTTGCAGTATATCAACTGAATTGAATACTATAATAATTGAATTGATACTTTTCTTCTTTGGTAGGATTTCTTTGTTTCGTCAGATTTACATTTTATTATTTAGTAGTTTACTTTTATTATTGCATAAAATGTACATATAATATCACTTTATGGAAGTTTTAATAATCAACTAATTTTATTAATGAAACAAAGGTAGGTTGTTCCGTTACCGTTTTAGCCTATTAAAGTCCACTGCTGAACATAGGCCCCCTCATAGATTGCCTCATAGGGGCGATATTTGCCAAATTTGGCGGCTGGATTAATCCCAGCCGCCAAATTTCACGAACGCACATCGCGGCAGAACTCCCGTTACCATCCACACCATCTGGATGATTGGCGGTCCACCACTGTGCGATTTAGAAGATGTTTTCTTCCTCGCACAACTTCCTTGTGGAATAGTTTACCACCAGCGAATTTTCCGGACCGATACGACTTAGGGACATTCAAGAAAATAGCCTACTCCTTTTTAAAAGGCCGGCAACGCATCTGCAATTCCTCTGGTTCCCCTGGTGTTGCAGTTGTTCATGGGCGGCGGTAGTCACTTACCATCAGGTGAGCCGCATGCTCGTTTGCCCCCTCTCTTATAAAAAAAATAGTTGCCACGCTTGGCAAGCGGGTTGTCAACTGCAGTTTATTTTTTATTTTTAGCCGTATTAGGAAGACGCTGCTACCCATCTCCTGACTTTTTTCCCTGTGTCGCCTCTTACGACACCCACGGGATGATATAGGGTAATGGTTATTCTTACACCGCCACTACACGGCTCGGTAGGCTGTTCACATAAATGTATTTGTGAATTCACTACACACACACAGTAATATAATGATACAAAAAATTTTGAACATTCAGAATAAAAGTAAAATATTTGAACATAAAAAAATAACAATTGGCAAATTAAAAAAAAACACTTTGTTTCTCGAGGAACCATATGACATCAACAGAGTATGGATATAGAGTATTAAACCAACAAATCAAAATTCCACGAAGTCAAGTGGACGTGTGCTAAGGCCGGTTGAGAATCATTGTTCGATTTTTGCTGCGAGAGTGATGAAAGCTTCAAATTTTCTTTATCATGTAATGAAAGAGGTCTAATCGGCATACTGCGTGAATGCCTAGGGTTTATTATTTCTGCCAACGAAACATTCTAAACAAAATTTTACAATTATTCGTTTCATTTTCATCTTCCAAAATTGTCATCTTTTCAAATGCGTTCAATACGTATAGGTTCATTTTCATTCGCCCGAATTCCAAGGAGACATATTTGCCGTTTGGTCACGTGTAGTTGCCTCTGTACCTGGTAGTAAAAATCACTTTTTTTGTTAATTGTTATGGTGTTAGATTTTTTATCATATTTCAATATTTTTATTTGCCTCAATTGCATTCATTAGGCCTTTTTTGGATTCTGTAATAGGACACTTCACCTCTACTAGCATGACATCACCAATTAGTCCGTCAGGCGTAGCTCCAATAAAAGGATAGGTTTTATTAATGAAGATTCCATACTAATGTTCTTTTGCTGCTGTATCTGCTGCAGGGCCTGCTCAGATTTTTCATCTACAAATTCAAATTGTTTTTTTATCTGGTGGAGAATATGGTGGGAGCTGCATCAACTGAAAGCAAGCATTTTGCATGGCAGCGCCACCAACATCAGATCGATGGGCAGGGGCATTATCATGATGAAAAAACACTCGAGCACGCATCTTTCTTCGACGATTATTCTTTAGTTCTTCGCATAGTTTCTTGATTATTGATGCTTAATAATCTCCGGTTATTGTCTCTCCTTTACTTAAATATTCGAGTCGATTATTATTATACCGTTTGCATTCCAGAAGACAGAGTCCATTAGTTTTCCAGCGGACGCAGACATCTTGAATATCTTGGCTGGCGGGGAAGACGGTCATTTGCACACCTTGCTTTGGTTTTTCGTCTCCGGGTCAAAATATACTCACGTTTCATCTACGGTTACGAAACGAGCGCAAAAATAATCTGGATCTTCTTCAATTATTGCTAAATTTAGCTTTGAAATGTCAACTGTTGCTTTCTTTTGGATGTCTGTTAACATTAGTGGAGCCCAGCGTGCGGCCACCTTTTAAATTTGAAAGTATGAGTTAAAATAAACAGAATTTTTTCAAATGAAATCTTTAGAATCTCAGCTAAATTACGGATAGTCACATGTTGATCTACCTTAACAATTTCTTAATTTTTTTTAAAGTTTTGTTGAGTAGCGGCCGTTATTGGCCAACTGGAGAGTGTCGCCATTGCAGGCGATTCTGCCACTTTTAAATTCAGCGCACCAGTTCGAGTTTCTTCATTTTGCATACGAATCAAATTCCCGCCAAATATGAATTTTGAAAAAAATTGAGTATAGTTTATAATTTAGTTATTTCTGGCCTTAGCTGCTAACGAATTTAAGATTCGATAAAAATATAACGCATTTCTATAACTCATTGATAAGCGATTCCGAAAACTTATTGATCCACCTAGTAAATTATACATATAGTTCTCGGCCATGGAGATCACATCTTATCGAGACTTGGAAAATGACTATCAACTATAATAGATAGGTCGGCTTTCAATGCTAAAGAATCTAGTGTTAGAAAGGAGTTTTCAGGTACACCAGGTTCAAAGTTTTGTTGAATTTGTTCGATCTCTCTGAAAAAGAAATCACAAAGTCAAACTGACATTTTACATCTTTAACACAATAATCGATATAAGCAAAACAAAGTCTGTATGCCTATGACTTGCGTGGAAATAAAATCAATTTGAATATGCTCAATCAATGCCCGTTGGGTACTTACTGTTCTTCTGTGCATTTTTATGTGCCAAGGTACCTTTCTCAGAGCGGGGTATTGATGCACTGTAATCAATAAAGTTTGTTTTATTTGTTTACATAGACTTACTAAAATAACTTCACATCTTCGGCTACAGTAATGGTCGTACTGATTTACTTAGAATATGATACTGTGGTCACCAGACGTTTATGTTTTCAAATTTGATATCTTTTTACATGTCATTTTCTAAAAAAACTTGACACAGATCCAACCTTAACGACGTCCAGCTGGACATAAGCGCGAGGCGCGCGTTTCCGCGGGAGTCGTTTTACTATTTTAATTTTTAATTGTTTGTTAACTATTGATTTTCTAAAAGTTATCCATTAAAATCACTTTATGTACATGCAATTTTAATATAATTTGGTGCTGTAATTACGATGTGAAACGGAAAAAGGTTTTAAAATCGACACTGTTTCGGATTTTTTTTCGATCGAGCAAAGTACAATGTATCGTGTTTTGAACCTTTAATATCACTCAATAAAGGATGTATCTGTGTTATTTTTTTTTTCTGGACTTAAATATAGTAATTTGACTATTTAAAGTTAATTTTACAAGAGCCAATAATGGGATAACCCGCCGTTAATGTCTATTTGAAATTTAACGAGACAAACTTTTATAGTAACGTCGTATTAAATGGAAGGCAGGTGGTAAAGGTTACGACTAGGAATTAATTTCCTGTTTTTTAAACGACTTCAAAAAGGAGGAGGTAATCAATTCGACTGTATTTTTTTATGTGTGTTACCTCATAACTTTTTTCTAGGTAAACCGATTTTGATGATTCTTTTTTATTTGAAAGCTAGTGCTTCTCATGTGGTCCCATATAAATTTGAGGTCGGCCTAGTAGTTTTTGAGTTATCCTTAATAATTTATATTATTGAAGTCGGTTGTACAAAATGTTTAATTTTACCAGTTGTTTCTTTAAATGTTACTATTTACACATCTGTACTTTTAAGAAGTGATAATTTATTTTATTGAATTATTATTAATACATAATTTAATTTATATATTATATCATTAAAATATTAAAACTTATTTATCAAGCAGGTGAGCACCGCGAGTCAATGTAGAAGCTCACTGGTTATATGCCGTGCCATCATCACTACATTCTCGCCATCCTTAAACACTATTCTGATGTAAATCTAGGGAATTTGACCAAGAAAAATATCCTGATAAACTAATAAGAGCACCTGCACGCAATTAAAACATGGCTTTTGTTAAATCACTTTAGTTTTTTTTAAATAAAAGTTTCTAAAACCACCAAAATAGGTTACCTTAGAAAGTTTGATTTATTTCAGATATTAGATATTGAGATTAGAAGAAGATATTAGATATTGAGATTAGGAGAAGATTCTCACACATAATATCATATTTGAAATATATTAACAAAAATTTAAGTAAAAGGTGTAACTTTTGTCTTTACTTTGTCAGTTGCTCACTCGGGCAGGTAATTTAAACATAAAAATGTTCCTTTAATCTCTAATAATGCAAATTTCTTTTTGATTAACATGCCGGTAACCTCAAAATTATAACGGAATTTTTTAACAAGTATAATAGATGTAAATAATAATATTTCCGCAAGTGTTACGCGCAACCATTAAGTCACTCAATTGATTTAATCTACCTACTAAGTATTATGCATACGTAATTAGATCGGTGGACTTGGGTTAGAATCAACGCAGGAACAATCGTAGCAAATTTGCACTTGTGTAGTACACAAGTGTTGTACAACATTGTAAAGTTTAAGCTTAAACTTAAGATTTTCTCCGAATACCGGCTTAAGATCCCAAAATCAGTCATTTGTAAAAAAAGGAAAGTTGTAGCTTACATAATACGTCCCTGCTGAACTGAGGGCTCCACTAAATTTTGTGGCGGCTATGGAGCAATTCGTGCGCCGCGCTGCTGCTGCAGTGCATGTTTGCGGACTTCTCATGTTCTCTAAATATTTTATTTCTCAAACATGCAGGTATTCTAGTAACTTAGTACTTAAAATTCTAATTAACTTACTAAAGAAACTACTAACTAAGATAAGAAATAATTTATTATAATTTAAAAAGTAATTTTTTTCTTTTATGGATTTGAAATGCGTAAAATATGTCTTTAACTACGAATAATTTGTCGCTATTTCAAAATTTTTCATCGTGATGGTTAAAATACATAATGAAATGAAAACAGAATTGCAGTGTACTTTGTACGTACAAAGTGGTTATAGAGGCGTCAGTAACTTTGACGCTTCAAAAGCTATGCATCGGCCGTGTTTGTGTAACGTATTTTCGATAGACACTCCAAGAATTAGTCGCCGTGCTGTAAGACCATACGGGCTGTGCACGTATCAAAGCCAAACCCTATTAGGAAACAAAAAATATTATCGCGTGAAATGAATATTCCCGCTAGAACCAGGTAGCGAATTATTAAACAAAACCTGAAGCTAGGTTCTAATGACGATACACAGGTTATGTCCTAAATCAGTCCCTGCAGCCGATCGAGATTCAGACCAACAAAGAAAAATAGACAGAACACTAATATAATACATATTTTATATTTTTCTTAGTAATAATATACTTTTTTAAATATGTACTGTGGACTTTCCTGCAAAACTCTGCTTCAGGTCACATAGCACATTCAAATCAAAATTGTCTACAGAACAATGTTCCAGACTTAATAAGAACTGAAGAGTGAGAGGTCCAGGTGAGAATCTGTTGGGCTACAAATTGTGGTTAATATAAAGAACATGGCCTTCTACAAACAATACTCCGACATTAAGTCCGTAAATAAATATTAAGGGCTAGCAGTAGCTACATTCCCCATGAAGATAGTGCGCAAATCCACAGATTCGTGGCCTGAGAGATTAAAGGCCTGTATCAAAGCTAAAAGCAATCTCTTTTAATGAAATTGTCAACAATTCGCCAAGACATCGATAAATATGTACACATAAGTTGTATTGTTGCAGTTTCTTTAAAAAAATATGCATTTTAATCTGAAACAGAACTTGCGGCCATACTAGGTTCATATGTTGGTCTACTTTTACAACCTCTGTTTACCAAATTGGTGCATACAAAATTATTGCAAGCTTATTTAACAATCTTATTCTTTCTTCTTTATCAGCTTCTAGTCCACTGCGTGTGTATATATTACGTAGGAAGGACAAAACTTGCCATGCTAGGCAGGCGGATTGTCGTTATCTGTACCAGGAAACTTGCAATTTTCGCGTTGCATCCCGTCGGCGGTCTGAATAGTGGTCGAGGCCTTTCTGGTATTCTCCAAAATTGCCTCCTCATGGGAAGAAAAGAGCTAATGAATTCTATTACGTCACCACCATTCGATAATATTAAGATATAAACAGAAAATTTACGTGGTAGAGCCACGCTGCAGCTATATTACTGGTATAGTTGTAGCACGAATGGATCGGCTCGACCGGGGAAAACCACGCTCTCACAGAATACCAGCGTAAAATAGCAGCTTAACACTGTTGTATTTCGTATGGTGAGTGTAGAGAACCGGAAATCCTTTTTACTGGAAACGAGGCATTCCATCTTTAGTCCACGGGGATGACAACACATTTGCATTTTGATTCGTAATCGAGGATCGAGGAGATGTAGACGCCCAGGGCCACAGCAATCACTTACCATCAGGTGGACTGTGCTCGTTTGTTACCTATAAAAAATAATATTTTAATACTAAATGTGACAATGAAGCAACAGAACATGTTATTCAAAAAATATAAAATATTTTCATTTGTTTTTACCAGCGGCGGGAGCTAGCTCAGACATGGGAAGTGAGCACTATTGCCTGAGGTGGAACAATCATCAGAGCAACCTGCTGGGAGTATTCAGCCAGTTGCTGCACGACGAGAGCTTGGTGGACGTTACGCTCGCCTGTTCCGAAGGTGCCTCCATAAGGGCACATAAGGTTCGATACTATTTTTACTGTAATTTTAAATAAACATAAATATTTTGAAAACACGTATGATTGAGAATATAACGGCAACTTATGTCGTGTAAGTATAAATCAAGCATGGCGTTAATTTGATATTCAAATATTAAAAATTTTAAAATAAATTAGCCAAGATCCGTGTAAAAAATAAAAATGATGTGTCTTACCTAGGTTGAAGAGCATCTACCGCCTCTCTCTACTGCGTGCACTATCCCCGTCTCCACTAATCCCAACACTAGGAAAAACATATCACCGTTGATAATGCGACACGTGTTTCGCCTCTAAACGAGGCATAATCAGGAGAAATGGAATTTGCGATGGCTCACATGGCCCAACCCTATTACACACCTGATTCTTTTGATTATTATTAATATATTTGCTGATGTATGAATTAAGTTAGTAATGCCTGCTAATTTAATTATAGCTCCTTCTGCGCTTATATTTATTCATTAGGATTTTATTCACTCAGCTAACACGCACTAGAGCAGAGCGACGCGACGCGACGCGACGGTCCGCTCCATAAACTTAAAAATTATGTATAATTGCATGTTAATTAGAATTGTAGAGGTGTTGTCCTTTTGCTGAAAAAACGATATACGGAATTTTCGAAGTACTACTTTATTTACTAAGTAATACTTCGGTACGACTTTCCATTGACGTCCGTCGAGTTGGGGGTTGATATTTATTTTACAGAAAGGTTACATTACTATAAGCACACACGCAAAGTTTCAACAAGCGGAAACGCGTACTTTTTGAGAAAAAAATATTGAAAATCAATTATTTTTGCAATATTTATGTCAATTCCTACCGTAAAACTGAAGCTATTTTGTAGTGTCATTGTCATCGTCAGTCATCGACTTTGCGTGTGTGCTTATAATAATGTAACCTTTCTGTAAAAAAAATATCAACCCCAACTCGACGGACGTCAATGGAAAGCTAAGCTAATACTTCTTTAGGCGCGACTCGAGGATAAAACATTTATGTATTTTATATTTTTTATTTTTATATTACTTTATTTACATAAAAGTATATTATAGTAATTTTGTGTTTTATAAAGGCAGCGACTGGCTAAGTATTTAGTGAATGAAACATATACACATACATAGGTATAGAATGTATTAGTAATTTAATTTCTATTATGTTCTGATATAGGTCATTAGTAAGAATAATAATTATTTTATTCATAAACAATTATATATAAATAATGTTTTCTTAAAACGTGACCTCCACACTAGGATTTTCTTATCGTGGGGGCAGTTTACATACATAATTTTCACGAGGGCAAACATCCAAACTCGGAACAATTATTTGTAGGCCATGTAAATACTTGTTGAAAATACTGGTTTGACGCCACGGAGCCGTCAAAAATGATATAAAAATAACAATAAAATAAATATGACAGAAATATGTAAATATTTATATTAATTCGTTTTCATACAACCGCGCGTAAGGGTTACAGTAACTTATTTTTCTTAAATAATGTATTTCTTTTCAGTAAATATTTGTCTGTAACTAATATAATTCGATCATTTTAAACTAGCAATAAATTGCAATATATTTATAATTTTATAAAGTACTATTATTGTAATATTACATTTAAAATACAATTATTGGATAATTTTTACCTTATTTTAGTCCTGGCTAACTTTTTTTTGATGTTCTGAGGCAGAGTATGTTAAAATTTTTCTTAACACGGCATGCGGCCTGTCTACTCATGGTGGAGAAGATAAAATGATATTTTTTTACTCTCATTCAAGATCATTTAGGGAAGTTAAATTATTGTTTACTAGCTGATACCCGGCGTGTTGCTGCCACAGAAGAAACAATTGTGGAAATATGGTTTTAAATCTGAAAGAATTAAATTATTTAAATAACTTTCAAATGAATTTGTCAGTACGATACACGCCTATAACCTTCGCGCAAGTGCAAGCAATAAGTTGACAAAGTTTTACCGCAATATGGTGAACGGTATGGCAGCGCATAAAATACGAACAAACAAACATCATGATTAATGTTACAATTGCAAATAATAAGTGCAATAAAATTGATTAAATAAATTTCAGGTAGTATTGTCTGCGTGTTCATCGTACTTCCGATCGCTGTTCGTAGACCATCCGTCGCGTCACCCTATCGTAATCTTGAAGGACGTTGGCTTAGAAGAGCTGCGAACGCTCGTCGACTTCATGTACAAGGGCGAGGTCAACGTCCAGTATTGTCAACTGCCCGCTCTCCTCAAAATTGCTGAGAGCCTTCAGGTAAGCACATCGGTTGACTGACTAATAATTTTTTTTACCACAGCAATGGAAATTACTGCCCTTTTGTTTCAAATAATTGTCGTATAATCGGCTAAGCATATTAGCAGAACAATCTTGTAGCATCTAAGATATGTGGTATAAACACACTTACCTTCCTGTTGTTCTTTCCAATCTTGACGAATCGACTCTAAACCAAAATTAGTTTAAGGTATTTATTTTCTACACCGTCTAGTAGCGGTGTAAGAGAATCTACTACCCCATATCAGCCCGTGGTGGGTGCTGTAAAAGGCAACAAACAGAAACAGAAACAGGAAATGGGCAGAGGCAGCTTCTGATAAGAACGCAATTATAATAAAAACATTACGGTTGCCAACCCGCTTGCGTGGCAACTATGTCAAATATCCCCCATCTATGGGGGAGGCCAAAGTTCAACAGTGGACTCTTGAGAGGCTGTAATGAATTAATTTATTTATTTATTTTCTAGTATTTATGAAGGAACTAAATTGATAATAACATGTGTCTTTTTAGCTATCAGAAGATATAAATTATTTAATTTATTAAACATAAGTTTATCTATTTATCATGTAGTGACGGCGTAAAAGAATTCAATATCACATTGCGTTCCGTGGTTGTTGTAAGATGCGACTAAGGTAAATCCAAAAAATCTTATCACATTCAATAGATGGCGATCTCGTTTACGTCGGACGTAAAATCCAGTCCGGTGACGGGCAGTAGCGTTAAAGTTGCGAAAATCTGTTACTGAGCAGAGCAGTATAACTCAGCTCTGAACAGGTTCAAATATGCACATCACATAGACATGACCCGCAGAGATTCAGCTCAATGGCAAACTAATTAGCTTATAGATTATGATTGTGAAATGAATATTATTTTATTTATATTCTGTTGGGGATTGCTGGTTGTTTAATAACAATTGAGTTTGAGCCTTTTAAATTAATATAAAATTGTGATCTAACAACATACGAAGACCGTGAGACGTGTAAGCAAAATAAGAAAGAAACAGAAATAACCAAAAAAAATTGTTTGAACCCTACGTAAGGACTACGGAGTCAAAGTGCGTAAACGCTGACTTGCTACAGTAATAACTCAATGTGAGTCGCTGCATTCGCTGTACGTTCAATTGAGCTGATCTGTGAGCCGAATCGTAGCTAGAGCTCAGATACTTGAACCCTGAGCTGACCAGCAGATTACCTATATTTATTATGTGACCCCGTCTAACACTATCCTCAGTACGATGAGACAGGCCCATGTCCAGTAGTGGAGTAGTCCCGTAGTAATAATGAAGAACAAGAAGTTTTTCTATTAAACCTGTTTGATAAACTAAATTTAATATCACTATTAGAACTTGAACTTGAAATGAAGGAAATAAATGGTCTTCTTGTCCTTGTCCGGAAATATTTATAATAGAAAAAAAATCCGAGTTCAAATTTATTTCATGCAAATGGGAAGAAGTGTTTAATAGTACATAGTCAAAGTAACACATTTTGTCTCAGATGCATTTAAACTTTAGAATATAATTTATGCACGTACTGTTCATATTAAATTTTACTGCTATACTTCTAGAAGACTATTAGTAACTTTTGAATATATAATTACTTGTTACTTTTATGTTTGTTTGTTTGACACAATCTATTAAAAAACGTTGTATGTGCTTAAAAAATTCCTCCAACCTCAGGTCCAACCAGGGTCATTTTAAATATTGTATGTAAGTCGGACTGTCATATAATATAGAAAAATGTCTCCAAACGGAACTTCAGTCACGGCGATCAGTCTCAACGGAGATTATTTATCTGCGTAACGTAGATTTACAATGCACGAGTGTGTGCGCAAGCACAAGTACACTCACTTTTCCCTGATACTCTTAATCCGACATAACCGGGGAGCGATGAAGCGCAGGATCAACGGTTATAAGCGCTATCCGTGGAACGGGCTGCTACAAAGAATTTATTGAGAAAAAAACCCAAAGCCCGCTTACGACCACAAAACCAATGAGGAATTAAACGAAAGTCTAAAAATGCGACATATAATTATACGGCAGCGGATAACCACTGTCTATCAGATGCCATGATATATTTTTGGCATTGTAATTGGTACAACAACCTAAGGATGATAGTTTATACTATACCACTGCTTCAACATTTTTTACTAAAATTGACATATTTTTCAGGTCAAAGGATTAGCTGAAATGACCACTTTAAGCGCAGCCGGCATTGACACTCGAAAAGTTCCAGAGCCAATGGAGGAGGGTCAGCCTCAAGATATGAGAGAATGTACAGAACCGCACGAAAGATTAGATACCAGAGAAACTAGGGAAAAAGAAGAAAGGCGGGAAGTCAAAGAAACTAGAGAAAGAGAATGTAAAGAAAGCCGTGACGGAAGAGACAATCACGCAAGGGAAACAAGAGAGGGTAGGGATTTGCAACGAGAAAGAGAGCATAGGGACCGTGAGTTAAGAGAGTCTCGTGACCATCGAGAAATAAGGGAATCGAGAGAAACTCGCGAACTGCGGGATTCGAGAGACCATAGAGAGGTACGTGACTCAAGAGATAATTGGGAACCACGAGATTTAAGGGAAATACGTGATCCGAGAGAATTGCGAGATACACGTGATCCCAGGGAGATGCCAGACGCATCGCCTCCTAGAATATCTCCTTTGCTGTCAGTCCGCAGATTTAGGTCAGAAACTTCAATCGAAACGCCAATTCCCACACATCCACCTATACCAAAAGATGAACCGCCGGACGAACCTATAGGTCCGCTGTCAACTGAAGAAGATACAGTATCAATAAGATCGAACGGTGCAAATGAAAATATTGGTATGTAAATTTAATTATATTAAGTACGTATCTGCATGTTATTGGGTTTAGTTCTTATTTTTTAAATTCTTGTCTTTAATCTTTAATATTATCTATATGCATTTTTAAATTATGGCATGTTATGCAAAGATTCAATTTTTATTTTAACTTTACATTCATTATCTTAATTTTTGTAGTCAATGCAAATAAGTCTCTGACAAAAAAATTTGGAAGTAAAATTTTACAAAACGTTAATATTGTGGCTTAGTCTTTAATGTAAAGAGGAAATGCCATCTTTCATTCTTAACCGTTAGATGAAATTTGGTGAGACTCGTGAGTAATTCAAATTTACCTTATATTTTTAATGTTGAAACCAAAAATGGATATTATATATATTTATAAATGTTTTAGATATTTCGATGCGTTTGCAATTTCATAATTTCTATCTTATTACTTATTATAACCTTATAAAAATGTAGTTAGTACCTTTTATGCATATGCACAATACGCCTCGAAAATTTTAGAAATGTGTTATACACAACACGCACTATTCAGTTTGGTACAACTATCCTAATAGTTAGACGTAAAAAATATACCATTAGAAAAAAATATTAAGAATAAAACTATTTTACGGATTTTATCGCGTTTAATTTGCTATTTTAATTCCCGACGTTTCGGTGCTTTACAGCACCCATGGTCATGGGGGATTAAAACGGAAACGTCGGGAATTAAAATAGCAAATTAAACGCGATAAAATTCGTAAAAATAGTTTTATTCAATGTGTAGTGTTCGTGTAAATATAAGAAATCAAAATATTTTCATTAAAAATAATTGTCACTGAAAACTGTCTACCTTCGTACATTACTATTACGTAACATCCTGAACTAAATTATTCTTTGGTCTCATTTGTTGCAAATATTTTTGTGGATATTAGTAAAATTAGCGTCATCATAAAAATATTTGAAAAAGCACCCCACGCTTTTTTATAATAAAATTATTTTTTGATGTTAATCACTATTTTCGTATTTTAAACTTATTGAAAATTATTTTCTATTTTTTAGTTCGGTTATCTACAAAAGCGTGTTTCTTTTTAGTTTTTTTAAACTATTATTTATTTATCACCCTATTTTGCGTTTACTGGGCATAATCAGTGATCTCTAATTTTATTTGCGTCCACCGATATCGCCTATTTATGGAGGATGTACGTGTCCATACGCCTATTGTAACAATTACAGACATATTATAAATACTAGCTGATACCCGCGACTTCGTCCGTGTTGCTTGATATATTAACAAAGTTTTCGTATGTGCGAAGGAAAAAACATCAAAAAGACAAAATTTGTTGTCATACCAAAATATCCTTCTGCAATGCTTGTTTTCTTTGATAATAGGTAGGTAAAAAGTGTTCATCTCTGGCTTCTTGTCCAATACGCGACCTGGGTTCTATCTTATAATTAAATTGTTGCCAGTGGATATCGAACCCGAGCTTCAAGTTGCTTGGATTCGGACTGGCTAGCGGGTTACAATTTTAAGTGCTGATTTGCCTCTTGCTTGGCGGTTAAGAAAATATTGTGAAGAACCTGCATGTCTAAGAAATTAATAAAAATATTTTGAAAACATGTGAAGCCTACCAACATTTAAATTTCATTTTTTTAGTCAATTATGAGTAGAATCGATGAAATTAGTGATCCGATAATGAAATCAACTTCATTTTATCCCATTCGGCGTTTTGGCATATTATAATCAATCAATCAAGAAATCGACATCAACTTCGGAATGAGGCATAACAAAATTTTGTGAACAATTTACCTGACAAACTAGGCTGTATGTGCATAAATTCCTTTGCCTAATAAAATCATTACTAATGTCATTGTCAATGTCATTGTCACTTGTTGCCAATGCCATTCTTACTGAAATTCTAATTTTTGAAACTTTGAATTTGAATTCTAGTTGACAAAGTATAAAGTTGTATGTACAGTATTCTGATTTCTGATTTCAAATTGCTCAAAATTCAAGTACTTAACTACAGTGGAAATTTTGATTGTTTCTAAATATTATATAAAATAATCTACTTCATAAAACACTTCAAAATGATTTTAATACACGAGCTACAAACACGTTTTTATTCAATCTGCTTTATTTATGTAAGCAGATTGATAAGTAATCAAATTAATGGTTTCAAAAAAATGAGAGAATTATTTAATATTGATTTTAGGTGGTATGTATATCTACAAAATATTAAGAAATAAAATGTATGGATTTGTTTTGCCAGTAATAATTAAATGTTTTGCACTGCAATATGCAAAGGATTATAAAAAGTTTCGGATCTGAATCGATTTGCAAAACAACAAATCGGTGCAAGAAATCTAAGTTTTGTTAGAATAAGGTCATGGTTGTCCACATCACATTATATTATTGTATATTTTGAATATTCCATGATACCTACCTACCAACTAGTTAAGAGTTCCTAGTTTTAGAGTTGTGTTAATTATACTATCAAATGGGTTTACTTGACTAGGTAGGGCCCATACACTACAAATTACCATTGTAAGATACCAACTTAATGCTGCTGTGTTTTGTGTGGTGAGTGATGAAAACTGGAGACCATTTCTACTGATTGACAAAGCATTCAATCTTATAATGCATTTTTAATTGTAATTCACATTCTTTATAAAAAAGTGAAAAAGTTACTTATGTAATTTGTACGTTTCGTCATTTCTGTAAAGGCTAAGCCATTGCGTGAATGTAGATTTTAAACATATACATAATATTATGGCTTAGACCTGTAATAAAGATAGCAAAGGACATTAGTAATGCATAGATATTACATAATAATGTAATTTCAAATGGCAAAAAAATTATAATTTCAGACCTCATTTAAAGTTTCTCAGGGTTTGATAAAGATATTAATGGTAAATCACAACAGTTGTTTTATGCAAAATTTATTACGTGTGAGAAAATTAGACTTTATAAAAAGCACAAACAGACTTCAAATATACCACATAATAAAAAATGCTTCTGGTACAGTGCTAAGTATGTGAGTACATAAGACAAAGTCATTGAAGAATAAAGCCCCAAATTTAGAAGCTAATATTATATATAAATTAAATTATTCTTTTTAGTACCTCACACTTAGTAAAGTTTACACTTTACTATTGTATTATGCTTAACTATGATACACCTAAATATACAATACTAAAAAAATAATTACAATAAAAATTACAAAGACTATATTGCAATATTAATATTATAAGCTATATGCGAGTGCATGTAGCGTAAGCAAGATGAAAAATGATTAAGAATTGCACCGATGCAGGTGCTATACCCTTCCTCGCAACTCTGCCAGCACCTTGTTCTACTCCTTAAAATGGCATTCTGCACAGCAATATTGACGTATTTCAGAGATGCGTTTAAGCTGTACCTTATTGGATCTTGCTCGGCAATCCTGATGTTTAAAAACATTGCACGATTACTGCATCCTTACCTGAAAAACACAAAAAATGGGGCCGGTAGTGTACATATAAAAATGCTTAATAGTTTTCACTCTACTTTCAGGTCTCAATATGACTATAAATAGTCACAGTAGTGGAAGCACACTGGGACCGCGATATTCACCTGTGGAGCAGAGATTGAGTGTACTGAATGCATTGCCACATCCAGGGCTCCCTCATCCGACACACCCATCTCTACCAAGTCCAAGAAATGAACCTATTGCTGGCCCTTCTGGCTTACCACCAGTCCAACAGGTGCCGTTAGTAAGTATAACTTAAATTTACTTCCTCCTCCATAATATATTCTAAATGATAAGTCACCATTTTTCCTTAAAAAATGTAGGCTAGGATTGTGGGGACCTAGAACTGAAACATCTCTTATACTTTTTGTTTTATATGATGCATTAGTTACTTTAATTGTATTATTTTTGGATGGCCATCAATTTGTACATTTACGTTTATTGGACACACTACCTACTACTTAATTCTTTTTATATCACAATCTCATTTTTAATTATTGCTTTGGTAGGAAAACTTATTCAATAAAACATAACAATGCAGAAGAGAGCCATAAGAGCAATTTACAACCTAGGTATGAAGGAATCCCTTAGAGAATTTTTTTAATAAATAAATATACTCATATTAACTATGGCCTCACAGTATATTTACGAAAATTTAATGTATGTACACAAAAACATAAATAGTTTTATTAGAAATAGTGATGTACATTCTGTAAATACAAGGAACAAGCACAAGTTATACCAGTTACTCGAATCCAAAGAGTCAGCAATTTGTTCATGGGGCAATGCATGCTTTTACAACAAAGTCCCAGAAAATATGCAGGCCTTATCTATCAAAAGGTTTTAAATTTTTATTAAGCAAGAATTGTTTAGTGAAGGTTATTATACTACTAAAGAGTACATGATTAATAATAACCTTTGAATGAAACTAATTTTTATGGATTATATCGCATTTAATTTTTACTTTTTAATTCCCGACGTTTCGGGTGCTTTACAGCATCCATGGTCATGGGGGGGACTGAGGTGTTTGACGTCCTTAGTTTCATTCAATGTGTAGTCTTCGTGTAAATATAAGAAAATAATAATAACCTCTGGGAATGAGGTGATCGCTACCATACTGTTTCTAAATGTTTTCATAACAATTGTATAAAATATTATATTGTAAATTGTGCTTTTTTTTCAAAAGTCCCGCTGGGTTTCTTGCTGGTTCTTCCCAGGATAGAGGTTGTTTTGCGAACCAGTAAAAGTAAATAATTACTTTTAATAAGTATTGTTGTCTGTGTACTGTAATCTATTGTATTCTATTCTAATGTTATATAATATCTACATAAAGCACTAAGGGGCCAAGGGTTCTATAATATATTCTATATAATAGAAGAATAGATGAGTTCTTTACGTCTAGAAGTTCTTGTAATATTTTTGGTTTATAAAATCAATCAATCAGTCTGGTAACTTCGCACATTGCTGGTCGTTCAATGAGTCTGGAATATATCAGAGAGTTCCCTGCAGCGTCCAGTTAGCATACCGATTTTACATTAGGCGAAGCGAATCTGTTGTACACATGTTTGGATCACAAGCCATGCCGTAGACTAGTTTTTTTTATTTATTTATTATAAGCCAGTGCTTGACCACAATTCCACCTGGTGGTAAGTGGTGATGCAACCTTAGATGGTAAATGGCACTGTTTTAGCGTAACAAAAGCATATTCACTCTTGCCTTAAAGACGCCCAGATTGTATTCGGACGGAAAGATAGACGCCGGCAAATTATACCACTCCTTTGCTGTACGCATTACGAAAGTCGAAGCAAACCGTTTGGTTCTAATGCGTGGAATATCGACAACAAAGGGGTGAAGACCCGCCGACCGCCTGGTCGTCCGATGTTGGAAAGGGGAGGGAGGAATTAAAGCATGTAATTCCTGCACACACTCACCGAAATACATCCTATAGAATACCGAGAGGCTGGCTATTCTGCGCATGTGCTCGAGGCTGACAAGGTTGGTTTCAACCAAATCAAGGTCACCAATGAGCCTCTTAGCACGTCTCTCCACTGAGTCCAACGCTGCCAGGTGGTATTTTGCACCACCAGCCCATATGTGACAGCAATACTACATGCACGACCGGACTTGCGCTTTATATAAGGTGGCTGCTTTGGCTCTGGACTCAATGAACCGTCCATAGTTGAGGTTCGGAGAAAATTCAACCCCTAACAACTGAAGGCGGTCAGTGTACTCCAAGAATACATTCCGGAAAGTAGGAGGCAGGGTCAGCGGGCTTCTTTTAGCGGTGTTAAGACACGGTTGTGGTTTGGAGGCGTTGAATCTCACGATATTGGCATCGCCCCATTCGGAGACTGCCTGTAGTGTGAGATTCACACGCTCATCCATAGCTTCTCTTTTGGTCTGGATTTGATCCCGACTGACCCGGACACTTGGTTGGTATCTTTCCACAACTGTGCTGCCGTCTGCATACCCATAGATACCGGGAATGAGCAGATCATTTATATGCAGCAGGAAGAGAGTTGTGGAGAGAACGGACCTCTGAGGAACTCCGGCGTTTCTCGCGATAGGACAGGACGAGCAGGCATCGATGACGACTCGGAGAAATCGTTCACTCATAAAGTCCTTTACCCAGTCAATCAGGCTAGGGGATAAGCCGTACGCTGAAAGTTTGCCCAATAGGCTAGTGTGCCAAACCCTGCCAAAGGCCTTTGAAACATCAAGGGAAGCAGCGAGTGCTTCACCACTGTTCTCGAGGGCTTCGCCCCATAATAATAATGTCCTCCAGACCGAATTTCGGTCACGGCGGCCAGCCACAATGGAGACTAGCCATCGGCGCAAGACAGGATTATAGTGCCCAAGTGTATGCGCAAGCACAAATGCACTTTCTATTCCCTCACTCTCATAGACCGATGGGACGGTAAACCGACACGACCGGAGAAAGATCAGGCGCAGGACCAACAGCTTTACGTGCTCTCCGAGGCACGGGGGTGAGACACCGCCAGCTTCCTGACTCCGTGCTGCTACTGAGAATTTCTTGACAGAAAAACTCAATAACTGATTTTTTTTGCCGACCCGGGATTCGAACCCAGGAGCTCATGTTCAGCAGTCGTACTACTACAACCACTAGATCAACGATGCAGTCAAATGCCTCGCCCCATATGTGAGTGGCATACGCTAGAAGGCCCCCAGTTGATCGATTTCGGCGAAACCCGTACTGGCGGTCACTGAGGAGATCATTCTTCTCTATGTATGCCATAAGGTGGGCGTTCAATATACATCTTGCAGAGTATGGCGGTAATTAAAATTGGCCGATAGTTGGCAGGGTCGGTACGGCTACCTTTTTTAGTCACAGGCTGCACATTTGCCAGTTTCCAAGATTTGGGCACTATTCTAGTCCTGATTGAGAGGCGGAATAAGCGCATCAACACAGGAGACAACTCAGGTGCACAGACCTTTAGAACTATAGCTGGTATATCATCAGGTCTACTAGCTTTGTTCACGTCTAGACTTCGCAAGTTTTCAAGAACCTCCTTGTTGGTGATACGGACCTCTGACATAGAGGTAACGCAGTGAGGTAATTGAGATGGTACGCTGTTGCTACTGTCCGGACGCGAATTGCAAGCAAAAAGAGAAGCAAATAAGTCCGCTTTCTCCTCTGGTTTTATCAGCGGAGACAGTGTAGACCGATAGAAGCTTATCTCGATCGCTTTGGAGAGAGACTAAAAAGCTCTACTGCCAGATGGTTTGACAGAGAGCTTTGTATTGATGCGTTTAATGCGGTTGAAACTGGATTGCCGTAATGCCTTTTTGCTGGACTTGGCGGCTTGGTTAAAGGCTTTCTTCTTAAGGCTAACATCCGGAGCTTTGCGGTCTCGAGCATCGACCCAGGATAAGTACGCCATATGCTTGTGCTTTTCAGCACGAGCGCACTCGGCGTTGAACCATGGGCGACATTACCACCAATGGGCACGTCAGCAAAGGGAATGAAATACTCCATCGCTTGACGTATCACATCGGTTATGGCATCCGCGCAGCTCGACAGATCTCCAGACGAGAAGCAGGCAGAAATGCCGCATCTCATCCCAATCTGGTGACTTGTATCGCCACAATCGCCGCATACCGTGATAATCGTAGTTAGGTGGGGAATATAACGACACAGATTTCATCAGACAGTGATCAAAAGTTCGCAAGGGTGAGGTAACTTGAACATCGTACCTGTCTGGATCGGTCGTCAGTAGAAGGTCGAGGTAGTTGGCTGTGTTCCCATCCACATCCGGTCCCTAAGTCGCTTGTTATACCAGCTGGGAAAGCCCCAGCGACAAGGCAAAATTTCACGGCTCTCTCCCAGCGTGGTCGGTCTTCTGGTATGGGAACAGCCAGTCCTGATGACAGACATTAAAGTCCCCCAGGAAAACCAACTGTGCATTAGGGTACCGATTTAGAACAACATTCTGATGTGGTTCTAAATCGGTACCTAAACGGCTTCACTGAGGTGTTCAAATAGCCTAGTTGTCTCCTGGTCACCGCTGTGCGATCGGTAGACACAAGAATAAATAATTTTATCCATTCCTGTGTCTATCAATACTCAGATCGTAGAGAAAGTGGGGTCTTCAAGGTGACGGAGACGCTTTCAGCAGATGTCGTTGCGGACGTACACACAGGCTCCGGTCCGCTGATAGAAATTATGCTCCAATGTGTACCCAGGGTAGCCAAGGTACGCCGCATCTAGAGAACATCTGATCTGCGTCTCAGTCAAGAAGAGTAAGTGCGGCTTGTCAGTTTCAAGGTGGTAGTGGACTGCATTGAGATTACAGTGCAGGTTTCGGATGTTTGTGAGGTGCACTTTGATGGAGAGGGAGTGAAACCGCTGTACAAACTCACTCTTGTTTTTCCTTTTTCATTATTGGTGGAGTGAATAGGTTGAGAGAATGGCAGTTGGACGAGGCGTTCTTAGTGCAACTCAACTGTCCAGACCCATTCTCTCTAAGAAATGGGTTTCACCTAACATCATACCAGAACACGACTTGCATCATTTGGCGGACTGTCTTTGTTTAGTGTTAGTTACCACCCATCTGGGTGGTAACTAACCCTCGGCCGGGCCTCTCACTAGTAGAGGACCAACCTACTACCAGTATGTAGTGCTGGTTGTTTAGCACTACCCAGGGGATACGTGTAGGGAGCCAGGATTCAAGTAATTCCAAAAAAATCCATCCAAAAAATTCCAAAAAAGATAACATACCCCTTGTCCGCATATCGCAGGTGTAGGGAGACAGCTCTCTCACAGATTGTTGATCGGAGGCAGTAATTTTTGTAGAAAGTTTCAGCTCTGCACTTATAAACCTGCCTGCTCAATGTTGTGGGTGTAAAAAAAGCTTTCAAAAATGCATGCATTTGGTGTGTGGTGGTCAACTTTAAAAGATTGGTCAGTGCTCATGTGATGATGCACAAAGGTGAAGTCCACCAATCAACTTCCATTATCATCTGTGGATCTCTGAATCTATATGGAACCTCTACAGATATATATTCCATTGCTAAATTCAGCTCAGAAATATTGTGAAAAGAACAAATTTATAACTAAAAAAGTATAAAGCTGAAGTAGTAATGTTTACGTTTTAACATTACTTTTTAAATATTTTTTCTATTACAGTCTCTGAAAAAAGAAATAGATTGGGAAAGGAGTAATGAAGATAAAGTTGGTGAACCATCAACTGAATTCCGGATGCAACACGAAACAGTAAGTATTACTGTTGCTCTTTTATAGGCATATTGATGTAGTAGAAGTGTAAATTATTATTAGTTATGCTGTAGGTAAAAATTTTTTTTCTTATGATCTATAATCATATTATATTTAAAAGTAATATGATTGGTAAAGGAAAAAATATTTCATTTACTTTTTATTTGCTTTTTATCTTATGTAAATGCATATACTCGTATATCTTATAAAAATGCATTAATAAATTATAACAATTTTTTTCTTTTTTTAAATAATACCAGCAGTACTTTATAGTACTACTAATACCCCTTTAACCACTCCAACTAAGCTTAAAATGCTTGTGCTAGGAGTGGTTCACGACAGTAGTCGAATGGTGGGTTCAAACCCACAACTTTTGAGTTTTGCAGCCGGTATCCTTAACCATTAAGGCTACTGTCGCCTGTTTTATAATAACTATTTTAATCTTTATTTTTTCTTTGAATATAATGTTTTATAATTGTGTCTGGTGAAATTTACATGTAAAAATTATATTGCTACTGCAATGTATTTTATTGTGATTACTGAAATTAATTAATTTTTCTTACTTTTTGCATATTGCATGTTGTAAAATTTTTGCTAAACACAATAAAGGAAATAACTTATGTTTGGTTGCATGTTTGTTTATTTGTACTATTACATCGATGTAATTATGCCCGCAATAAAAACAACATTTAATGAATTTTGTTGGTTTTCCTTTCTTACAAGACACACTATAAAATTAAAATTTTTGAATACCACTGTAAAATAGTAGCTTGATGCTGCCGTTTTTCGCACTGTGAGTGTAGGGAACCGGAGACCCTTTTTACTGAAAACGAGGCATTGTCTTAGTCCTCAGGGGTGATAACGCAACTGGATTTTGATTCTTGATAAAGGATAAATGTAGATGTCTATGGGCCACAGCATCCACTAGCCGTTAGGTGGAATGTGTGCTCGTTTGTGTCCCTTATACAATAAAAATACTGAATCATTTCATATAATTTGTCCATTAAGTTATTAAAAAAAGATGCTTTTATTTCATAAAATAATAAATACTTAACACTGTGCATACATAGTGCACTCTTCCAAAGCAAAATAAACACTGGTATATTGGCCTATTTCTTATAGTAATTGATATAATATTTGATATGTTTCCATAAATTATATTCTTCTCAGTTATTATTGCATCTATTATCTTAACTTTCTGAAAAAATTAACATAACAGTGATTATAATTTCACTGTCATCAAAATCATGCAGCTTGTTATTTCATTTAAAACTTCTTTCTAAAACTATATTATAGGTTATGGTTCACTTAAGCGCTTTTTTATTTAATTTGCATTTAGTCAAAAAGATAAATCTTAACAGGATCATAACAAAAAGGCTTTTTTTTATAAGAAAAATGTGTTTACGCGCTGTAGGTGATAGGTCGATGTTAAAAAAAAAACTTTTTATTCGTTTGATTTAATAAAATGCATGCTTGTTGATGTGCTACGCTATTTTAAAGATCGAGTTATATGCCTTGCTGTCAAGAAGTTGACCTTCATTTTGTTGGCCATCATTTTTTATATTCATTCATTTTGTTTGATATATATTATGGGCAGTTTTTTTATTTAAATTTTTGGCCATTCCTGCATACGTATCTGTACGAATCGGTGATTCAATACGCGCGCGCGTTGCTAAACAACAAGGCATTACGCGTAGCCGGATCCCGGGTCACTCCTGCACAGATTTTGGGCAAAAATGAGCGTCAACTTCTTACTTAAATAGTGACACTAAAAATATACAGAGACTGCATCTCAATTTAGAAAGTAGTGGTAGAGACATTGCACACACTTTGGTCCGTTCACGAATCGAACCAGAGAAAAAGAAGTTGATGTTCTTTTTGTGGTTGCAGGAGTACGAAGGGTCCGGTAGGGGACGAATAGAGGAAGGGGATAGAGGTTATCCTTGCATACACTGTGGCGCGGCGTTTCCTCACCAGAACAAATTGGCCAGGCACATATTGACGACACATACACTTGAATCACTGAAGTATCGTGACGCCATATTAGGAAGACCTATGGGTCTGCCAATGATTGGACAGTTTAGTGAGCCAACATATATGGGTATGCCTACAGAAGAGACGCCTATAGACATAGACATTGGTCCTGTAGAACCAGGAAATGTGGTGCTTTGCAAGTTCTGTGGCAAGAGTTTTCCAGATGTATCATCATTGATTGCACATTTACCAGTACACACTGGTGATAGACCATTTAAATGTGAATTTTGTGGGAAAGCATTTAAGTTAAGACATCATATGAAAGATCATTGTAGAGTTCATACAGGTAAGTTACACTTATTATATTTCTTTTTCTTTGTGTAAATGCTTCATAATTAATTTATAAACTATTAATTCATTTCTTAGGCGAGCGGCCTTTTCGTTGTGTTTTATGCGGCAAGACGTTTTCCCGATCGACCATTCTTAAGGCGCATGAGAAGACACATTATCCGAAGTACGCTCGGAAATTTCTGTCACCAAGTCCCGTCGATACGGAGGAAGAGAGCCCTCATCAATGAGTTTGGAATGGCTATAGTGCACAAATATTTGGCGACACGTTAGCCAATAATATTAGCTATTATTGGAAATAGTCAATGGTGAGAGTTTCGAACAAATGATGGACAATATGTTGTAATTAGTTAAGAATGTGATTAAAACGCCGCAACTGTGATCTGAATGATATGAATAATATTTGATATTTCACTAATAGATAATTGACACACAAAGTTGTTAATTCTTCATTTTAGTTGAAGATGAGCGTTATTTTTTCTTTCTCTCTTTGCTAATTTTTTTCGATACCTTGAATATTAGGTGCTTACTTTACGCCTTAGATAATAATTTTAAACACGATGAATAATGAGTACCTTAGATGGCATAGCCAAAGTTAGTTAGAGAAGTAAATTTACTTTTAAAAAGAATTACTGAAATTTGCTTATTTTGTTTCATTTTTATTATGAATTTATTCACTAGAGTGCAGACAAAGTTAAAAATATGTAATTGTTAGGTTGCAATAACAATAATAATGGAATGAAATAGGCTTTTCAAATTAAATTGTAAAATATTGTATTAATTTAGAAATGACATAATCTTTAGAGACTTGCATATTTATATTAGTGATTCCCTCAGAAATGATTTTATAAACCAAATTTAAGAATGATAGTGAGTGCTTTATTATTATTAGAGACTATACGAAAATTGCACTCAGTATAGTTGGTATCGTTAACGTTTAGGCATTTGAGGTTTTTACTAACTTTACGTATTTCGAAGTTAACGACGCACGCTCCCCTGACGTAACTCAAAAGCAATACTACGACATATAAATGTAAATACATATAGTTTGGTACATAATATCAGAGTTTTAGGAAATTTATTAGAATATTACTGCTTCAGTAGGTCTGTATTTAGATACATGGGGAGGCTTGTGGATGTGTGATCATGGGAATCAAAGCTTTAAGCACAGTTTAGGTTCTGTTCGTTCATTATGCCTTTCCTTCTCTTTTGAATTAAATATCTGGTAACCTTTTCTAATGGTTATGTCCATTTATAAATGACATACCTATTTATTGAAGTGGAAATCGAAGGGCATAGGTGGTAATAGCGAGCTATTGAAAATTACTTTTCTATTTGATACAGCATAACCACATTCTCTTGTTATTATTGTAGTAAGTTTCAAATGCTAAATCTATATTCATATCTACATATAATTATTTTGTAATATATGTATACAATTATAAATATATATTCACAATAACATAGTTCTTTACTAGTAAATGTAAGCATTTGAAACTTCACAATTATCGTGTTCAATAAATAAAACAGAGTTAAATACAGGGATATTGTACGAATGTTAATTTACCTAGACAACACAATTTTTATTTAAATAGTAATGCAGAATTATTACTTCTGTATACATCACAACTGATATTAATAACTGAAGCTTTGATTTGGTGATGATTGGTGGGTTGATGTAATAGCTGCACATTTTGGGTGACATTGGGCGTGAGCTGAGAACCTAACGTATAACGGTAAGGCCTGAGTGGAGAGCGTGAGTACAACTCGAGCGGCCGCCACTCAGGACACTGTTAGATAAGCGCGTGTGCTTGTCTTGCACGGTGCACGCCGCAGGCTTACTCCCGAAATACATTTCGAATTCGATTCAAACTGGCGTTGTTTCGAATCTAATTTTAAAAGATTGCTCCCGAACCAATTCGTATCGAGAAACACAATCGAGTTATAATCAGACGTCATCAGCGCCTTTAGACACATCCGGTAAATTGTTTTATTTTGAGAATCATGTTTAATAGATTAAAAATTCACTTGTTAAATTTTTTTATTACATAACACGACACATTTATCAAGAAAAGCATTCTCTTCTCTTGCGATTATGAGCGAAATGTGGCGGCGGACAGCTGAAGACTTCCGCTCTGATAATTCCAATTTGAACCACCATTCGATTGTGCCCTAGCTACGGTTTCGGGAGTACGAAATTACCTTTGAGTTCGAATACAATACGATTGATTCAGAACTTGATTCTGTCGGGAGTACGCCGGCTGTTTCTATACAAAGTTGACCAAGCTAAATTAATTTCGTGACGTCATTCGTGCCTGTATCAAATGTTCCGTGTACATGAGCACATACTAATATTATGCTACATGAGAAGGGACGCGGGCGGCATTGGCCTTTTGGTCTTGGGCAGCTAGTAAAGAACATGATTTGATAAAACTTTAATGCAAAATGAATGAAATTGTTGTGCGCTTTGCCTAGTTAAAGTAAAAAAGAATTTTCTTTGAATTGCTAAGGTAACTCTGGCTTAAGCACATATTAAATATTTTTTTAAATAATTGTATAGTGGTGAAGTATAAATGATTCTTACTAGTCTATAGACTTAACTGATCTTTTCATAATCTTTATAGGACCTTATTACATATCATTTGAATATTTTATAGTGTTTTAAACTTATTTTGAAAGGAGTATTGGACAAAAAATTCCCTAGAAGTCATGAAGAAAATTGCTTGGACTTTTTTGTAATTATAGAAAATATTTCTTTTTTATAGGTGAAATAATATCATTCGGAAGTATTATGGTAATTTAGAAAAGATCTGTGATATTTTTTAAAATGTAAGTGCTACATCTGGGCGATAAAAACCTCGATCTCAGATTGTGATTTCAAAGTAGGAATATTAGAGCGATCGGTTTCGCTACTTGTTGGTTAAATTATTTACGTCATAACAGTACCTAAGTTTAGGCGCTGCTGTTATTGATTACATATTATTACAGAAATAATTAGTCATTTAAACATAGATCATTTGAAATTTAATGGTTGATGTTCCGGGATTTAGTAAAAAAATATTATATTATAAGTGAAAAAGTAGATAAGCTATGTGCAAAAAACAGATCTCATTCTTTTAAGATTTAGACTAAGGCACGGCGGAGAATTACTGCTGCGCCTTATTTGATGATAGTAACTTTGTTTTGTTCTATATACAGTTGAAACGATAAACAATAATAAAATTATTGCTTTTGTTGTTGTTTGACATTCCCAAGGGCTTTCATTTTGTCTTGCAGATTGGTCTTAATTTTATATTCCACTGATATCATTAACTCTATAAAAAAATAACCATTTTGTTATATTTTGCTTCTTAATATGTGAACGTCTAGAGTACCTTAGCAATTATATTAAAAGTAAGGCATCTTAATTATTGTTAACGAAGAAGAGGGTAGTTAAAAATTGCCGCGGTAGTTTTTAGTGAACTCTTCCAACTGCACGTGGTAAAGTAATTAGATATTAAGACAAGTGCATAAGTGTTTGTATTTGGAAGGTTTATTATGTTTATGAAGTCGGCGAGAGCGCACGGCGTACCCCGTTATCCGAATGTTTTAATTATTTGAACATTCCATACTGTTTGATGGAAGTTTAAATTTACTTCATTCAATCCAGTTATTTAACACATATTTAATCGTTATTGTTTTAATAGTCACATTTTAATGAGTTCATTGATGTTTGTACACTTATTTTATAAACAAAAATACTTAGAAAGCTCATAAAAATTGAAATCTGAAATCATATTTAATTTGTATCAACTCTGAGAAGACATGTAATTACGTAATTAGTAAATAGATTGGTAGATGCGCTACTCCCCGGAGTTAGAATGTTTGGATCATTGTAATATTCGTAAGTAAACAAAAGAGACACGATAATGTTTCTATTTGAAAAGCTGCACTGTTTTTCTTTTCCAGAGCCGAACGTTACCAAACTTTATAGCAATATTGCAAACTTGATTAATGTTCCTCTTCTTATTTTAAGAAAGATTGAATATTTACAATTTACATAATAAATTAATAGCAATAAATAAATAAATGGTTAATAATGATGCGAATTAACAAATTTGTACGAGTATCAGAATAGTTTTATAATAGAACAGAATGCAGTTTAAAATACTATTTTGTTTCCTAACTTTCAGAGGTACTATTTATTAATTAAATGATAATATTGTTATAATTATATTTCTATGTATTGACATGTATATATAGGCAGTGTGGTGAGAGTTGTTAGTGAATTGTACTGTAACAAACCCAAGCAATAGTATTTATTGATGAACCCTAAGTGCAGTTATTCAAATTTTAACATTTTTCCACTTGTTACCACGTCCCTGCGAAGTTCACACGCCATTAGCACAAATATAAAATAAATAGTTTTATCTATTAAAATAAAATATATATTATGTCAAATTATCGTAGATATATTTTTTTCAAGTATCTACCGAGCATGATAAAATTTAAGGAAAATCTAGCGCGATATATTTCATGATTTGAAATAGTTAAAACATAGATTCATTTTATATTATAAATTGTGACCACAGTTTTATATTTAGAGTGCCTCTTGCCTATATAAGACTTATATAAAGGCTGCAAATCACCGAATAAACATAGTTTACGTAGGGGATGATCGAATAGCGAAAAAATATTGCAATTTTATGGTGAAAATTGTAAGTTGCGTTATGATATGTGACTTGCTTTGTATGGTGGTTGAATTAATTTAAAAAATCCGCTCTAACTCAACATATTATAACCAAAAAAAAAAGAAACCGGTCACGAACGTGGCTTGAACGAGCATCTCCGCAGTCAGCGCATTCCAATCTCAGGTATAATGATGTGGTGGACAAATGAGCCAGTGTAAAGTTATTTTCATGACCAATTCTAGGACAATAGAGTTTTCCTTGTAGCCTTAGATAGTATTGTTAAGTTTCACCCACGAAATGGCATTGAGAGCCAAGAAAGCGTTAGCATACACTGGTTCGTTGTGATTTTACTGTTTTAAGTGGCATACCTAAATATAGAACTTATATTGCAATTTTTCTAAGTTCCTGTAGGTGTATTAATTATTGTATGTTGGTACAATTTGTTTATTAATTGTAATTTGTTTATTATAATTTATTTAGATTTTAATTTTCTCGACTACCATTTGTATTGGCATAATATACAATTCAGGTCACATTTGGATGGAAACATCGGATTGCCAACATGCACATCGGATATGTCCGTCTGATATATCCGTCGATGTAGTTTTCTATTGAACTCGGATGACGTATTCTTGATTGTGTATTATGCTTTGATAAATTTTATTCAGCACAAGTTCAAATAATGTAGGTCCATTTTATTTATAGAGCTTAGTAATAATTGTTTACCTGTGGAGAAGCAGTGATTATTTCCCTTTAAGCTGTTTTATTTAACATTGATTGTTGACATTTTAGATTAGAAAAATCTGTTTTGCCTTAACAATATTAATAGTTCATAATGTTGTAACAGAGAGCAGTACAGTTTTGTTGTACATTAGATGCAGTATATCAGAAAGATCGAGGATCAAATTGGTGTAAAGTTCGTCAATTGTGCAACAGTTTAAAAAGACCCGTAGCTGTTGATCATTGTAACTTTTGAAACAAATATAAGCATATCATAGCTGTAAAAATACAATTTTGACAAATAAAAGCTCTACAATCATTACAGAACCATACTTTCATTTACCTAACCAGATATAACCTTTCACGATTTAAACAGGTATGTTGATATTTTATAAAAAAGTTATTGTATTAAAATAGGCAAAAATATGGAAATTTAATTATTTTCTAAATTATTTTTTATTTTCCTTTGCAGATGTGCTTGGACATGACATGTGGATCACCCGGCATTCCGAGTCCAATTCCACCACGAAGTCCCACCGCCCTACCCCTGTGGTCTCCATTGCTGGCTCTGCAAGCATGCCGCCTACGCAGGTATCTCAGTGATGACTGTATGACGTATCAAAGCCGTCATTTACTCCATTCTGAACGACGTCGATGTGGCGTCTGCCTTGCTTCTTTTCCCTCCTCCTGGCTCCTTGAACGCCATGCCGCTCTCCAACATGCCTCACAAACGTCCTGCGACGATAAGCCTTTCGTATGCGAACAGTGTGGACAGAGCTATAGATATAGGTCCGCATACGTCAAACATCGAGAGCAAAACCACCGGGCGCGACTACCCGCTGATAAGTTATTTACATGCGATGTATGTGGCATGCAATTTCGATACCTCAAGTCCTTAAAAAGCATCGCCTAAATCACACATTAGAAAGACTGCACACAAAAAATACAGACGCTATTGAAGGCATGGATCAAGTTACCAGTACTAACGAAGTCTTTGGTCAATGTGGAGAAATGGACTTATCTATAAAAAAGAGAAACAGACCTGAAGTCGCAAGAACTCCGCCGATAGAAGTGATCGGTGATGGCGAACAAGACAGCACGGTCGATTCCAACGGACCAACCGACTCTATCGTGACCGTCGACGATTCTACTGATTGTAGAAATTCCAGTGCCGAAAGTGAAAACAAGAGAGATGTCGACACCCCTATAAGTGAAAGAAGACGCATTCCCGTCTCTTTTGCCAGCGTCAGTTCAATGGCGGACAGCTCCGAGAGCGAGTCCCGTAATGATAGCAACAAAATGGAGAGTTCCAGTTCACATTCTGGTATCCTAGGATTCCTGCAAAACGATGATAGACAAAGAGACCGGGAGAGAAGATTTGCCTGTCCATTCTGCGGCAAGTGCGTAAGGTCTAAGGAAAATTTGAAATTACACGTACGAAAACATACGGGGGAGCGGCCGTTCGTGTGTCTATTTTGCGGAAGGGCCTTCGGTGGTAAAAGCGATTTGACGCGTCATTTACGCATTCACACTGGCGAGAGGCCCTATCACTGCGAAGCGTGCGGCAAGTGCTTCGCTAGAGCCGACTATCTCTCGAAGCACTTAACCACCCACGTACACAACGCCCGCTAACTGACCTCCGCGCCGTCCTATTTTCAATCTTTGCATACCTCTATAGTTAATGACCGAGTCGTATTATTATAAACAGCAAATTGGAATATTTTTTGTAAAAAGTTTTTTAAATTTTACTACATTATTATGGATATATCTAAGCAGGTAACATTTTCTTTTATAAGGTGATCATATAGTTTATAAAATAATTTTCGAAATTTATTCTATAGGAAATAAAGCATTCTGAGGATTTTGTGTTACCTCTTCATATTTAAGCATTTTATTTAAAAGCGTTAACATTGTTTTAGTAATGCAATTGTCCATGCTATCAAATAATGTGTTACTTGAAAAAGAGTGATTTTAAATTATCATTTGGCGAAAGTAACTTAGGGCATATACCATATAATTTATATAGGTATTTTATTTCTATACTAGAAAAAAAAAATAGTTACCCTGAATCTGCTAAGCTTTGTGTGCGATAATTTAATATTTGTAACAACAAGTCCAGTTTAGATGTCTACATAAGATGCTTAATAGTTTTATTTGCCATATTTTTGTATGCACACGCGATATAATAAGATTGCAAAACTCATTCCATTGAAAGGAACCTAGGAAAATTGTAGTGGTGTCGATAGGTTAGTAGGAGAATGCAAAAAAGCTGTGATTCATACGATATAAGACCAGTCAACAAGATTTAGAACATCGAAAATGTTTTATGTAACGTAATTTTAAATATTATTAATGTTTAGTTATAATTAAATAATAGATTTAAGAAATCTCTCTGTGCCAAAATATGTACCTCATATAGTAAACATTGAAGTAGATAAACTAATTGTGTAGAATTGTTTGTACACATTTTGTTTTAGATTTTGTTGTTATGGATACCGTTACAAGTTGATATTTGTGTGCATAAAAACTATTCGAAATGTTGACCGAACGTTTTAATCAGAAAGAAGCTTGTAGCTAGGATAAGTGAACAGTTTCCAGTGAATTATCTATACCACAGAGTAAATTTGTTTCGTACTAGAGTCACACTAGCCCGCTTATAAACTGTAGTATTTCTTAATACGAAATAAATACTGCCAATATTGTGATATTCTTTGTATAATTGTTAATTGTGACACATTAAATTAGAGCCTATATATAAAGATGCTTTAACAATAATTAGTTTTGCACACTGTCGTACGCATAAAAAATACTACACCGGCACATAATGTAATCCTTATATATGCAATAAAAACGTTTTAAGTTCTTTATCACACGACACGCAACGTCCTGCGCTTTCATAAACGACGTCATACATATACATAGGTAATATTATGTTTGATATTTGAATTAGCGCCTTTGCCGTTTCCACGAGCACCGTTACGCCTCAGACTTTCAGACGCGCTGCTCTTCGCAACAAACAACACGTTGCGCCCACCTGACAGTCCTAATAACTGAAACTTGAAATAATTCTATGCAAACAATAATGAACTCCATTTTTATGTGACGAAGTAGATGACGACGATCTAAAGAAAATTTTTAGGCCTAACATTTTCTGTATTCCAAATTCTCACAAATTTATTTCTTTGGTTGCTGATTCATATGACTCAATCGATAGCCGCATACTTTTTTGAGTTCTGTTCACCTTAATGTATATTTTAATAATAGAAGAGATTATATTATTGTAACAAATTGAAATGTATTAAAGGCATAAGTACACAATAAAATGTCAATTAAAATACTGTAAGATGATCAATTTTTAATAAGTAAGTTTATAGGCATTACGCGGGCTAGTGTTGTCGATTTGAATATATTATATTGGAATACGATATTATAGATAAACGTAACGTCTTTGCCAATGGATGTAGCATATTTCTACATATTGAAAATCTTGACAGATTTTTGTCATTACATGTCAGAGTTGTCGTTTGATTTTTAAAGTATTTGCAACTAGGGAATATGTGTTTTTTAATCCATAAATCGTTTGTTTAATGTAGACATCAAGAAATAATTTAAAAGTGAAACTATTTGCTTTTCTCTTATTCTTTGGGTGTCGTAAGAGGCGATAGAGAGAAACTTAAACAGGAAATGAGCATTAGCAGCTTCCTGACAACAGATCAAAATAAAAATTGCGTTTGCCAACCTACCCGCTAAGCGTGGCAACTATGGCAAATATCCCCTCCTCCCACGAGGCAATCTATGGAGAGGCCTATGTTGAGCAGTGGATTTTTGATAGTGTAATGAGTGAATGAAAAATTATAAAAATCACAAAGAAATATTGTTCACACGTTTAAGCTAACTACTACACAACGGTTACAGCAATAGAAAACATTCAATGATCTGTGGCCGTAACGAACAGGATAATTATATGGATTGTGTTATAGATAGTTTAAAGATCTCTCTCGTTGGAACTTTCAAAAGATACAATGCTACTAAATTAGCATTATTATGTACCGAAAATGATTAAACGGCCTAATTACTTTTTTGTTAATAATCACGGTAATTTTCTTTATTTTTGTAGCATTTTCCCTATTTGCAAATACAGTTCCGTGCCTGTTACCTTATTTACAATATTTATATATTAACGATATGTGGACATAGTCAGTGCAACGAAATAGCCTAGGTTCTCTAGAAGTAACGGTGAAATGTATAGTCTTATTTATTTAGTTAGAACTGTTGTCTTACGTAAACCGCTACGCTGGTTAGTTAGAATTTAATATTTCGTTTTCTTTATGTTCATTGTTATTATCAGCTTCATAAGAATTTAAATTTTATTAAAGATTAAATAAAAATTTTACGCATATATGTAATAGGAACATTGCCAGAGGGATATATTATAAGGAATATATTTAGGTAGTCGAAAACTTAGTATAAACGAGAAGCAATACTCTGAATTTTTATTTTTATTTTGAATACCTAAATACTCTAAATGCAATATGGCGTGAGTAGGTACTGAAATCAGGTTGAATTCTTGTACGTATAGACATTAAGTTCGACAACAATAGGTCATGGTGTAAAATACGATGCGTGGAAACGATAATTAGTTTCAATCATGTAACTATAGAAAATTTACAACAATCCATCGAAAAGAAAAAGAATAATGTAAGGTTAACATTGAATGTGTGTATATGTAGATATTTTGCCATTACGTCAAATTTATGAAAATTAATTATTCGAAAATTGATGTTGACTGTTTTTTATAATTATATCAGCGGTAGTTACTTGATGTTGTGGTGTAAATTAGTGTCTTATAGATTTAAGCTCATAAACCACTCAAAGAAAGTACCTAAAGTTTTTCAATATTTTAAGTAGTCGAGGTAAGCATTCCTCCATAGCCAATTTATAATGATTTACTTTTGTTTTATTATTGATATGTGTAGCGGTGAAGTGGTGGTACCTTTGAGTGGTTCATTATTTGGAATTTTTGTAGTGTATTATAATATTGGTGTGGTCTTTACATTTATACATATGATATGTTCGTATAACATACATGTTAACTGTAATTTATATTATTTTTCAAATCAGATTCTAAAATATCGAGCACAGCAAACATTCTGTAGATAGGCGTGTGCTAACCAGATCAAATGTGATAAATTAGGGTTTAAGCGATTGGACTACAAACTGTTTTAACTGAACGGTTAACATTGAAAACGGGGCAAGCAGCACCCAGTATATTAACCGATTACAGATGTTTTATACAAGTTTCTTAACAAAAAATATCGTTTACCGTTGACTGTGAGCTTATGGGCATTATTTTCGGTATACTAATTTTATATCACATATGTTGGGACGGGAAAATACTAGTAGGAGTATGCGATACCAGCACGAGACAATCCTAAGATACATATTATGTACTCTAAAACTTCGCACAACTATATCTCCGTCCATTTCATAATTTTATACCAATTTGTCTTATTTGCTGTTTCAATTATAGTGTCCGACAAAAGTTATGTAAGAAACTAAAGAATTATTTAAGATAATGATTTATTTTTGAGGAACACCGAATTTCATATATAATTTTTGGTGTAAGTATACCCTTTTTATATATGAATAAACCTAAACAGTTTTTAATTAAATTAATTTTCTGAAGCTTATTACTATGGAAGTGAAAAGGTAAT
This sequence comes from Parnassius orleans, assembly GCA_029286625.1. Lineage (NCBI taxonomy): Eukaryota > Metazoa > Arthropoda > Insecta > Lepidoptera > Papilionidae > Parnassius > Parnassius orleans. Next base: position 664,667 of record JAGSMP010000195.1, read on the forward strand.
TATTTGGACCTTAAGTTATTACATACTTTTAACTGTTTTAATTTTTCTGTAATACATTACATACAATATTTTTATAATACATATTTTTATATGAGGTCGGACACTATTGGTAAATATTTTATTTTTTAGGCATGCGTCTGGTACTGTGTATGTATAATTTTTTAATTTTATTCTTACAGTTTCAATTGAAGTCATTTGGAAAGAATATTGGGTAAAAGTAATTTATTTATTTATAGTAATTTAAGGGTGGGTAATTTCGTAAATTTATTGTTAATTGCCGGAACAATGTTGGTTTATTTCCAAAGTAATAAATTATTAAAGCGTATAAAATATATAAAGTTTTTAGTCTACATAATATAAATACGTTTGGTTAAAATATAATTATTTATAATTTATAACTGTAAAATGTCTCGGAATATTTATTGGCTTTGTCATTTAAATGTGGGATGGATTCGACAAATTATTGAAATAGTGTTAGGTTTATTTTAATTGTTTATTTAAAAAAAACATATTTGTTTACTTAAATTGTATTATTAGATTTTTATTTAGCACTCATTCCTTAAGGTGAAAAATGTTGAGCAAAGGTTACCTAGTATGATTTCAAATGAATTGAATTTATATTTAAAAGGCATTAATTTTTTTGAAAGAAAACCCAGAAAACTTATTCCTCCCGGATTTTTTGAGAAACTCTTCAGAAGTTTAGTAAAATAAATCTTATACAACATTCTTCTGCTCAATAAGGACACAATGACTCTTGATGCATAACGAAATGTAAATGTTATATAACCGTAACTGTGACGGGGGATCATATTATATAATTGTAATGATTTAAAATAGTTTCTTCGCGATTACAGTGATTGTGATATTATTATAAGTTAATACCACGTGACGTATGAGAACATGGCGTCTCAATAGCCAACGAAGAACGAACGTAGACTGATTTTCGGGTAGAAGTAAGATAGGCCAGAAGATTGCAATCAATAAGTAATATCTAAAAATAGGTGTTGATTTTAAACGTTTTTAAAAGCCAAAATACAGTCTCAATAGTTAACGACATAAAACAATAAGAGAGTTTATTTAATTTTTAAACATAACATATACAGAATGTTTTATACTTATACCAATCTTAAATTATTTTTCAGATGAATTGATTTTTATACGTGTCCATATACAAAAATGAATAGTGGTAAGTGTAGTTATCGTAGATGGGTCTATTAACCGCGTGGTGCTACAATGTGTAATGATATGTGATAGAAACTGTTCTTCAGAGACATTTTATTTATTGAAACTTTCATAGTTAATAATTATAAATTACCTTGCATTATCTTGTTACAACAACTCCAGCAATAATTTATTTTAGATGATCGCATAGTAATTTATTTTTTCCAGTATTCCTTAAAGAATCGTCAGGTCTATTGTGTCTCTTAGAAACCAAAGTATTGTATGTAATATGTGAAGAAATGTTTTGACACTGGTGGTTTCTAAATTCATTTATTTTGGATGGTTGGTAATACAGTCGGATACTGGAATATTGTAGAAAGATGATAGTATGGGATTTTGTAGTTTTAAATTTTATTTTCCGCTAAAGCAACTTGTGTCGTCAAATATTTCATCGTAGGCCCTGCTACTTATAATATGCTTTATTTTGGTTCGTCTCAGTTGTTTCTAATATTTATGTATCACTTTTTTCAGCCTTAATGACAGCTAATGAAAATGACTTCATAATATATATTATAAAACTTAAATATATAAAAATATGTACAGTACAATCTTTCTTACTATGTTAAACATGATAATCCGAAGGATTTTAAATACTTGTGTGGTTGACATTTTTTCGGTCACAATTTTAAACTTGGTGGAAAATATTTTAATTTATACTCAAACCTTCGGATGATTTTAACCATAGAACTAGGTTATAGTACATACTGTTATATGATATATTTTTTTTACTGGTATATTCAGATAATTATTACTGTTAAACATAGTCCTGTTTTATAGTTTTAACACGATAATCTTATTAACATTTGTATAGTTATTTCAATATTTTTTAATTGGCGGTAGGTGTTTTGAACGTTTTTTATGTGAAGACAGTCCATTTAATTTTAAATATCTTGTCCATTGTCCAAACTAACTTAAAGATAGTTCCATATTTTGGATGTGTATAACGCCACATTCTAAGTAAAAATGCTATTGTGTATATTATTTCATTAAAATATTGATGTGCAAAATTATAGTAAATGTCTTGGATCTCTAAAATTAATTAAAAAAAAGACAAAAACACTTTACGAAATTTCTAAATGTGCAATAAATGTGTGTGTTGTAGTGTTACCATTAGGCATAAATTTTTACTATAAAAGTATGGTTACTGTAACGTATCTTGGCAGTGGAACGCTGGTCGTAATTTTAAACTATATGCTTTTTAATATTACAATGATCTCATTATAAACAGTAATCATATTTTTATCGTGTTACTTGAATATTTGGCACTTTAAAAAAAGGCACATTTTCCTATTATACCTTAATGAAAATGGTTTGAAAACGTGTTGAAAATGGATTTGTTGGGTAATTAATTTCGTAATGAAATATATTTGTTTCATTAATGATAAATCTTTTATTTCATGTCCTTTAACCTTTTCAGAATTTGGAGGCCTTTATGTCAGTTTTGGTCAAAAATAAAACTAGTTCCGCTTGGGTGTTATCTATTAATGTCATTTAGATTTAAGATAATCATTAACGACACACACAAAAATTTCTCCAAGCTTTTCGGATATAATAGCCTAGAATCTAGGCCCTAGATCACTCCTGCCATTGTTTTCTATCTGTCCATGAAGTTTCATAATCGGTTCAGCTATTCCGAAGATTAGCCCAGATAGACAGAGACAATTTAAAAAAAATGGTTATTTAAAATAACCCTCAGAGCTCAATACAATGCAGTCATTTCGCTGCTACAGACAGACACTTCAATTGTATTTATATATTTAGATAATATGGATGACAGTGATATATTTTAATACAATAAAACCCTGATATTGTTTACGTTGACCGATGAACTGTGACTAGTAACTTCAGTGCAAAGAGTAGTAAGCTTAAGGGATCAGCAGTAGCTTGTGCAGGCTCGTGTCACTTTTTTACACTCGCGCAATTCATTTCCGCCTGCGTATTAGCTCATTTCAAAGCTCATAATCTCTGCGCACGTAGGGTGAGTGGAGAGATCCGGAGACCCCTCTTTACTGGAATCGTGGCATTACATCTTAGCCCTCAGGGATGACACCGCTCATGGATTTTGATTCTTATTCGAGGATAGATCAAGATGTCTATGAACCACAGCATCCATTTACTCTCAGGTGGACTAGATGCGATACCACCCTTATTCAATAAAAAATGTGTCTAGATAAAATTCGATGATGATGTACCAAAATTGTAAATTTTTCCTATAGCTCATATTTTTCGCGTCCTCCGGTAAGATTGCTTCCTGGTAGGTAGATATTGGTGATATAACGTTGACTACAATAAGCTAGATATTAATTACTTTTATTGTAAAATTTTGTACATTTTTCGTACATCATTTTTAACCAGGCTGAAGGCTGTAGGAATTATGTCATTGCCGGAAAGTGTTACATCATGGAGACTATTTCCGTATTGGCAGGTTTAAATACTGAAAGTTGTCAATTATGCGTATGTTGCACATAGTAATGGTATCGTTAATGTGTTCTGCGAACCGGCTTAAACTTGCAGTTTAAGCCGGTTTATTGCCTTTACGATAAGATTGGAGATATATCTAGATTAGAAAACAGCATTTTTGTGACTTTAGTAATAATATATTTTTTATTTATTTTTATAATAAAACAAGTTTCGTTTTTATTAAGTAAAATTTATTTATTACCTCTGTAAATGTTTATTTTTAAATAATTAATGTTAATTTTTTCACGACAAACCAATTTAAGTCTTGAGTTATAAGAAATAGCTCAATTTTGTTTATGAATGATATTTTTAGCAAAATATAATATGTTGTTCTTTTCTCTTTAATTTCCTTCTCTCACTAGAACTCTAATTTAACATTTGTGAAAACCATCACACGATTAAAATACGGTCATGAAGAATTTTCCAGTAAATCTTTATATACCTAACATTTGCAAAACCCGGCAGTCGTTGACCTGTCTGTGTATACCAACTTTCATGGCGATCGGTTGAACGCTATAGAAGTTTATGTGCTGCAGTGCTATCTAGTGAAGCTAAGGTGAGTTGCAATAAAGCGGATGACATAAAAACCTTTTGCATGAAAAAATACATAAGTCAACTTTCATAGTGATTGGTCAAACGGTGTCGAAGTCTATGAATCTCAGAAAGATACACCAACATCCATTTATATATGTATATATACATAACAGTTTAATTAGCCTTTCAGTTAACAGTCTAGCCTTTTTACTAAACGGCGCCTATTAACTAGCGGCCTGAATGATATTCAGTCGATGCGTTTAATACAACTTTGCACATAATATGTATCTTGTAATATCATCGACACTAGGTTAAGGTGCGGTCTAAAGCCGCGTACATTTATATAATATAGCACATAGCAAATAATTAGGCACAGACCAGCGACCCTTTCATTGAATAACATTAATAGGGTGACCATGCTGTGTAATCTCTAGGCTGTTAACTGAAAGGCTAATTAAGCTAGTTGGCTGCCACTTAAGGCGTCTACTCGCTTGCTGGCCGCAGCGGCAATCTAGGGTGTAGGAGTGGGGATGACCCTTAATTGTGATGTATCTTCCAAGCAGGGGCAATTTTCTATGTCGGCCCTGCCGCCCTGCCGCAGGGCTGACTTAGAAAATTGGACCTTCCTTGCTCCCTAGATCATAGCTGTCGCTGCCACGTGTGTAGCGCAATTGGGGCAATTTCAATCAGTTGTTAGCGACTTTCGCCCGGGCACACGTGTGAGTACAAGTCACAATGGATACCGTTAAAGAATGTGAAATTTGGACACTGGTGATAGAAGTGTATAAAGAGCGGCTTCTTCACCCAGTATCTCCTTTTTGTCTTTTTTTGCGGTAGCACCGCAGAAAGAACGTTATTTGAACGTCGTAACGTTTTTACACGTGGTAGAGTCATGCTACAGCTTTTAAGGACTATATTATGGTTGTAATTATTAATTAATTAGTTGTTTTATCGATACATATGGGTGTCCATGGGCCACAGTATCCTCTTACCATCTTGTGGACTGTGCTCATTTGTCACCCTTATTCTATATAAAAAAAGAGACAAGGCCATGTATACCAACTCATTGATCTTTCGATAAAACTGGCGCCATTCTCAACGTGTGTGTCCAGCGAGACGTACTGAACATCTGAACAGCAGGCATGTAGAGACAGTTCTGATATTGCCCCGATCGCTGTTCAACCTAGATTGCCCCTGCGGCAGACAAGTGAGTAACCACTTTTATATACAAATTATACCCGTAACATAAATGACCTGTAAGGCGTTTGCAAGAATTCGCCAGCTGGCGTGCATTACTTCAATGATTTTCCCATATTTACCTACAACGCTGGGCGTTGGGCATCTGGGTTAATGAGTGCAGAGTCGATACCCTAGTAAGGTTGTCTCCTATCATCAGTCTGGTAGATTAGGGTTCAGCATTTTTAGAGGTATTTTACGCCTAAGCCGTCAATAACTCGGGGCATCACGTGTAGGTGAGGTTGACATATGGGGACTAAGGTGATATATTCCCCATTACATTTCTTCACTATGTCATCATTGTTAGCATAATTACAGTCTTTTTCACATTATCATCAGACAAACCCTCAAAAACATATTGAGTTGAGATGTTTGTGCTATTAGCAACTGCTGAACATAAGAACGCCTCATAGATTGCTTCATAGGAGAGATATTTGCCATAGTTGCTACGCTTGGTTGGCAACCTCAGTTTTTATCCTATTTCAGTGTACCTCTGTCGTCTCTCACGACACCTACGGGATCATATGGGGCAATGGATTCTTACGCCATGTATAGATGGCGTAAGAATCCATTGCCCCATATGCTCCCGATATTTGTTTAGTAACGTTCTTTTTACTAACGTCGCCGTTTTCTGAGATATTTATGCTTTTAGCCTGAAAGATTTTAAAGCTTCTTCGGACTCAGGGTTCACGGCCTAAATGGCCTTTATAAAAAAGACCTTGGTAGTAACGATGAAATTTTCACCAATTTGATGATGATGGCTCAGTACTTGTCTGAACGTCAGGTCTCCAATACGGTGTTGTCAACTAATACGTCAGTGTACGGATGAGTTATCTAACCGCCGATCGAGTGGGGATGGCTGTGTGGACCACGGTTCTGAGTTACTTGAGTAGTAAACCTTTCTTCATACAGTTGAAAATTTTACTCATTGTAACTCGGATATGTGCAATAATATAATAATACACTGTGACAAATTCATTTTACAGCATAGATTTACTGATAGAAAATATCTATTTTCATTAAGTCCAGCCATTATACGAGTATGTAACATATGCAAGTAAATGCTATTGGTAGACTGAGCTTGTTATTATTGTTATATTGTTACCGTATTGTTTAAAAAATATTTTGATAAAGTTAGTAAAACGCCAAAGTAATAACCAGGCAAACCATCCTAGTTTGTAGGACAATCCCGCAATAATAATTATTGTTTGCATTTCTTACAAAACCATAAATAAGGATTTCTTAGTTGTACATACTTAAAAGATTATATTTAAAAGCTTAGTTTTAAATATAATCTTGGGGATGAGTCGCTTACGTCCGTAGGCTTCGACCACCTAACCCTAGGCCCACCCTACACGTGTCCCCCGGGTGGTGCTAAACGAGCGACAAAGCCGAAAGTACAGAATTGGCTCCTCGCCGTGTGGTAACGGCGTAAAAAAAAAATACCACCCCCTACTTTCGCACCATGAGGCACAAATTAAAAGAAATGGCCCCGAGTTCCCGGCGCCCTTTAATGGGGCAGGGTGCGAAGAATCTCCGGGAGGAAAACCGGCGACGAGGTTCGCCACCCGTCACGTCCTGTCTCCCGGAGGGGCGAAAAGTGGATTGCGGAAGCCCGTCTGGCTACGCTGAATGTATGTGGAGCAATGAATGATAAGATGGATGAAGTATGCGATATGATGTATGATAGAGGAATAGATGTGTTATGTGTAAATGAGACGAAACGGAAGGGAAAGGATGTCACTACACATGGCATGTATACCGCGTACTGGTCTGGGGTAGATGAGACCGAGCGGGCATGCCAGGAGTCGGTATCATCCTTTCAGAAAGAATGGGTCAGTGTGTGAAAGAGTATGAATGTAAGCCTGAGACTGCTATGGATACGAATGAAAGTGGGCTTAAAGAAGTTGTTTATTCTAGGGGTCTACGCCCCAGACATGTCTAAGCCCACTTATATCCGAGAGCAGTTTTGGGAGATGGTAAGGATGGTGCTAATGAAATGCAAGGGTAATAAAAATATTGTTATATTAGGAGATTTTAATGGAAGGGTTGGCGTGAAGAGGCTTGGTTATGAAAGGATATTGGGAACGTTTGGTGATGAAAGTATAAATGAGAATGGTGAAAGCCTCCTCACCGTATGTGTGGAAAAGAATCTTTTTGTGACGAACACTTTCTTTCGTCATAAGAAGATTCACATGTATACATGGGAAAGAGGTGATGATAGAAGCATGATAGATTTCATAATTGTGGATGAAAGAATGAGGAGTGCAGTGGTAGATACAAGGGTTTACCGGGGGTCCAACGTAGGGACGGATCATTACTTGGTCTTATGCCGAATTAATGGTCTATTTAGACGTTGGCGGCATCGGACATCTGTGTCTACCACTGCGTTACAGCGTATAAGAACAGAGAGGTTACAAGATGAAGGTGCAAAAGAGAAGTACAAATGTAGACTGAGAGAAAATATAAGTGGTATGGATGAATTGTGTATGAATGATTTAGACTTGGAGACTGTGTGGTATAATGTCAAGAAAGGTTTGGTGGATGCAGCTACCGAAGTATGTGGTGTAAGTAAGAGAACGAATGAAAAGAAAAATAACACTTTATGGTGGGATGATGAGGTACGGATGGAAGTAGAAGCAAAGAAGAGAGCATGGTTAGATTTACTAGCAACCAAAGCTAGTTATTCTAGCGGTATGAATGATGATATTGAAAGAAAAAAGGCAGAATTTAGACATCTAAATAAGAGAGTAAAAGAAGTAGTTGAAAGGAAAAAGCAAGAAAGAACGGAGAAGAATGATAGAAGAATATCGGATAACTTCCAGGGAAATATTAAAATGTTCTGGAAACTCGTACGAACTACCAGGGGACATTCAAAACAGCCTAGAATGGATGCTATACGAGACCAGAATGGCTGTATTCTGAATGACGAAGTGTCGAGTTTAAGGATATGGAAGGAATACTTTGAAAGCGTGTTTATGAGTGATGAGACGTTTGAATTAAATGAAATAGAAATTCCGAAAGAAGAGGAAAGAGATAGAGAGATAAGTATAGATGAAATAATGAAAGCAATGAAAAGTATGAAAGCAGGTAAGGCAGCCGGATATGATAGAGTATCACTCGAAATGCTAAGGGCTGGAGAGGAAGTGGTGGCAGACCTGCTGTATACCTTGTTTAATTTGTGTTGGGAACTTAAGCGGGTACCGGGAGACTGGTGCAAAGCCGTGATAGTCCCACTATATAAAGGAAAAGGATCGCAGCAGGACTGTAAAAACTACCGTGGTATCAGTCTTCTTAGCATTGTGGGAAAACTGTATGCTAAGGTACTAATTGAAAGAGTTATGTTAAATTTGGGATGTGCAAGCGGGATTTAGAAAGGGAATGGGATGTACGGATCAGGTCTTTTCCATGCGCATGATCGCGGAAAAGTTTTTGGCCAAAAACCAAAAGGTTTTTTGTGCGTTCGTGGACTTGGAAAAAGCTTATGATAGAGTGGACAGGGATGTATTATGGCAAGCACTGAACTCATTTGGGTTGAGTGCTGGGTTGATACAGGCATTGAAGTCTCTGTATAGGGACTCCAGTGCTTGTGTCAGGATCAACGGGGCCTACTCGGACTGGTTTGGCATCCATAAAGGGGTCAGACAGGGCTGTGTGGCTTCCCCGTGGCTGTTCAACCTATTTATGGACAGTTGTTTGGAAAATCTGAAAGTTGAAGAATGCGGGTTAAGAATGGGTGAGTTAACCGTCAAATGTCTTTTGTACGCCGATGATCAAGTCATACTCGCGTCGTCGGCGACCGAGTTGCAAATGATGGTTACATTAATGAACATTTCATTAAAAGAAAGGGGAATGAAAGTGAACGCAAGTAAGACGAAAGTTATGGTCTTTGAAAGAGAAGAAAGTAAAACAATATGTGAAATAAGAATAGAAGGGGAATTGGTCGAGCAAGTAGATGAGTTTGTGTATTTGGGATGTGTATTTAGCAGGGATGGTAGGTATGATAAGGATATAGAACGACGAGTGAACGCAGGAAATAAAGTAAATGGGGCTCTACACTCTGTTGTGGAAAGTCAAAATGTGGCCAAAAGGCACGTATGGCAAATCACAATGCTGTGTTAGTCCCTACTTTAATGTATGGTAGTGAAAGTTGGGTGTGGCAGAAGAAGCACGAGAGTAGAATAAATGCTGTAGAAATGCGGTCATTAAGGAGTATGTTAGGGCTGAATCTGAATGACAGAGTGAGAAATTGTGTGATAAGAGAAGAGTGTGGTTTGCAAGATGATGTTGTGACCAGGATTAAGAAAGGAATGCTTCGGTGGTTTGGTCATGTAGAAAGAATGAATGAGGAAAGAGTGACAAAGCAAATTTATGTGGCAGAGGTGAACGGCAGAGTCGGGAAGGGACGCCCTAGACGAAGGTTTATCGACCAAATTGGCGATATACTGAAAATGGGCCAAATTAAGAGTACCCTTAACCGACGAGGGTGTATGCGTAGGTATATGGATGTGGAGGAGGCGAGAGAGGTGTGTCAGGATCGTGCCAAATGGAAGTCCATAATCTCTGCCTACCCCTCTGGGTGACAGGCGTGAGTGTTTATGTATGTATATGAATGTAGAAATTCAACAACGACCGTTGGGAGGCACTATTGAGGTCATTGAACATAGTGCTTAGGTCCTCCAGCGATTCTGCCATAAGGACTATATAGTCCATGCCGACGATATCGTGCCATAAGGACTATATAGTCCTTATGGCAGAATCGCTGGAGGACCTAAGCACTATGTTCAATGACCTCAATAGTGCCTCCCAACGGATGGGTCTTAAGATGAACATGGACAAAACAAAGATCATAAGCAACGTCCATGTCACACCTATGCCGGTAGTTGTTGGGAGCAATAAGCTCGAAGTTGTTGACGAGTATGTTTACCTGGGACAAATAGTCCGACTAGGTAAGTCCAACTTCGACCGAGAGTTAAATCGACGGATTCAACTCGGCTGGGCAGCGTTCGGGAAAGTACGTCACATCTTCTCGTCAGGTATACCTCAAAACTTGAAAACGAGATTGTACAACCAGTCCGTGTTGCCAGTGATGACTTATGGATCTGAGACGTGGTTCTTTACTGCTGGCCGTATGAGAAAGCTCAAGGTCGCTCAGCGAGCTATGGAGAGGGCTATGCTCGGGGTTTCTCTGCGTGATAAACTTAGAAATTAGGATATCCGCAGTAGAACCAGAGTGACCGACATAGCCCAACGGATTAGTATGCTGAAGTGGCAATGGGCCGGTCATATAGTTCGATCCCCTCACTAGATGGAGAGACGACCTGGTAACACATGCAGGAAGTCGATTGATGCAGGTGGCTCAGGACTGTGCTTTGTGGCATTCCTTGGAGGAGGCCTATGTTCAGCAGTAGACTTGTGAAGGGCTGTAATGATGATGATGGTGACTAATTCAATGCGATGAAATCCGTAAAATTAGTTTTATTAAAAAAAGTTATGTCGATTTATAAGTGGAATTATTAACCGGGCGAATAAATAACATATGGATGACTGTTAATAAGATACTTTAATACTAAACCGAGCGGTGTTAAATTATGTTTGCGAAAAATTTACTTAACTGGCGATAATTATGAATGACTAAAAATACGTAAAATGACTCCAAGTGTTCGAATTAAATACTAAGTTGGGCGAAAAAAATACTGAGTGGGTGGCAGTAGGTTTAAGGTGCGGTTGGGATGGCCCTTGGGCCACCCTAAAGCCGCTTACATTATAATGATATAAAATATAATATCGAAAGAATTTAACTTTTTAATTTAAAAATTCAAAAAGTATAAGTCAAAAGTAGTTTTGAGTTATACTTTGATGATATTATTATGCAAACTGCTAATTGTAAAATATTAAAAAATATGCCAAACCTATGATACTCATAAAATTTGATACAAAGTTCCTTGACTAAGGTGAGTTATGGAACTTTGTAAATGCACTTCAATGATATTTACCAATAACGACACATGAATAAATGATATTAAATTCATTAACCATTTCCTTTATAATATATAAAATAATGGATAATGAATTTATATTAATAAATGTTATTTATTTTGGGCAGAATTCGGTCATATTTTATTAAATCATATCTTATCCCATCTCTTTTTTTTTAAACGTGACCCCCACACGCAGTTTACATACATAAATTGCACAAGGACAAACATCCAGGACCGAAAAAGTTACTTGTAGGCCATACAAATACTTGTTCCGTGCAGGATACGAATCCGCGGCTCTTAGCGCCTTAATTCATTGCTAAGCTACTGCGCCACGAAGCAGTCTATATATGTTACCATTAAGGAGTTAAAATAAAGAGAAGAATATAAAAGGACGAAGAATTTTTAAAGATTTAGTGAACAAAGTTCAAAATCTTGAAGTCTTTTGAAATAAATCACTTATTTCTTATAAAAGATTTTGTTTATTAGAATTAAATATGCATGTAACTTTACTAAACCCTCCTACAGGTGGAACTAGGTTTATATCCACTATAAAAGCTTTGTTTTGGAGTAAAGCTCTCAGCGGAGATATTAAATAAAAGATGTATCGAGGACAGTGCTATTGGGCGGTCGATTAATATTTTAAGCCGCTTGCTTTTGACCGGCAGGTATCAAATTCATGAACGTAGCTTTTGCGAATTGAGAGTACTCGTAGATGTCTCCTAAATATTTTTTTCCCAGCAATAGTGTTTTTATGCTAAGCATTTTTTTATCAATTCTAAAATTTTACGAAGTCTCAAGTTATTCCAACTGACATATTTAACTAAGGCGACCAAGATCAAAACTAAGCGTGTCTTGGGTGCAAAATCCCAGCCGGAGCCAAAAAGTTTGCAAAAATAAGAGTTGTTGTTTTTAACATCATATATTAGGTCCTTACATATGAAATTAGCGTTTTGTACGGGAGGAATATAAAGTCAATTTTTTTTTTGTAAAATATATTTAATTAATCAAAGTATGCACCGTTGTTATCTCATAGGTAGTTCATTGATCCCTTTACTAAAAAAACCATGGGGGCGAGAATCAATAAACTCTTTGAATGCGGTTTGGACTGCCGCATCGGAGTTGAATTTTTTTACTTGTAAGAAGTTGTCCAAATTCCGGAAAAAATGGTAATCTGTTGGAGCAAGGTCCGGGGAGTACGGTGGATGTCGCAGACATTCCAATTGTAGCTCTAACTTAGTGGTTGTTTGTTGTGCAGTGTGTGGTCTTACGTTGTCGTGAAGCAGCAGTGGCCTAGAGCGATTGACCAATCTCGGTTGTTTAGCAGCTAGTTCTTCCTTCATGGTTTGCAGTTGCTGACAATAGATATCTGCCGTAATCGTTTGGCCAGATTTTAGAAAGCTGTAGTGAACGACACCGGCGCTAGTCCATCAAACACTCACAAGTAAATTTTTCTGACTCAATTTTCGTTTAGGGCAGGATTTGGCTGGGTCTCCAGGGTTCTGCCATTGCGACGAGCGCTTCCGATTATCGTACAGTATCCACTTTTCATCACAAGTAATGATTCGATTTGAAATCCCTTCATTATTGTGTCGGTTGAGCAAAGTAACACAGCAGTCGACGCGTGTTTGCAAGTTCGATTCACACAATTCATGAGGTACCCATCGTTCAAGTTTTTTTACTTTCCCGATTTGCTTCAAGTGGATTAATACAGTTTTATCACTTACCTGCAGCTATCTCTGAAGTGCTTTGTGATGGATCCGCTTCCACAATAGCCTTTAATTCTTCATTTTCTACTTTGGTCTCCAGCCGTCCACGGGGTTGGTTCTGAAGGTCGAAATTTCCAGAACGAAAACGTTGAAACCAAAAACGTACCATGATTTATTTTGCGACACCAGCGCCGTACACATCATTAATCATTCGAGCTGTTTCTGCAGCACTTGTGCTACGGTAGAACTCGTACTCGTAAATATACCGATATTTCATGTTTTCCATTGTGTAAATTGTCCAAAAAAATAATGAGGAAAAAACAAATGAATGACTGTTTTCAAAACTCAAATGTAAAAGCTAAATGAATTTATAAATTTGAATTTGGAATTTTTAACCAAAGAGATCTCCCTTTCAGATGAAAGTGGTCAGTATGACAAAACGCTAATTTCATATGTAAGGACCTAATATTAATTGTTTTTGCACCCCCAGATACCGCGTACTGGCATACTTCTGATCTTATTTCATAATATGCGTTTTTTGTACAATGGTTTGTTATAACTAGGGCGACAGTTCATATTTCTATTTTTTTTTTGCCTTCACTTCATGATTACGAAATATTTTCATCCAATCAGATATAGCTTTCTCGATGGTTTTATTTTCCGCTGAACAAGAGGTAAATCAGTATATAAAATTGGGATTACAAATGGGATCCAACTCGCTAATATGACTGTCAAGACTAAGTATTTATACCTCACTAACTTATTATTATAGTTTTTAAAGTTTGCGACACGAATATTTCCAATGTAATATCATCCCTTGATTTCGAATACAACTCACTTGATCGATTGAATAGTAATAATAGATTTATTACTATTCAATCGATCAAGTGAGTTGTTCCTATTTTCTTTATATTTTTATACATATAATAAAAGTAATAAAATCAAAAATAAACACAAAAAAAAAAAAAACAAAAACGAGTATCTAGTATAGTATGCAGTCTGGAAGTGATCGTAATATCATAACAACATGTTGATCCCAAATTCTTCTGACTAAGCGTTTGATATTAGATTACTCGTAAACATGATATTTGCAAGTAGCCATAATTTTACGACAACATGTTGATCACGAATTGTGCCGAATAAGCTTTTGATATTAGATTACTCAAAACATGTTATGAAGTGTAACGATACAGAAGACGCTCACTCTAATGTACATATAATTGTTATTGCTGGTCAAACCATGGTGTCATACTTTCAGTCAACAGCATTGTTTTGACCCTCCTATAAAGCCGTTGCATTATTATATTCATTATAGTTCTCATCGTATGTAGTCACCTAGTTAAGTAAGTCAGTATTGTACTGACATAGTTTTAATATAGTTTCATTCACAGAACACAATTACTCTCTACCAAGAGAAGAACGCCAACTTCATACTAAAAAACGGTAACACGTGTTTATGAGTGTACACTATAAGCGCTACGGTGGACGCCCATATAAAACTTTTTAGCGGGAATTTCAAACCTTTGTATTCTGTAACTTTGAACTTTTTATTTAAGGCATATTCGAGTAATTTTGGCTCAAGGCTCACAAGTCTATGGGGTAAATTCCCATACATTTGAGAAGTTGCACCGAAATTACTCGAATATACTATAGATTAGTATATGGGATAAAATAAAACTATAAATAAGTATAGTTATGTAATTTTATTTTCTGAAACACATTGTTTTATAAACTATACATTATTATTGATGTTTTTTATTGCTTTTGCACATAATATTTCCAAGTTTGTTACTGATATATAAACATGTTATTGTCAGAGAGTTATTCTTCACAGAATATTAACGTAAATTTAAATCAGCAAAATTCTCATGGTGAAAACTTAACTCAGCCCAAATACGTGATCTGAAATAGATACAATTCGAGTCAATATGGTAATAATACCTACAAATAACGGTCAATAAATTCAAAATGTTTATAGACTTACCACAATATTGTCATAAGTTTTTCTTTTCCTATTATAGGAAACTTGCAGAAAGTGATCAGATGATTTTGTGCTTTTTATTTGCACAACACTTAACTTACTTTCGATGATGATCACACATCGTGCATAAAATTTTGAAATAATGAAATCATTTATAGTCAATATCTTGTACAGAGTTAACATCTCACAAAAAATCTTTACTGTATATTCACGACGATATTATGACTGTGTATTCGCCTACAAACGAAAATGAAGTATTCTGAGCCCATAATAACTGAATTTAAGCAAAAATCAATAATAAATATTAAAATTTAAACCTACGAAATAAATTTGAATAAATTTCAGAAAATATTTTCAATATGAAAGACGTTGACAAACAAATGTCATTTTTTTTCTTCTATTGATTCATGGCTTCTTTTGATAGAATTCTGCTAATATTTAATAATTTAATTTTAATCAATTAATAGGTAAATTAATTGTGCAAATCTCAGATTAATATGTATGTAATTATAATTTAAAGAGCAAACCAAAAAAAGTTTAACACAGAATTAACATTTTGAGTTTCTTCCGATATAATATGAATTTTTGTATCTAATTTTTAAAATGGCAATCTAAAACAACATGAAGGAAAGAAATAGCGATATGTTTTTCTCGCTTTATTTTAACAAGCCCAACACGAACATTGACAAAACCATGATTGTGTGCAGATTTTTTAGCTTTCATACAAAGTTGCATCACCCTGGTTTCATTATTGTAATGAAATAGATAATAAATGTCATCGAGACATATTTGTTGTTTTTAAAAAGCTTCTTAACTATATCGATGTCGATCTTCGCTAACATTTTTTTTTCAGAAACAAATTTTTTTATTCAATTATTGAAAGTCACTCTAAATATAGATACATTGAGAACGAAATCTATATCTCTCTATATATCTATCTATATGCCGTGTAGTGGTGGTTAAGAATATCCACTACCCCATATCTTCCCGTGGGTGTCGTAAGAGGCGACAGTGGCAAAAGGGGGGGATATGAGCAGCAGCGTCTTCCTGCCAACCCGCACGCCAAGCGTGGCAACTATGGCAAACATCCCTCCATGACGAAAGTTACGAAGAGACGGCCCCCACTCCCCGGCGGCCCCGCTATTCCTGGCTACGGTGGCAACCATGGTAACGGCGGGGCTGGGGGTGCTAAGAATCTACGGTGGAGGTTCGGTTACCACCTAAGACGACTCGACATGGCAACATACAACGCACGCACCCTGAGGACTGACGAGAAGATCCTGAAGCCGGAAGAAGAGATAGACAAGTTGCGCTGGGATATTATAGGATTATCTGAAGTCCGAGGAGAGGTGGAGGACACGGTAATCCTCGAATCCGGCAACTTGTTCTATCACCGGGAGGGCGATCATCCGTCCCAAGGAGATGTCGGATTTCTCGTCCACAAGTCTATTGTTAACAACGTTGTAAAGATTGTGAGTGTATTGACGAGGGTTGCGTACCTTATACTCAGAATCACCAAACGGTATTCGTTGAAGGTCATACTGTTTTACGCACCAACCTCGGCACATCCCAATGAGGAGGTGGAGGAAATGTATGAGGATATTTCTAAAGCCATGCATTCCTCCAAAACCCACTATACGGTGTTAACAGGAGACTTAAACGCAAAACTAGACACGAAAGAGAAGACGGGAGCTGAAGGTAGGGAAATTCGGAATAGGGCAACGGAACCCAAGGGGTCAGCAGCTGCCCGACTTCATGGAGACAGAGGGAATCTTTATGATGAACTCTTTCTTCCAGAAGCGGCCCCACCGGAAGTGGACCTGGTCGAGCCCCGACGGTTTGACAAAAAATGAGATTAACTTCATTATGACGACTAGGCGCCAACTGTTCAGTGATGTCAGTGACGTGATGTTAGTGATCGCGAGGGTGAAAAATGGTAGCGATCACCGAATGGTTAGAGACACACTGAAACTAAACGTTAAGTTGGAGCGGTCTCGTCTAATGAAGTCAACGCTCCGTCCCCCTCGTGCTCTTATTCAAAGTCCCGAAACCTTTCAGCTCCAGTTACAAAACCGTTTTCAGTACCTAGAAGATTGCAATGAAGTGGACGATATGAATGACAATGAGATTCTGAAAGCGGGTGGAAAACCGGTACTTAAAGTCTTTCAGAAGCTCTTTAGTTCCGTCCTCCATGGTGGGACTACTCCGGAGGCGTGGAGTGGAAGAGCGGTGATCTTGTTCTTCGAGAAAGGCGACAACGCTCTCCTGAAGAACTACAGACCGATTTCCCTTCTGAACCGCGTCGTCTACGTGCTGTTTTCGAGAGTCATTACGTATTGTCTCGCACGCAGACTAGACGACTTCCAGCCTCTGGAACAAGCCGGTTTCCGAAAAAGCTTTAGTACCATAGAGCAAATACATACCCTTCGACAAATTGTACAGAAGTCCGAGGAGTACAATTTGCCACTATGTCTGGCGTATGTGGACTATGAGAAAGCCTTTGATTCCGTCGAAATTTGGGCGGTGCTACAGTCCCTTCAGCGTGCTAAGTTGACTGTCGGTATATCGAAGTGCTGAAGTATTTGTACAGTAGGTCTACGATGGCTATCCGAGTACAGAACCAGAGTACGAAACCTATCCAACTGCAGAAAGGTGTAAGACAGGGTGACGTTATATCCCCGAAACTCTTCACCGCTGCATTGGAAGACGTTTTCAAGCTACTGGACTGGAAAGGATACGGTATTAACATCAATGGCGAGTACATCACTCACCTTCGATTTGCCGACGACATAGTCCTTATGGCAGAATCGCTGGAGGACCTAAGCACTATGCTCAATGACCTCAATAGTGTCTCCCAACGGATAGGTCTTAAGATGAAAATGGACAAAATAAAGATGATGTGTAATGTCCATGTCACACCTATGCCGGTAGTTGTTGGGAGCACTGAGCTCGAAGTTGTTGACGAGTATGTTTACCTGGGACAAATAGTCCGCCTAGGTAAGTCCAACTTCGACCGAGAGGTCAATCGACGGATTCAACTCTGCTGGGCAGTGTTCGGGAAATTATGACACATCGTCTCCTCAGGTATACCTCAAAACCTGAAAAGGAAAAAGTACAACCAGTGCGTGTTGCCAGTGATGACTTATGGATCTGAAACGTGGTCCTTCTCTGCTGGCCGTATGAGGACGCTCAAGGTCGCTCAGCGAGCTATAGATCTGGCTATGCTTGGGGTTTCTTTGTTTGATAAACTTAGGAATGAGGATATCCGCAGTAGAACCAGAGTGACGGACATAGCCCTACGGATTAGTAAGCTGAAGTGGCAGTGGGCCGGCCATATAGCTCGAAGAACCGACAACCGATGTGGAAAAAAGGTTCTCGAGTGGCAGCCTCGTACCGTGAGGCAAAGTGTAGGGCGACCCCCCACTAGATGGAGTGACGACCTGGTAAGACATGCAGGCAGTCGAAGGATGCAGGTGGCTCTGGACCGTGTTTTGTGGCATAACTTAGGGGAGGCCTATGTTCAGCAGTGGACTTGTGAAAGGCTGTAATGATGATGATGATGATGATGATAAGAACGAAATCATTATGGATTAAAGACGTCATGTCTTGTGAAATAGCGTCACACATAATAAGTAATTAGCCGCCCTTACGCACGATTGAACGCGGGAAAGCTTGCACGCGCAATCGTGAGTGATTGTTTTTATAGGATAATGGTGTCAAACGAGCACACAGTCCACCTGATGGTAAGTGCTTACTGTTGCCCACTGTTGACATCTAAATCTATCCTCGATTACGAATCAAAATGCAGATGCGTTGTTACCCGTGAGGACTAAGATGGAATGCCTTGTTTCCAGTAAAAAAGGTCTCCGTTTTCTACACTCACCAAACGAAACACAGCAGCATTAAGCTGCTATTTTACGCTGGTATTCTGTGAGAGCGTGGTCCTTCCCGGTCGAGCCGACCCATTCGTGCTACAACTTTACTATTGATATAGCTGTAGCATGGCTCTACCACATATATTTTTTCTATTTTTTCATGAGAATCAAATGCAGCTGCGCGAGTCAAGGTGATGCGGAGGCTTAGTTGCGGCGGCGTCAAGGTCCATGCACGCTATGTAGTCGCATAGCTAAATTTAACTGAGCATTGCCCGCGCCCCGACTCTACCTCGACTTTACTATGGGCTGTTTTGTGTTTTAATTCATTATTTTAAAATGAGATTTTTAATAATTGATGTTTTGTTTTAGCGCAAACACATTAATTAAGACCTGAGATTTGAGTAATGTATCAACATACTGCATTCCAGCTTACCTCTTATTTTATCGCGTAATATGCGTAATTTTGGATTACGTCGGAATATCCCGTTATCTGTTAAGAGGAGCTCCGGTCTCTCTTCACTCAACATACGTATCACAGCAGCATTATTGCAACTTTACACTGGCATTCTTTGTGAGCGAGGTCCTTGCCACTTCGAACTGACCCATTCGTACAGCCTGTACGCTGTAACGCGGCTCTATCATGTCATAAAACATATTTTACGGTAGTATTATATTGCCTTTTGCTGAAACTTCGAATAAATTCACTCAAACTAGGACTTAGATTTACTACGAGGGTGGATTGAAAAGTACTCGGCCTAACCAAGAAAATAAACACATACTAAATCAGTAATATTTTTATTTTTCTACATAATCACCATCAAGTTCAATACACTTTTGCCACCTCCCCTTCCAAGCATTTAGACCGTTGAAAAAAAATGATTCTTCCTTAGAGTCAAAATATGCGTCTACAGCTGCTTTGACCTCGTCGTTTGTCGAAAATCTTTGACCTCCCAAGTGCTTTTTAGGTTAGGAACAGAAAGAAGTCTGATGGTGCCAGATCAGGTGAATACGGCGGATGCGGTAACAGTTCAAAGCCACAGTTGTGAATTTCAGCCATTGACTGTACTGACGTGTGAACACGGGCGTTATCTTGATGAAACAGGACTTTTCTTCTGAGCATTCCTCGACGTTTTTCTTTTATTTCCTCTCGTAAACGACGTAGTAAGGTGCAGTAGTAATCAGAGTTTATAGTCTGACCCTTTCAAGATAATCAATCATAATCACACCTTTCGAGTCCCAGAATACTGAAGCCATCACCTTATTTGCCGACAAAATCGACTTAGCCTTTTAGGGGTGGTGAACCAGGTCTTCTCCACTGTTTTGATTGTTGTTTTGTTTCCGGTGTACAGTAATGAACCCATGTTTCGTCCATAGTAACAAAACGATTCAAAAATCATCTGCATCGGCTTCAAATAACTCCAAACAGTCGCGTGAAATAGTCAATCGCGTCCTTTTTTGTTCAACTGAAAGCAGTCGCGGAACCCACCTCGCAGACACCTTGTGGAAACCCAACTCGTTGACAATGATGTTTTGAGTTCGTTCATAAGAGATGCCTATAATCTCGGCTATCTCTCTAATTTTTAATCTGCGGTCTCCCATTATTAAATCAAGTACTTTTTAATATTTTCGTCAGTAGTTGACGTCGAAGGCCTTCAGAGCGGGGTTCATCTTTCACACTCTCTCTACCACGCTTAAATTCTGCTATCCATTTTTTGACGGATGAATATGACAGAGCACAATCGCCTAATGTACTGACTATGTCATCATGGATGGCTTTTGATGATAGCCCCTTCTTATGGAGGTACTTAATGACGGCACGCTGCTCGATTTGCTCCATTCGCGGAAATTATGTCCGATTACTTTGTTAATAAATTTATAAAATCACAACTAATTATCGCACACGTTTCGAACTTCACACAATGAACTAGTCTGAACTGAACTAAATAATGTGGGTAGATTTGATTTTTAGAATTGAATGGATCTGTGTTAGGCCGAGTACTTTTCAATCCACCCTCGTATAATATAGTAATAGGAAAAGAAAAGTCTTACAAAGACCAGGTGTACATAATATCTCGCTTCATGTCACATTGTATTGGGAAGAGGTTTGTGATCTGTGAAAATAGCAGTTTGTTTTATGCAGCCTTTAATATGCGGTAAAAAAATATTAAGTAATATGTTTTTACACCGCTGCCCTTTGAGGATAACGTTTTTCGGTTCTATACATAATATTGGTAATTGACTGTGGCGTTTGTGGTGGATATAGAGTACACACAGTACACCTGATGATAAGTGGATGCTGTGGCTTATAAGACACCTACATTTAGCTTCGATTGAGAATCAAAATGTGGATGCATTGTCACTCCTGAGGACTATGAAAGTAATCAGTGAAAAGAGCCTTTGTTTCTCTAAACTCACTAATGCGAAATGCAGCAACACTATGCTGCTATATGATGAGATTCTGAGAGGCGTGGTCGTTCCCCGGTCTAGCTGACCATTTCGTGCTGCAACCATAATATAGCTGTCATCGTATGTCAAGCTAAGACATCCCGGAAATGTCTTTTTAATATATTCGTAGACATGTAGTTCAAAAACGAAAAATAAATTGCGTAAAATAGCTGCCTTGATTATTTCTACATTGGCTAAACGTTTAAATATTATTAGATAAAATATAGTTTTGCAAGTGCACATAGATACAGGGACCCAAATTTGTCCTAT
Source organism: Parnassius orleans (assembly GCA_029286625.1). Taxonomy (NCBI): domain Eukaryota; kingdom Metazoa; phylum Arthropoda; class Insecta; order Lepidoptera; family Papilionidae; genus Parnassius; species Parnassius orleans. The sequence goes on from JAGSMP010000195.1 coordinate 686,376, forward strand.
ATAGACAATCGCAAGCCTAGTTTTACAGTAGTGTTACAGAAGCAGAGAGTTCTAGGCTCAAAAACTTAGAAGTCAAACTCTTTGATCATTAAACCAAATAGTCGTACTCATAAAAACATCTATACATATTATAAAAAGTAAAGTGCATGTGACTGTATATTGGTTTGATTTTGTAACAAAAATGATTGAGAGGGCCTAAAAATAAGCAATTTAATACATTAATTTCTATAACTCTTAGAATTGTCTGTCTGTCTGTACGTCTGTTTGTTTATGAACGCATCTCATCTAAAGTACTAATATTTTTCAAAAGAATCGTAATGAAAATCATAAAGCGTGTCTTCGAGTTAAATTTATATTTTATAATGGTTTATATTTACATGGTTATAATGCTAACAAGGTGCTTTATCTCACGCATATTTATAAAACGTAATACCTAAGGGTACCCACTTCATATATCTTCCCGTGGATGTCGTAAAAGGCTATAGAGGTAAACTGAAACAGGAGATGGGCAGCATCATCCTCCTGATAACAACTCAAAATTAAAAAAATGCCGTTGCTAACCAGGCGGGTTAACTAGCCAAAGCGCCAACTGTCAAGCGTGGCAACTATGGCAAAATCTCCCATATAAAGCAATCTATAGGGAGGCTCAAACTCAGCAATAGACTTTGATAGGCTATAATGGATGTAACACTTACAACTTTGCAAGGACAATAAATAACGCGACTTGCAAGAGCGGACTTATAGTTTGAAGGGGTCAGAGTCTGAGGACATATGTCGCATTACTTTATCACCAAAAATTTCAAAAGAATTATCTATTATTCTTCTTCTTCATCATCAGCTGTAAAAGTCTACTGCAAGACTTGCACCTTATACGTGGTAAGGCCATGCTGCAGCTATATAAGTACTATTGTTGTAGCACGAATGGGTCGGCTCGAACGGGGAAGGACCACGCTCTCACAGAATACCAGCGTAAAATAGCAGCTTAACACTGCTGTGTTTCGTATGGTAAGTGTAGAGAACCGGAGACCGTTTTTACTGAAGCATACCATCTTAGTCCTCAGGGGTGACAACGCATCTGCATTTTGATTCTTTATTGAGGATAGATGTAGATGTCTATGGGTCACAGCAACCAATTACCATCACGTGGACTGTGTGCTCGTTTGTCACCCTATCCTATAAAAAAAAAGACATGGGCCTCTCCCATTGTAGTAGTGATTTTCCATAATTGTTACGGTTAGCAGGCAGATTTACGATCACAATACAAGACTTCTCGCACCTTTAACGTTGCAGGTCTGGGTATTTTTGTCTGCTCTGACGTAACCGATATGTTTGTAACACCATGTTTCAAGAGGCATTAAATTTTTCTAGCGTTTCCCTTATTCATATCTTACTACATCCCCAGGACGTAGCGGGGTGTGATGGATTCATTTACGCCGCCACTGTTAACGGCTAACGAATTATCGTTCCCTCCTTATCATTGAAGTTTGCAATGCAAGAAACCTTATGTATTTAAAAATTAGCGTAATTGTTACCCACTTCCTTAGTTTCTTTTTCTTATTTTCTTAGTGCATATCTACGTTACTTAGCTTTATTTTAAATATAATATTGAATGGATACGCCCCACCCTCGATCTATAAGTAATCCGTAGTGTCTTTAAAAAATATTACAAATATTCAAAACAAATACACTACCAACAAATATTCTATGCGAACGAAGTCCCTAGTATATTTTAATATAAAATGAAACTTACTTTATTTTTTTTTAAAACGATATTTTTTTCGTATGCATACACGGTTTGCTATATAGCTAATTGGAATTTTAATCTTCTTACATTTCGTTTCATTGAAGAGGGTCTCCTGTATGATGATCTGTGAGAGAATTTGTATGATAAACTATAGACCGGTTTATTCAGTAATTTCACAAAACGGTGGAAAACTTAGGCAGGCAGTGACTAAAAGGAACAAAAAATGGACGTAACAGTTTGTTCAACAAGTTCCCCGTAAATCAGTCATACGGGTTGACCAAAAAACAGGCGGAAGGTGAAGTGAACCCTGTGTGACCTGCCCCGTTTCTATATTTTGTACTCTATTGACTATACTTTTCATACTTCTACGTAATCTTTTAAAAAAAATTTATCCTTTTTCATTTTTTGACCTGCAGAGACTAAGTTAATACGTAAACATATACCTGACAGATTCTTGCGGTCAACATTAATTATGAAACGTTACGAAGTCTTCACCTTTGTGAACTAAATTGCAATCCCTTTTTGCATAATTGTACACACCGGGCAAAACGGCGCCCAACCGCCTAGTTATAGTATGAACACATACTTACGATTACTTAAAAAATATAATCTAGTCTCTAATCATCACATTTCGTTGAAATTTATGTATGTAAATTATTATGAGCACTGTGAAAGTATCCTCTTTTGATAAATAAAAATTCTGCAAAATTGGATATGTGACCTCGGAAATAAATGCATAATTATTTTTTTCAGAAACTGCTCTAATGATTTGAATGAAATTTTGTATTTATCTAGATAATGTTTTACATTGCAAGTTAGATAGGTGTCATCCCTGAGATTTTTTCTAACTCCGAGCAAAGCTCGGTCACTTATGTACTTTTAATATTATGTTGCATGCAGCAAACATAAAAAATATATTCGAATCGATACTGTCTTCCTTTTTTGAAGTCGATTAATAAAAAGCAAAATTTTATAAGTTTCACTATTGCAATATCTGAGAACATTCTTCTTTTTTGTACCACCACAAGTATAGACTTTTACCTACCTATAGAATATTTTTTATCTTTAAATAGAAATTTTTTTGTGAATTTTCTGGAGCTTTTAACGATACTTTACTTGAAAGCGTTATAAATCTTAGTTCGTAAAATTTTAAGAGGGAATCTGTTTTGTTTACACTTTGTTTGTAAGGCTTACCTACTATTACAAGCGTTGATATAATTATCCTAAAAAAGTAATTACATTGTATTAAAATAAGTCGTCCTGTGGATGTCGCAAGAGATGACTAGGGAAAATTTTAAAAGGTTTCCTACGATATATGGCGGTAGAACCATCTCGTATATGCCAGATATAAAATAAAAAATTACGTGAGTGTCGTGAAACATTCGGTTGGAACGAAGTGTCTTTCGTAGTATATTATTATTGATAAACGTATTATATTGATTAGAACAAACACAAATAAATGCCGTCTACACTACGTCAGAAGGGGTCCTGACGGAAAAATCTTACACTTTTTCTCGCCTAGCCCCCGTCCGCCAAATTCGTACCGTCCGATAAAGAACTTCGTTCCAATAATCAGACCGACGACACAGCGGAAAAGGTACGAGATTACTTTTGCTGCGGTCGCTAATTTGTCTACCATTCATAGCGATTATGGCAATTATTAAAATAAAAGTCCTAAATACCATTGAATATAATCTTTTTTATTGTATAAAATTATTTCTGGGCGCCTTTAGTACAACATGAATTAAATCAATATTGGATAAATTATATATGGTGTTGTGTTTTTGATTATTTGACTAAAGTTATTGATATTTTATAATATTTTTAATGTATAGCATACGTAATACACCTATTATACGCCCTCTGTGAAATGCCACACAATATTATTTTGTACTTATTCGAATATTTATTGCTAGCCGTGATGCTGAGATATCAACTGCCATGAATGCTAAGCGCACCACCGAAATAAGCTTTGGTGCTAGATTAAAACAAACCGTGTTTTGGGATTTAACTATGACGGTAGCGAAACATTTCCTACCCTACTACTGATGTTTTACTTATGATCAAATACTATACGTACTTTTACGCGTGAATTTGCTTATTTTTAAGATGTGCGTTTGACCCCATGCGTTTTTTTTACATGCATAATTTTACATGTAAAAAACGCGTGGCGGCGGGAAAGAAAATCCATTATTCTCTAAATGGGATGACATACTTTTGCCATTATAATTAATTGTTAATAAGTATTAATATATTTCATCATTTTCATAATTATCATTATCATTATCATCATCATCATCATATAAGACTCTTTCAAGGAATGCAACAAAACACGGCACTGACTGCATCCATCGACTTCATGCATATCTTATCAGGTCGTCACTTCATCTAGTGAAAGACCGCCCTACGCTCCGCCTATCGGTACGGAGTTCATACATAAATAATCACCCAAATGCAAATCATAAAATCAATATAAACGTCTACTGAGTAATCAATTTTTCGTTAACTGATGTGTATTTCATAATATATTATGTTATTGTTATTAATTGATTTTACTCCTCAAATTATTGTGTAATTATTGTGGCTTCGTCTACGTTTCTTGTGCATTTTTTTTGTACTTTATTTATAAGTGAGGATTTATAATTGGCATTCAGCACACTTTATTTAGCGTTCATGAAATTGTTACTAGAAGTTCTCCTAAAATTATAATATAAAAGTATGTAAGTTATGTTAAGTATTGTTTTGCTAATAGTTTTAAAGCGTTATGCAGTACCGGTTTTAGTTTTATTTCAAGACCAAGCATTTAAAATCGGGTACACTTTGTAGGTACTTCTAATTTGTAATCGTACATCCAAATAATAAAAAATAAGGCTTGTCGTTGATTTGCATTTTAAAATAGTAATGTATAATTTTTTTATATAAATTAGCCAAGATCCTCGTGAAAAGAAAAAATGACGGGTCATACCTAGTTTGAAAAAGACCGTCCTCCCTCCCTCAAATGCGTGCACTATCACGGTCACCATCAATCCCAACACCTTTACACACCGCTCAAAGCGGTTAGCCATCGCAGTCTTTTTCTCCTTATGATGCAGTATTATCATCGATGGTGTGTCTTTCCTAGAATAGTGGTGTTGGGATTATTGGTGACGGGGGGAGCTGTGCTTTTCACACTTGGTAAGATACATCATTTTTACTTTTCACACGGATCCTAGCTAATTAATTTTAACAAATTTATTAAGATGTATTTCTGCAAAGTAGCGCCCGATTATATATTTACTAATATTCAGATGAGATTTTAATTGTCTTGTCTCTTTCTACCGGGTTTAATAACACACCTACAGTTATAGACGTTATTAGGATATCATAGCTGTCTAATGGTTATTGAAATGCTTATTGTACCACCGACATCGACTTTTGTAACGTTATATTATTATCACAAAAATATATATCAAGTAAACGACAGACACCCAGAACGATAGATAGGATATTTGAGTTGTGTAATTATTTTTCGATTAATCTAGATTTAAATTTGGAATATTTGTATTATTTTATTTTGATTGGACATAAGAGAGTACCTTTTAAACTACGATTTAACCCTTAACTGGAATCGCTATTTTAAACAACGTAACTGGAATCGTGAGTAATTTTGAACCCAGAAATAAAAAGTCATATATTTCATAAATTACTTCAGGTAACAACCTAAACGGGTCAGCATAGTAATGAAACAGGTCTATTAAAGAATATCAAACATCATTTATTACTAAAGTTATTAAAATTAACATGTTTTTCAAATTTAACACTTAGGCACTATATTTGGTAGGAATTTTTGAATATCTCACTTTGACATCACATAAAACTATAAAAAAAATACTTAAAATAAAAAAAAAACTGTTTCACGGGGTTTTATGTATCTTCCCCTTAATTAAGACACTAATTTTCTTAGAAATTATGGTATAACAAAAAAAAATGACATCCTATCAAAAAACAACAAAAAATAGTCAATCAGTCTTTGAAATCTATGTATGGCACTTGAGGCATAACAATTTTTTTCGTGCATGATGTTTGCAGATGTATTTAGAACATTTGTCACACTTTTGTGACTGTTTATTATCTTTTTTGGACCACATAAAAAGCATCTTCCCCTTTTTTGTGTTCCAGTTTGAGAGGAAGAGGCATTTTCTTGTAGCAAGTTATGTTGCTCTTCAACTGGTGTTAAGAAATTGTCATTCCTACTCTTCAAATCTATTGAAAACGATTGATACTCCGCCTTCCTCTCCACAATGAATGGCTTGATTAAATCCAGTACTATTTGTTTTATGTACTGATTACGTTTCATTCATTTACCACGATTTGAAGCTTCCCACAAAACAAATCCGTTCGCACTTGCAATATTCAGAATGGCTGAAAATATTACGCATGGCCATCGTTGAGTTCTTCTGGAAACGGTATAGTTGGCGCATTTTTGATCTAAAGCATCAACGCCACCTTTCTTGCTGTTATAAAATTCAATTATTTCTGGTTTTCCACTTAATTCATTGATCGATTTGTCGTGATGCATTGATGAGATCATTACTACGCTTTGATTATTTTTTGGGACATATGATGCCAAAGTTTTATATTTCTCGAATCCAAACAATGTCGAGCCTATCTCCCTCTGTCGATTAGATAAAAAATCAGGTGGTATCTCTCTTTTACTTTTGCGCACTGTCCCAATATAAGTCAAGCCCTTTTCGATAAGTTTGTCAACCAGTTCAATTGAAGAAAACCAATTGTCAGCAGTTATATTTCTGTTTGTTCCAAATAACGGCTCTGCCAACTGTAGCACATTTTGTGTTGAAATAGAAACTTGGTTTTTTTGGTTGGAATCTGACTTACCCGTGTAAATAAAAGCATTATACAAATAATGCGTTTTAGCATCACAAAGGCACATAATTTTTATGCCATATTTGGCAGGCTTGGATTTCATATAAATTCTGAAGAAACACCTCCCTCTAAAAGGACAAAGCATTTCATCAATTGTCACATACTCAGAACAACTATAGTTTTTCTGACAGTTCTCAATGAAATTTCCAAATATTTCAGAGATAAGAGCAGCCCGATCATTTATTCTTCTTTCTTCTCTAGAATTGATATCATCAAATCTCAAAGCAGACAAGAGGAACATAAACCGTTTCACATTCATTGTTATACTGAATATATCTCTTCCTGTTCCATCTGTTGCCCATAAACTTTCAATATCTTCATGACCAGATTTGAATACACCTGATAAAATCAGTAACCCAATGAATGCTTTCATTTCCACAATGCTCACGTGATTAGTGTAAGTTGCGTCGGTCCAAAACTTTCCAGAATATTCTGTTATTTTTTGATTCGTATGTGTGCATATGGTGTCGATCATCTCATTTGGTACCAGTAGCTGCCATGGTTCAATTGGTGACATATTCTGTTTTTCACGGGCAGGACCCACAATACCAGGCAGGTGTGATATGATGTTGTGACTTTTGACTCTGGAGCTACTTGGAGGATTTCTGGACCACTTGAATCTATTTTTACCTCGGTAATATGTACCACTTGATGGTTGAGCATCTTTATGTTCCTCTTCGCCTAATATATCGCTGTCAGATAATGAATCACTTGAGTTAGATGATTCAGGTTGTGGAACTTCGTTGTCGCTTATGTTTTCATCATCACTTTTTTTTTGGTTGAAAATCGCTCAAAAATTCTGGTTCCGAATCAATTTCATCTAATAATAATTCGCTTATATCATTATCATTTAAATTACGCGCCATTGTTCAAACAAAATGCCTGAAACAATGCAAAATTTAAAAGTATACAATCGAGAAATAGTTACGTAACTGGAATTGTGGGTCCAATTGGACCCAGCGAAAGCTCTTACCACCACTTCCAGTAAACTTTAAGAGCCGAACGTCCAGCCCCCGCCGCACCTCGCGACGTAATGAGATTACATGGAAGCGCAAGCGTCTAGCTTCATGCGTTTAAAAATAAAATCGATTTTTTGTCGCCTTTGGGTCCAATGGACCCACGATTCCGGTTAAGGGTTAAGTAAAATATCATAGGTATTCAGTCTAGATGATTATTATTGTTGTCGTTATGTGTGTCTACTTTTGAGATACAATAGTATAATATTTATGCTCTTGCTTTCCGAATGTGTTACGAGGCTCTAAACATAATATTATGTTCATGTAGTATTGATTTAAACTATCAGCAGCCCCAGGCACAGGTTAACTTCTATTATTATGATAAATAAATCTTCCTCTTAAAACCGCTAAGTTCCATTTTTTTTTCAAAAACTATGGTCTAGCAAAATTTCTGATTACTATTTTATGTCCCTTAGCTTTCGAGTATACTAAATACTCTTCACCTACAGCCCATGACCTTGAAATAAATAATATTAGATTATTTGATGCTTTTTTTCAATTTCAGCAGCCTGTACAAGTTCACAAGTGGGCAAAGACTTCCCCTATTGTAGGAGTGTATTGCTTTAACCATCTCGCGTGGGAGGTACATTGACGGTCGTAGTACCGAACGTGGTATACATTAGACGCTGCTTCTTGTCGTTGGATTTAAATTTAGGATACATCAAATCAATATGAGATGGTTTATAATTAACTAGGTTTTCTTCGCTTTTTTCCCGCTTATTCGCTTTGCTGCTTCACGACGGAAGTGATAATAACCTTTGTAGATAGTGGTTTAACTTTATTCATGTTATAAAGTTCATAAAGTAAATTAGAGCTCGTGTTTGTAAATTCTGCAAACTTGCATGTTACGATCAAACTTTAGCCTCGCATAGAACGACTCCATCATTAATTCGTTGGTTTCAACATTATCAAGCAAGTTTCTAGCAAATGCTCTAATTTCGTCGAAAATACACGAATGAGCCGCACCACAACCACGAATCTGCAATTATTTAATCGTTTCGGGGTGTTACTTTACGGAAACTGTGGATTCATAACAACGTCAAGAAATTTAAACGACAGCTTGTGTTCTACCTTATACATTACGATGTAGTAACGATACATGGCAACGTTCTATACGATCAAAAACGGCAATGGAATGCACTAGTGAAATCTGACGTAGAAATATGTATACGTTGTGACGGCACATCTTGTAGGGTGCCCCGGGCACGACACCCGTCGGGAGGAGTGATCATCCAAAACACGGACGTCGCACGTAAAAACTTCCCTATTTTTTGGTAAAATAATCAACTTTGTAAAGCATTGTGGATTTCCGAAAATATTTTATTTTTAAATTTTTGTGAGTTGCTCCTAGTCTAAATCGAAAATGTGGATTTTATGTAAGTAATTATCTCGGGATACATCATTTTTGTATACTAATTTGCTTTAAGACACATTATGTCTTGAAAATCCTATGTGTGATAAGACGAAGTAAATTAATGTTTAAGTATTGATTTATAAACTTGGAGAGTCAGAATTTCAAGGACATGGTAAATAGGGACAGAAACTAGCAACCCTAACGCCAAGCCACCGACCGGCTTTAGTGTTCAGTCTACTCAGGGACGTTGACGGAATCACATCCCGCCGGCCTGTTCGGTCACCCATTTTCCATTACATACGATATAAAGCGTGTGTGAGTGTGAGTTAGCCTGTAGACCGCTAAGTGCCGTTTCAACTCCTCTTCAACTTTATAAACTATTTATTCAAGGTCATCATCTCAAATTTGACATCTGTTGTTTGTACACTTTGTGAGGTATGTATGTATATAAATAGTTCATAATGATATTAAAATGTTTAGTTGTAAATAACTTACTTTAGCTATTAAAATTTTAGAGTAAAATGTTTAGTAAATATAAAATACATTTGAAGTAATAATTTTACTAATTTCCTTTTATTAAAATATTTATATGTATTTTTTATTAATGCATTTTAATACAATTAAACAAATAAAAGTTTTTCAAACTGAATATATTGCGTAAATATATTAATGTAGAAATTGATATTTTATCACTTCCTTTTAATTCACATTATATTTTAGTGTTATACCTATATAAAATACTATGATATAGTAATTATTTTTATATTTAATTTATAAATTTATAATATATATTTACTTTGTTTGGAAGCTACAATTGGCATATCCTGGATATTCACTCGAGTGTACAGCCGGGGCGGCGGATGCGTCGGATTCATTCAAATAATTCAATTAAATCTCGTGTTGAGCAGAGATCAGTCCCGTTTCACAGCTGCAGATACGAATAGGGATGTTAAAATTAATGATTATATAGGTACTCTTTGTAAGCAAGCACAATTACATGCATAAAATTAATGATGAAGGTAACTATACTAAGAGGGATTATTATTCTGAACTTAAATATTATATGACCGTATTACGATGTTTTATTTGAAGGCACTAAAAGCAGGCTAGGAAATAAGCGGTTAGGGATCATTTTACACAATAAAAAAATATTGGCAAAAAAAGAACAATTTTAATATTGATCAACAGGATCTTCCCTTTAGTGAGTTCAGAGTCGTTTGACACTACAAATCGGTGGAAGGTGATTAATTAAAATATTGAGAATAAACCATTAAATATTCTGACCAGCGACGGGGAGTAAAGCGAGAGAGGGACAGGCAATGGACTTTTGTAGCTTAGTAATTAAGATAATTAAAAATTACAAATTTTGTACAACCGACTTCAATGTAAATTATTAAGAATAACTCAAAAATATTGGTCAGACCTTGATCAAATTATATGGGACCACATGTGAGGCATCAGCTTTTAAACAAAAAAAAGAATTATCGAAATCCGTTCACCCAATAAAAAGTTATGAGGTAAAAAAACATACAGTCGAATTGAATACCTCCTCCTGTTGAAGTCGGTAGAAAAAGATACAGAAATAATCAGTGTCAGATACACACACGAAGTGAAATTTTTACTTTGTGTGTCTGAGATATGATTTAATTATCAATCGATACATATGATTTAATTATACTGCATCATAAATATATAATTAAATGGGCCACAGCATCATAAATATATAATTATATATTTATGATGCTGTGGCCCATTATTATCTTCATAATATCGATCAAAAACCAAAGTGTTGATGCGTTGTCTTCCCTGAGGACTAAGAGAGAATGCCTCGATACCAGTAAATAAGGGTTTCCGGTTTTCTGAAATCATTGGACCTACCAAGGATGCTTCTAGTGGCTAATAAATGAACATCATCATTATCATCATTACAGCCCTTCACAAGTCCACTGCTGAACATAGGCCTCCCCCAAGGAATGCCACAAAGCACGGTCCTGAGCCACCTGCATCCATCGACTTCCTGCATGTCTTACCTGGTCGTTACTCCATCTAGTGGGGGGTCGCCCTACACTTCGCCTACCGATACGAGGCTGCCACTCGAGAACCTTTTCCCCCCATCGGTGGTTCTTCGAGCTATATGGGCCGGCCATATAGCTCGAAGAACCGGCAACCGATGGGAAAAAAAGTCTATTAAAATAAAAATAATAAAATCTAATTGTAAGAACGAAGCGGGCTGTGCGTGCTTAGGATCCTATAATTAATTAAATTAAATCCTAACTCAAACATTCAACTTAAATATTTTAAGATACTATAAATTCTTTTTGCGTAGATCGGACCAAAATGTAATAATTTTAAGCCAAAGGTAGACGTGGTTAACTATGAAGTTGGGACGTCGAACACTTGAGGCCACCCCGTGACCATGGGTGATGCAAAGTACTCGAAACGTCGGGAATATAAGTTAATTAAACGCGATAAAATCTAGGTCTAGTAAAAAAAACCTAGGTTCGTTTAATGTGTAGTGTTCGCATACATATAAAAAACCATTTTGTACTCATAGCATTTAAAGTTTACGATTATATTAAATTAGTCCAAAATCAAGTATCAAAACTTGACATAAAAAATAAAGAAACACGAAAAGCTATACTTGTGCTTACCCGATGTCACACTATAATAAAAAAGATTGGAGGTGAGATGGGATACAGTTACACCACAGAACATTATTACTCTCTACCGAGAGTTCGCGGGGACAGTCATAATTCAATCAATCTGCGAAACACTCGTAACGTTACGTCGAGAGTATAAATAATTGCATAACGTGATAAAATCCATAAATGTTATTTTTTTCGATGGTATTGACGATCGAGAATGAAACATCGAGCCCGAATATATTAACTCCTATAAATTTAGACAGGTTATCCAGTACCCGTAACCGCTTGACCTGTATAATCTAACATAACGCTGACAAGAATATTAACACTTCTACCGTTACTCACTAAACAGTTTTATTAATTCTATATTTCTATTTAACACCACATGTTAGCTTAGAAATGGCAATATGGGACTTACTATGTTGAGTTACAAATACTACACTTTCACACTATCATAGAAACTCGTACTGCAACGTCAGTAAAATGACTTCGCTTCAGTTTTTATACACCTTGCCGTAAATTTCATAGTAGTTACGTGAGCAACCCCAGTTTAATTCCCGCTAGTACCACTAAAATGCTAAATTTAAGCGCAGATTTACCACATTTGGCGTTGAAAGGAAATATCCTGCAATCAGATTCAGCAGTGGATTTATAAAAGGCTGTTCAAGAATTAGCCAAAAATATTAAGGATAGAGCACCTGTCGTAGATGTATGTTTTGTATTACCAGGAGATTTAACTTGTCGATCACAGCATGCTAACAAGAGAAATCAACGAAGGAAAACCATTAGATTGGATTATAAGTTACATTTATTATAGAGCACAACGCGAGGGAAGATAGGAAAATGAAGCCATGACAAACATAACAATTTAACATAATAAAACAAGTGCGCAAGTGCAAGCAATAAGTTGACAAATTTTTTTCGCAGTCTGATGAACGAAATACGAACAAACAAACATTAATTTTTATATATTAGATGTGTATATAACACGTATTACTTACTCACAAAATACTTTAGTCAGTCGCTGCCTTTATAAATGCGGACAATAGAATTTTCTGAACGTTACTTCGGTCCGAAAAAAGATCTCTAGAAATGTATCCTCAAGTCGCGCATAAAGAAGTTTTACCACAACAAAATATCTACCATTTATTTTATGATTTAGATTATCAAGTTTTAGTTTGGGTTAATTTATCGAATGTGAATAATACTTTCACATGCAAAAGAAATGTCAATATGAGCAGAAAAAACTTTATTATATTAATAATTTAAATTGCTTTATTCTGTTCGTTCTTCGCAGACGGTTTTTATTTTTATTAAAAGTTATTTTTTGCCTGAAAAATTCTGAAATATTTCGTAAATATGTCTCAAAATTATTTGAAATCTCACCTACCGAATATGCATAATATCATATTATGATCTATGTAAATCTTTATAATAAAATCTCTGTATAGACAGAGCTTCAGCTTAGACATTATTTAAAATTAAGTTGCTTCCACGGACAATTAAGATACATACATACATAAACACTCACGCCTGTCACCCAGAGGGGTAGGCAGAGACTACGGACTTCCACTTGGCACGATCCTGACAATTAAGACATTTTAATTATTTAACTTTTAATATCATTCAAGGTTAAATCAAAGTTTAAAATATATTTTTTGACAATTTTGTGACATTATATTCAGAAACAAAGTTAATAATTTTTTGTGTTATTGAGTAAGTTAATAGCTATTAAAAATCTATTTTTTGCCTGGACTTGTTTTAACCTTTTATAGGTGCAATACTTCACGCCGGGAACATGGCTTAAACTATATAAAGCCCAAGTCTGGTCCTGCATGGAGTATTTCTACCATATATGGGCTGGTGCTGTAAAATATCACCTAGCGGTTTTGGATTCAATGAAAAGGCGTGCTAAAAGGTTTATTGATGAGATCAATATATAAATCTTACCAGCTTCAAGCACAGACGGAAAGTAGCCAGCCTTCCAGATTTTTACAGGATCATTTCGGAGTGTGCGCAGGAATTGCATGACTTAATCTCTCCGTTCCGTCATCGGACCACCAGGCGCTCGGCTGGTCTCCACCCCTTTGTTGTCGACTTACCACGCATTCTAACCAAACGGTTTGCTTTGTCGTTCATAATGCGTACAGCTAAGGAGTGGAAGTTTACCACTACTGTCTTTCCACCCGATTATAATGTGGGCGTCTTCAAGGCAAGAGTAAAATAATCACTGCGCTTTACCATCTTAGGCTGCATCACCACTTACCAACAAATAGGATAGCAAACAAGCACTGTCTTATAATAGTAAAAAAAACCCTATAAAATTCGGAAGATCGGCGTAAGGAGAAGCTTCTAGCGTGGCATTGCTCGACTTCTTTTTGTTCCCGTGCAGTGCAGTGCAGTGTCAGTGATTTCTGACAGTATACACGGGAATTACTGACACTACACGTGGGAGAAAGGAATAGAGTGTGTATTATGTATATTTAAAAATGTTATTATTTAAAAATATGTATATTATGTATATATATGTATGTTATGTGTTTTTTATATTTATTTTTATATATCCATATTTTCATGTTGTTATGGCATCTGCTCATGTTTCTCTGCATAGCTCGTAACTGACTGGTAGAGAATGCCTAAAGGCAATAAGTTCGCTAATGTGCAATTAAGATTTTTTTTTAAATGAAAAAAAAAAACGTAACAAAATTTTAAATTATTCTGTAGACTGCTTTGCTACGGAGGAAAGGCAGTTATGGTAGACACTGTCCTAGCGAGGAAACAAACATTGAGTGTGCAGAAAGATTTGTTTCATAATTTCCATAGTGACCAAGATAAGGCCTGCCTTCTAGCTTTCTCGACTAACTTGTAGACTTTTTGGTATCTCTCATCTAAAGCGCAAGTATGAATCTCTGAGAGATTACTACTTAGTTATGCTATTAATTTCTGTCTATCGTTACGTGGCGTGTGTCGGTATGGTGGAGTCCTTAAACGACTTGTTATCGCCACTGGTCATAAGAGGGCTCTTCTTTTCTTGCTTAAAGAATAAGTGAGGAAAAGCAGTCAGTGTTCTTAGAACTATACCGAGGGAAGTAGGACAGTATGGTAATTTAAGTTTTTAGTTTTTTTTTATAACGATAATAAATATAGTATATTTTGAAATTGTGTTCTAAATCTAAAAATTATCTAATAATCTAATCACATTAATATTGATTTAATTATCTTAACCAATGTTGTAGTTCATCACAAGTTGGACTTGTGCTGGACATAGGCCTCCTTCCAATGACTGCCAAATTGTCCTTTAGTCATCGACATCTATTTCAATTACTGGCCCATATATTGCCATTTCAGCTTAGTGATCCGTTTACATTATATCTTACTAAGTATTACTTCGTTGTTAGATTTTGAGTATGATACTAATACGTTTTTAAAGCATTGTGAAATTTCGAATTAATATAAATATGTATTTTTTCTAAACAAGAAGCTGATATTTTAGATGTTTTTGTCCGTAATTATGTAAATTGTAAATATCGTCATCTTTTCTAGTTTGTCTTTGATAATGGTACCATATTGGTAAAGCTATCGTCTAACTAATGTGACCACACCCAATGCAACACTACTCTGCTGGTCTGTATAGCTACTTTGTTGATACACATACCGTTTGTTTATTGTCGTCCTGTCCTTGGTATCCCCATTGCAATTCGCAGAGAGAACAATAGACTTATATGGATTAAAATGTTAGGTTTTCGAAACATTGAACAAAAAAAAAAAAAAACAATATATCAAAAGTTTTATTTGATTTATATTACGCTGTATATTAAAATGTACTAATAACGCAAGATTCTTCTAAAACATCCGTAGTTTTAATTGCTTGAGCTGTGTATAAGTATGGATATACACAAAACAATTTTTTTTTTAATTTTTAGTGGCATTAAAATTAATATCGTTAGAATTAAGATCGTTAAAATTTTTAACTAGCGGTTTATTTATATTTTAACCAGCTTTTCACCCTACAACATAAGGAAACTTTTTAATATTTCGGAATGATAACGATCGCCGATTTTAAGATTGACTAAGGCTTTTCGAATAGTGAAAACCGCTCTTACAATCTGCCGCTTCGTACTCCCGTGCATGCATCCTCATTATTCAATGAATTATTTTCTGTTACAGCTTTACACTTGTGGAACTCCTTCCCTCTACATAATCGCCGTGCTCGGTTCTTTTCTTTTCCTTCAAAAATCTACTAAAAGTTTATTACTTGGAACTCTTATAATTCCCATCATAATTCGTGTCATCTTGTGTTTTTATTATTTTGTTTATTTTTTTAACTTAATTGTATAATTTATGTACACCTCCATCCTAGCTATTCGTTGTGAACAATTTTTTGCGTAATTAGGTTGTCTGGAAGAAATAGTTTTCAGAGCTATAAGACCGCCTATTGTACCTTTTTATTTATTTAATTTTGATTTTTTTTTCAATGTGTTTTGGTGTAGGTACAATAAAGAATATATTAATAAATTCAACACCGCATCTAAATGTCTACAATTTTAGAACAGCTTTCACCCCAAATGCCGTATCCAAAATGCCTGCGTAACAAAAGGATGCTATATTGTCTCAATTTCATGCATATTTTTTATTCAATACAGATTATAAATAATACTTATCGAAAATAAAGATATCTTTTGTTTAATTTAACACTGGTTCGGAAAAAAACCTTTGACCTGGGAAGAACCAGCAAAAACCCAGCGGGACTTTTTTATGAAAAAAAATAGCTTACAATCATATATGTTACAAAATTAACAACACAAAACTAATAAGATATAGCTTTGAGGACGTCAAATTTTGTATATTTTCTCAGATTTTGTTGTAAAAGCGTATACGTTGCCCCAAGAATGAATTACTGACTCGGTGGAGTCGACTAACTGGTACTACTAGTGTGTGTCTGTTCCTAGTATTTACAGAATGAATATCACTTATTTTTTTAAAACTACTTTTATTTTTGTGTACATACATTACATTTTCGTAAAGGTATTGAAAGGTCATTTTGAGGCTCATAAATCATAAATTTAAGAGCATCAATTCTTACACCGTAGTTTCCTGATTAATGTTTCATGGTGAACACAATCGAAGGCTTTGGAAGGCTTAGGTGATTGAATACACCCAAAGAATCCTGTGAATTCTCCCATGTATTGAAGATATATTTAATCAGGTCAACACCAGCATAAGTTGTTAAGCGACCCCTTGTGAAACCGAATGGATTTTTATGCAATAAATTATTTAAATTAAAAAAAAATAACGTTTGATCAAGAATAATTTTTTCAAAAAGTGTTGGCAGTATAGAAATAGGTCTAAAATTGGCGGAATCCAATTTGCTACCAGATTTAAATGAAGGTATTACTTTACTATGTTACATTAAATCAGGAAACACACCAGATTCGACTAGTATTAGAATAATAGCTAGCTGAGGTGCGATTGTATCTATTATAGACGCAATAACTTTAGCGGAAATACCCCACAGATCTGCGGTTTTCTTAATATCTAAGTTAGTTATGTGTGTTGTGTGGTAGTTTTAAAATATCTTACAATATCTTTTGATGATCCTTTATAAAATGTTAAATACTTTGTACACGAAGTTACATTTTGTTTAAGTAACGCTTAATCACGGCGACAGTAGGAGAAAAATCCAGTGACTTAGTAGTTAAGATCGAATATCAGTAAAATATTTCTCAAAAACCTTTTAAAACCTCAAGGATAAATTTTATTTTTTATTTATTGATTATATAATATCGGAAGAATTTATAATTAAATTATATTTAACCAAGAGTTTTTGCCCCAGTTTATTAATTAAAAAAAGACCATTAATTATTTTTTCTGCATAAAAATTCTCTTAATAAGGAATTATTTAGAAAAATCGTGAAATCCGTATTCATTTATCTTATTGATAGAGTACCCTTAGTAAGTTCAATCGTTCCGTAAAATAATAATTTTCATACAAATTATAAAACCCTATTTCACCATCTTAGGGGTTG
This sequence comes from Parnassius orleans, assembly GCA_029286625.1. Lineage (NCBI taxonomy): Eukaryota > Metazoa > Arthropoda > Insecta > Lepidoptera > Papilionidae > Parnassius > Parnassius orleans. The sequence goes on from JAGSMP010000195.1 coordinate 704,084, forward strand.
AATTTTTCAAAATCCCTTCTTAGTGGATACCTACATACGTTATAAAAGGCAGCTATTATGCAAATTACAGATTTCTACGTTTAGCGGTTTGATGCACAGATCAAACCGCTAAACGTAGAAATCAGCCAAAAGCTAACAAAATAAAAATAATAATATTTTTAGCAGTTTTAATTTAAAAAAAAACTTTTATTTTTTTATACGTATTTGTTATAAATCAAATTAATTTAAGTTGAATTATATATTATACTAATCATTTATTTATTATTTGGACACATAGGTGTTCCATTTGGGTCAATACTTGGTCCATTTTTAAATTTAGTATATATTTATTAGATAATATAATTTATTTAATTTTTATCGTCATTCAGCATATAATGGCTATAATATGTAGCACGAATGGATCATACGTAGTAGTCACACTGTAGTCTAATATGGTTGGAGAATAAATGGGTCAGATTGACCGATGATGAACCACGCTTGCACAGAGTACTAGCGTAAAAGAGCAGCATAATGTTGCTATGTTTTGGGTGGTGAATGATCTTTTTGCTGGTAACGAGGTTCTTTCCATCTTAGTTCTCGGGGGTGGAGACGCATCTGTACTTTCATTCTTGATCGAGGATATAATTAGATGTCTATGGGCCACATCGTCCACTTAACATCAAGCGGACTGTGTGCTCGTTTGTCCTGTTTACTTCTTTAAAGAAAGGAAGTGCACCCACTGTTTGTTCTGGTTTAAAGGGTAAAAGCTGGTATAATATTTTAGATAACTGCATACAGGTTGCATACAGCTGTGACGCATTCTATCTTTATTCTCAGGGGTAACAAGACATCTGTGGCCTTTGTTTGAAATTGTTTTCAGATGTCTAAGGCCACTTACTATCGAGTAGGAGCCGTTACCTCGTTTTTGCACGTCAATGTTATTTATTTACTTGTATATTATTATAATAGTTATTTGGTACTCACCTCACCCTAGGCGGAAAAAGAGCCCCAACATCTAGAGACTTTTCGGCTCATCGGTGTATATTACATCGTAGTGTTTTAAATTACATAGTGTGGTTGGTGTTCAAAAACTTCTCAAACAAACAAAAAAACATTGATTTATTGCATGATGTACATAATTTTTTTGTATGTAAGTATTGAAAAAAAAAAACAGACTTTCTTATTAGTGTGTAGAAGTCTACGTTATTGAACAAGTTATTAAACAACATTAAAAAAATTGAGTATTTAAAAACAGAGATAAGTATTTAAGAGGAGAAAAATTGCCATTCTCTAAACGAAGATAAACATTCAGTTCACGAATGGAGGGTTGTGAGTGTGACTCTGACGTAGAATTAAGTATGATTTATAGCTTTTATGAGCCTCTTCATCCTCGAGCGTCCTTATTTGCGTGAGGGATCGTATTATAATAGTCTCTTTGACTGAGTGTGCTTTTTAAAAAGAAAATTTCTACGTCCATTGTATTCCCTCAAAAATTCAACTATTAATCATTTTTATCAAGATCATAAATTTAGTACGACGCGAAGTAATTTAATTTTGAAAAGTTAATTGTTTAAGCGGAGTATTTGCTTTTCTTTCACGGATAACTATTTAAAAAATAGTTGTGCATTTGCATGTCGCACTAGAGTTAATACCAATTATTTTTAAGAGATTACTCGATCTGTCGTTTTACACTTTGTAACTTGTTTTATTATTATCATTGTATTAAATATTATATTACATTACAGTCAGAGTTATAATGCAAAGTAATAATTATATAGAAAAATTACACAGACATTATTAATTTTTCATGAATATGGATTAATTCACTTTATTTTATACGTGGCAGAGGCCACACTGCAAATAATAGGTTTTTACCTATGAAATTGCCGTTCTGCTCTACTGGCCATTTCAAATCAAAATAATTTTTGTTTGGCTAAGAATTCTAATTTCAAATTAATTTTATTTTAAAAACATGGAATTCTTTTTTAAAAACTAGTAATTCGTTTATTGATTAGTGTTATGTTTTCATCGCATTTGAATCTTTTTCATCATCATGGATAAGTTAAAAATTCGAGTAATTATGGGATATGAGTACCGCCGTCGCAGCAACGCGGCATAAGCGGCACTAACATCAACGACGTTTACGGAGCGAATACTAAAAACGAACGCACCACCTATTATTGGTATGCCCGCTTCCGTTCTGGAAATTTCAACCTGAAAAATAAACCCGTGGTTGTCCGAAAACTTTGGTTGACATTAACGACTTAAAGGCGCTTGTGGAAGCTGCTGATACTCAATCTACGGCTGAGTTAGCAGCAGCTTTCGAAGCTAGCATCACAACAATATTGGCCCATTTGCGTCAAATTGACAAGGTAAAAAAGCTTGACAAATAGGTGCCCCACGAGCTCAATGATCGCTGGCGCGAAGTACGCGGCGAGACGTGTCTTGCACTGCTCAACAGGCACACAAAGGAAGGAATTTTGAACCGCATTATTGCCTGCGACGAAAAATTGATTCTGTTTGACAATCGCAAGCGCTCAGTAAGTTGGTTGGATCTTGGTTCAGCACCTAAACAATGCCCTAAACGAAAACTTACCCCTAGAAAACTGATGGTCACTGTTTGGTGGTCTAGGGCCGATGTGATTCATCACAGTTTCTTACCAAACGGGATGAGCATTACTGCAGATGTGTACTGTGAAGAACTGAACATAATTATGGAGAAGCTCGCACGTCTCCAACCAGCTTTGGTCAATCGCTCGTCTCCGCTACTCCTGCACGATGAATGCGCGACCTCATACTGCACAACAGACGGTCTCTAAGTTACAAGAGCTGGGGTTGGAAGCTCTCCGTCATCTGCCGTACACACTAGATCTTGCGCCTACAGACTTCTACTTTTTTCAGAATTTGGATAACTTTTTGGTGGGAAAAATCTATACCCGAGAGGCAGTACAAAATGCCTTTGAAGAATTTGTTGTCTCCCGTCTAGCTGATTTCTTCAAGAAGGGCATCAATAAACTGCCACTGCATTGGCAAATGTGGATCGATTGCATGGGTGATTACTTTGATTAATAGAAATAAAAATAAAGAAAAAATTACGTTAACTTATTACATATGCATGTACGCCTTAACCTTAAGTTAAGGTCACAATAAGGTTGAAAATCAGACTTATCAATTAATTAGTTCATGGTTGTTTCTTCAAAACTTTTATTGATTAGACTACAACTGCGATAGTTCGTATTCGATAAATGATATACACTATATTGGTCTGCTATTAGCGGTAAATATTTTTATGCCTGTTATTTGTGTCGTCATACAAATTAACTCGACTGATTTGATTGTCGTTTTAAGAAACAATGGAAATGGTTTATGAATTCAACAAGGCAATAAAATTTGATTTTGTTGGCTTTTCAATTAAGTTTACATTTAACGTTAGTAGAAATGGGTATTTTTACTAAAATGTCTCGTACGGTTATCATTTTTCCGATTTTTTTCTTTTTACCCGACTATCCCAGAAGGAGGGTAATGTTTTTTGAGTGAATTATGTAGGTATGTATGTCTATTTCTTTGGTACGCTCTGTAGCCTAAATGGCTTGATGGGTCTTAAGAAATGCGGTGTCGTTAGAATCCTCTTATTAGTAAAGTGACATACGAGGGGCGTTCAATGTATTCTCGGTATGTTAGAAAAAAGATGAAATCATGAAATATTTTTTATTTTCAATATAGTCTCCCATGACATCAACGCTAACTTCTTTGAAATGTTACTTTGTAATTTAAAATAGATATAATACATAAGTGTAATCTGTCAAACTGAGAGTCTAATAAATTATTATTATAATTATTTTGTATATATCTATATTCTCCCTATTAAAGAGGTAACTTAAAACCTAATCACACGGGCCGAAGCCAAGCGTGAGCAGGTGCTAGGCGATGGTGTATGCAGAGGTGACGGATGACGTGGTGAGGAATTTGCGTGTGAGTCGGCAGCCTCCATCTTGCACTGACTTTTGTGAGGTTGAGATAGTCATGCAATATGGTATAGATATAAGACAGTCAGGAGATAGTCATTTCTGCTAACATCTTAATTCTTACTCTTGCATCTTCTAATATAAGTTTTTTTCGATAATTTTCACATTTTCTTCTGTAGCCGTTGTGATCTTCGATGGTCATCTTCGATGCTTTCCCTGCCTCTTTTAAGTTGACTTGACCACTTCTTTACGTTTGAAATTGAAGGAGCAGAGTCTTGGTAAACGGCCACTATTCTTCATGGATGTTTTTTTGAGTTTTTCCTTGTTTAGTGAAGAATTTAATGACCGCACGGTGTTCGATTTTTTGAACATTTTCGGGTCAGTCATTCCCGTCGTCTATGACTGAAGGTTTGTTTTTAGCTAATGAATTTTTTAATTACCCACATTATTAGCAAATCACCCTAATACCGAGAATGCATTGAACGCCCCTCATAGACTATACAACTTTTCTCTTTTCAGTAAACGTTTTTACGCAGTTTAGGTTTTTTAAATTATTGTTTTAACATTTGGACTTCTTTACGAAATTATAACTTGTGTATATTTTGTTAATTATTTTAACAATTTATGTACATACAAATACTTGTCAAATATATAATACTACAGCATATATAGGAGGAAACTTTTTTATTATATTATAGCGATAAACGAGTTAACAACCCGCTCTGTGCTGATAAGTTTTTATTCCTCAGGACTAAGATGGAATGCTTTTTGCCAGCAAAAATCCGATTTTCTACACTAACCTTACCTTTCCTGTGCAGCAGCATTAATAAGCTGCTATTTCACACTGGAACTCCATGAGAGCGTGGTCCTTCCCAGATCGAGCTTACCAATTCGTGCTACAACCATAATATACCTGCAACTTGGTTGCACTACATTAAAAATTTAAATTTATAGGCTGTAACGGTAATACAGATGGATTCTTAGGTGTAAAAAGACTTAGATGTAAAGGTCACTTAGTAAAGTTGGTTACCTTACATACTATCGTAGTTTATTTATAAAATCCACTGCATGTTATATTAATATAAATTAAATATTTTAGTAGTCTTATTCAACTCTTTTAACTTATTTAAACAACAACAATTAAAACAAACGAAGATATTAACGCAACAGCACACTGTGTGGCGTGACTCGACGTTACTACTCATTCCAACTTACATCGTTTTCATTTACACGAGCCAACCTTTTTTAGTCTTACCGTGGTAGCTCTAGCGTCTAGCTAAGCGTTCGCTGTAAATTTCATAGTACGCGAGCAACCCGGGTTCGATCTCCGCCGGCAAGAATAAAATTTTAATTGTAATTTTAAGTGCTGATTTACCACGTGCTCTGCGGTGAAGGAAAGCATCGTGAGGAAATCTGTATGTCTGAGAAATAAGAAAAAAAATATTTCGAAGACATATGAAGTTCGTCAATATGCATTAGGCGGTTATCCATTTACCGGGTAGGCACCGGCACGGCACCGGCACGGCGCCGGTGCCAGGGCTTCGTTTTCCCACTGCGCTGGTACCGGTGCCGGTCTACGCTCGGTTTTTGGGCAGTACTAACACAGACTTAAAAAAACAATACGTAAAAATGGTCTCGTCAAGTCGTCGTATTTGTTTGTTATATCTCTTACATTTAAGACGAAAATATAATCAAAAGTCAAATTTTAAATTCACCCAATCTTAAAAATAAAATACTGAGAAGGAACATATAATACCCTATTTTAAAAGCTGTAACTTTAACTTTTAACGTTTTTTATGCAGGCTGCAGACTTAAAATACACGAATAAAAATAAATAGTTACACTATGGTGTAGAAGCGAAACAATGACGGGATCAGTTACAATTGTATTACACGCGATTAATTCCCAAACAGTTATTACGATTGTTTGCGTTGATTATGTTAAAAATATACTATCTATTCCAGAAAACGTAAAATATACATAATAGTATGAATTAGGTACACACATCATTATAAATATTTTATTAGGTCTTCTCTTTTAAATTGCCGGTTTCTAATAATGGCTAATTTGAAATTCGATATTCTTGCATTGGTCTTTGAATTCCAAATAAGTAATGCTGCTGTGTTTCAATTGGTGAGTTTGTAGGACCGAAAATTCTTTTTCCTGGAAACGAGACATCCCATATTAGTCCTCAGGGGTGCAACGCATGTGTATTTTGATTCTTAATCGAGGATAGACGGAAGTGTCTATGGGCCACAGCATTCCCTTACATCAATCAGGTGGACTGGCTGACAGCTGGTTTGTTACCCTTATTCTATAAAAATGTAACATTAAAGCTATGACATTGTTTTTAAATTTCACTTGTTACTTTCCTTTCACACTTTGTATTTTTCTTTGGTATAGAAGAGTAGGCGAAGTGAAAATACGTGGTATTTTTTGAAAATGGGTTTCATTTTGGTACCGATGACGTACAGACGCTTTGCAATATCATCGGCATCGGCGTCTTTCATAGACCTAAGTACGGCCAATGAACGCACGATACGTTTTAGTTTTATCTGTTCCTTTTCTGGAAATTTCTATTTAATAATTAATTAATTAAAAATTTTTATAGAAGAGGAGCAAAACGAGCATGCGGCTCACCTGATTAAAACGCCCATGAACAACATAAAATATTATGTATATTAATAATACAGACAGTAAACACTAGGAAAATTTACCTAGTTTTTATTTCTCATTGTAACAACAAAACTAGAATTTTTTGCAATATTATTTATTAAACAATGTTATACCTGCTGAAGGAATCTCTTTACGTGTAAGTTTTCCTATTTGTTCCAGTCACCTCCGGTGGGTGTCATAACATTTTATTTGAAATAAACCTGACTTTACACGTAGCAGTAACATTGTCATCATTAATGTTTCTTACATGTCGGACCTTAATATTATTTACTCACTTCTAGCCTATAAACAGGAAAATATGTATCTGTCTCTATGTAAATCGTAAACAGAATTTTAGTTTGTTTATCTAAGCACGTTAATCACTAAAATGATTGAATTTATTTGAATATGATCAGTGATGTACTACGATAAGCTTGAGATAACATTTAGTGTTTGTTTCATTTCAATCTGACAAGTAAAAGGATATTAAGTCAATTTTAAAGCATGTCTAGCGCACGGTGGACGTGACGTGTGCAAGTCGGAGTAAAAGGGGTGATTGTGATTTTTGGCTGCTTTATCGGCGTGCGCTGAGCAAACGATTAGATATACGTAAAAATAGTGTGCTATTGTAAAAATTTGGGTATAATATATCTAATATAATATAATATTCATCATCATCATTACATGCCTTCCCCAAGGATTGCCGGGGTTTCAACGGAATAGTGTCGGATGAGACTTGCTCTCGGGTTGTTTTCCATATTTGCCTGTGGATTCAGCCACGAAGTGTAGAGCTGTCCGCAGAACCTCTTTATTTTACTCAAAATCTCACAGTTACAGTCGGTCTTTAGTCTAGTCAGTAGGTTCTTTCTAGCAGACATATTAAAGGCAAAGTTTGAAGTCATGGTTGCACTTAATCGCTTCCTTAATTCCAGCTGTATAGCAGTTATGTAAGTCTCGTCACATACATTTGGAGACCTGTCTGTTCAGTTGCTTGTACGGTGTGATATTTGTGCACTGCAGTTTCATTTCATTTGTTACAGTCATAAGATATGATCGGTGAGTTTTTGGGTTCTTCTACGACTAGTTTTATTGTCTAGCTATCTTTTAGGCACTGAAAAATATTAACCCTTAGAAAATTCTGATCTCTTCTTCCGTCAGCGCTGTTATTTGTAAATATTATCCCTGTTTTAAGTTGAACCTACACCAACTTCATTTGAATTTTTTCAGTGGTTCATTAGTTCCGTATTTTTATTTATTTAAGATAATTGTATTATATTACTAGTCATCCTGCCTAGCTTCATCTGTATATAATCTATTAATGTTGCGTTATTTAGATTTAAGATAATCAAAGTCCATTTGTTTTATTAATACTTCGAATTTCTTAGCATCGGAATCCTCGGCATCGACATATCGAATGACGTTCAGTTCCGCGGTCACATTTAAGGGTAGGCCAAATTGGCCTCTAAAAAGCTAGGCGTTCTTTGTATAGCGGGACAGTATTTGATGCTGGCACACCGCTTGCAACTTTACAAGGCGAAAGTTCGGCCTCACATGGAATACTGATCTTATCTCTGGGCCGGGGCACCCCAGTGGCAACTCCGGACCGATTCGACTTAGGGACCTTCAAGAAAGGAGCCTACTCTTTTTGAAAAGGCCGGCAACGTATCTGCAATTCCCCTGGTGTTGCAGTTGGTCATGGGCGGCGGTAGTCACTTATCATGACATGAGCCGCCGTATGCTGTACAGATATACAATTCAATTTTATTTATATGTGTGCTTTTAAAGGTCAATAAAAGTGAATATTACCTGATATTTGATAATTTGTATATATTAGTAGGATGCGCAAATAACACACGTTTTTGCGCATGAAAACGCGGGCAAGATATTTTAAAATTTATTTATAATGCTTCTAAATATATATTTTCTGAAAATAAAGTCCCGTAGGTCGCACCGCTCGCCTTCATGTGAAATAAGGTGTATTGAAGCGAGGACTGTCCCATATTTAAACCAATTCCGAGCATCATATTTAATATGCATTTCAGATGATTTCTTACATTTACGCGAACACTACACTAATTAAAACTAAACCAAAACATACATATACATAGACTTCAAGACACGGCAAATTCATTCTGTGTAGATCGGACCAAAAGTAATAATTAAAAAGCTAAAGGTACTCCGGGTTAACTTTGACATCGAGATGTCAATCACCTCAGTCCCCCGTGACTATGGGTGCTGAAAGCACCCGAAAAGCCGGGAATTAAAAATAAGTGGTATCGAACGCGTTTATTCAATGTGCATTTCAGATTTTAAGGATTCGCATCGACTTTACAAAATTATTTTACCTAATACAATTGTTTGGTTTTTTTCAACGAACACTTGATCCTTCAAACTGCAAAGTAAATATTAAGTAGACTTTTTATTTTATATTTATGACCAGTTATAAAATCTAAATACACAAAGTCGTGAAATTTAGCTTCGGAAAGATAATAAGCACGCAAGTGATTTGATTTTATCATCAACTGTAAAAATCGACCACATTCTTTTACGGTTCACGCCCGTTTTCAGTAATGGCGACAACGACGCTGATAAAGAAAAAGATTTTCAGGTGATTAAACTTTTAAAGTGCTAACCTCACGATCATGAAGTACATAATTATTAATAATTTGATTAAATGAATTCAATAATTGATTAGGAAAAATATAAGTTTTAAAGCATGCGAAAATACCCTATCAGTAACGTTTGGTCGCTTAGTCAGCATTGAAAGACAAGCAGTTTTATGTTTCCCAATGCTCGTAAATAATAATTAGCATTACTTGTTTTGAAGAATATGTTTTGATAAATGTTCAATTTAGCAGCGTATTAGTAAGCGGCTACTGCAGCCTATGGGTACCTCCATCTGTTATTAACAAAGAATGGTACAGATGCGTTGTCAACTCTGAGGACTAAGATGTAATAAATAAATTAATAAATCTTTACTTCGGACCTTTCATACATCCTCGGGGATTACAGACGTGACGCTATGTACGTATATGTGTATGTAAAAGTTATAAATATACATATAATTTTATACAAGAATCCCTATTATTCTTTAAAATAATATTCTTGATCGTGAATAGATAGACAAACGTTAGATAAAATTTTCTACAAATTTCTGCCCTTCCTTCTTAGATATTTTGTCCCACATCCGTGAAAGAGTAGCTTTTAGCTCACCAACATTTATATTACGCGTAGCATCGGAGCCTACGACAGATCATAAACTGTAATTCAAAGGATTCAAATCAGACGACTAGGGGGATTATATTTTTGAACTGGCGAAATCAGGAAAATTGTTTGAACACCACTGTTGAATGCATGCGCGATAGAGCAGTGTTTCATGAAATATCCGATTACCAAAGTGCTCTAAATTCCAAGGAAAAAACTCAGTTTTAAGCATATCTCGCCTATAATTTTCTTTGTTTTCTACAAAAACGAAGGGAGTTTTACCAGCAGTGCAAATTGCACCCCAACCGAAGTTCGTGTTTAGGTGATGTGGAAAAATTGCAGTAACTCTAGGATGTGTGGAAGACCAGATCTTGTAATTTTAGTGATTAAGGGCTTGTTTTAGCGTAAATGATTTTTCGTAGGAGAATTCGATATTTTTCCAATTAGACGTTAGACGTTGCGGTGCGTTATATTTATTAGCATACATCATTGAATGAGACAAAAATTTTGGTTTTGTTCGCAAGCAAATGCACTTTTCTAAATCTTTACAGTCTCAATATGAGATATATACTAAGAGTATAATATATTCTATTGTTCAACAACTGATCCCTAAGTCTCGTGACCCTTTTTCTCATTTTTTTCTGCAAATTGAGGACTGTTATTAGTTTGATAATGTGTCGGTCGATAAAAGTTCTAACAGTTTTCTATCGTTGTCTCCTAGGACGCTCTCCAATGTTGCCGAGCTCATAGCGATTAATGGACGGAGAAACGGCACTTTTCAAAGCTCATGCAATGAAATTATACCTCCCTGTTGCACTGACATTTACACTTTTTAGTCCTTGACCAATAAACAATATTGAAATGACGCCAAGGAATGTGAAAACAATAAAGAAAAACAAGGGAAATCGCAAATAATCCCGGTTTTGAAATATTAGCTTTTTAATTTTGTCATATTATGGGCTACGCGGTATAAAATTCATACTGGGTTCTTGCTGGTTCTTCCTAAGCCAGGCCTATTTTCGGTCTAGTGGTAAAAGATTCTTTAAATACGTTTTATTTATAATCTATTATAAATAAAAATAGTCAATAATATTTGTAAATTATATTGTATTGTAAGAAAAAAGCAAATTTCGTACACCGCTTCGGACGATATCGTGGGTAAAATTTAAATGCTGTTATGACCTCAAACCTAGCTATCGGCCTTGTAAATATTTCCATGCAAGTCGGTAATTTAAAGGACATCTAAGCTAAAAATATATAATCTATATGCAAACAAGGTTAATGATTATACCCTTTCAAACTTGAACGAATATTTTGTACATAGTTGTTTAGGAACTGTCATCACAGTTGGTGATGTCGTATATAGTATATTGAGGCTGCGCTCCGTAGTCGCAGTTTGACCAACCTTGTCTCTGCAAGAAGCGATTATCTAAATAATCGTATCATTCAAATAAACGAATTAAGTATAATATTATTATTATAAAAAATAAATTAGTTAAAAATTATTTACGAACAATAAATTTACTACACAAGACGAAAAAGTTTATTTTATTAATATTATCGGTTTTTTTTTACTAATATGTTATTCATTTTTCATTCAGCCCTAATAAATAATAAATTCTGTAATAAAACTCCTGGGTGATTCAAAATAAAAGTAAGTTTATTGAAACGAAAAGCGATTTGAAATATGTTATTATTGTGTATAGTAAATGCTTTGTGGTATTCCTTGGTGGAGGCCTTTGTTCAGCAGTGGGCTTGTGAAGGGCTGTAATGATGATGTGTAGTAGATACAAGAATAATACTTTGACCAAGCTTGGGGTAGAAGTCTGTGTAGAAAGCCGAAAAGATTTTCTATCTCTAGAATGGCCCATCCTAGAAGCGGCTAATGATGGCGGGGCTGGGGATGTGTGCAAAAAGGTAGTTTTCTTAGGTGCGAATTAGGCTCACTCGTAATCGTCTTTGTTCCTGAGAGGCGGGTATGCGTGGGCATTTTCCCATGAAAAACAAGCCCCGTTTACGTTGTTGTTTTAAATTACGACAGTACGTTCACAAAAACACGACAATTGCTTGTAGTGTGCCCTGAAGAACGTGTCATATTAAAAATCTCTTTGTTTCAAAAACCATTTAGGTATATGTTTCTTGGTGCTTTTTATACAAATAAGGGTGATAAACGAGTAAACAGTCCACGTGATGTTTAGTGGATACTGTGGATGTTTCGTCAATAGTACCATTCTCATTCATCAACAACATAAGAAATATGGGAGCATAGTTCTGTTATTTTACGCTAGTACCGTATGAGAACGTGGTTTTTCCAAGTTTTTTTTTATTCATAGAAAAAGGGCTTTGTCGCTGATGCGATTATGACGCCCTTTTCCAAGTTGAAGCTGTCACATTCCCACTGTAACCATAACAAAGCTGCTTTGGTGACTCTACCTTGTAAGAAAAACTCTACTACGTAGTTTAACAGCTAGACAGGTAAAATATATGACGTAAAATAATTATATTGCGTGACTTAATTTGACTTCACCAGCTCGTGAATTCTACTACTGAACATTGGCTTCTGCCGTTGTAGGGAAGATTTGCCTATATTGCCACGCTTGGCAGGCGGATAAGCGATCGCAGATCCAGACTTCTAACTCTTGAAGTTGCTCGCCGTCGCCGGTGTGAGTATTTTAATTCTAATGATTTCTTATATTCACGCGAATAATACACATGGGTTATAACTAATTTTACAGATTTAATCGCGTTTAATTTTAACTTTTTTAACTCCCGACGTTTTGGGCACTTTACATCACACATGGTCACGGTGGGGGGGAGGGAAGGGGGCTGAGGTGTGTGATATCCTGATGTCATAGTTAACGAAAGCTACCTTCAACTTTTAATTATACATTTTCGGTCCGATCTACGCAGAACGAGCTTACAGTATCTTGAAGTCTTGCAGCAGTATGCTTGGGTTTGGATTTAATTTTATTAATTATGGGATCTCAAGTAGATGGTAGTACCCGCTATCATCTCTATTGAAATTAAGATGTTTTTTTTAATTTCAATAGCTTCGCAAATCATCCTTGGTAGGAATCGGTATTCTGCGAGTATTTGTGGTTTATCGAATCTGATATGTTATTGTTCTTGCATATCCCACAGTCGCGTCTTACGAAACGTACGGGACAAATGGGGTAATGGGTTCTCTTATCCCGTCACCACACGGTATAAAGCGACTTACTTGTACGTAATTTTCTACTTACGAACCTAAAATATATAATCCGCACTCATCACAATATATATGAAATTCTGTTTTAACAAGCTTGTTATAGTAACTTTCTTCGAGGTTACACATTGTCAGAAGACTTGGAATAAGTTTGGATATTTATTGAGTGCTCACTTGAACTGTCGAAAACTACTATGCAGCTACACATTTCAAAAAATTTCCCTCACAATAGAATTATTTTCTTGTATCGTTTTGAGCCGTTTATCAACATAAATTGCACATGGACCCGCAGCTATTGAGCCATCAATCGCTTAAGTGCCAAATGTTAATACTGTCATTATTAATGACAATTGTAATTGTCATGATATTGTTTAAAATAACGTAGTATTATAAATCCATAGACTTAGAATATGCTCGTCAGTATATTCTAAGTCTATGTATAAATCCGTGTGAGAATATATTTATTGTTTATCGCTTATTTCATAACAAATCTGTCAAAGTGGAAAGGCCGCCGGCGACCTAATCGAAAGTCGATGATGCGTTACGCTCCCCTTTACATAAAGTTTAAGCGAATGGCGTATACATATACATATTATTGGAATATTACTAAAAATTACAAACAGCCTTTACTTGAACCACGTCTATATTTTCAAAAATACGCTATCCGGTTTGATACTTGACAGTATATGCCCTCATAAGTCGGCAAATTGGAAAGTGAGGTACTGAAACTTTATTCTTGTTAATGCTACTTTTCGTCGTTAGTCTGTGAGATTTGAGTTCGGAATTTTCAGATTCTATGTGTCACTTATTTCTGCATGCAGATGTTGTGGAAATTTGGAGAAGTGGTAACAACGAAAATACACTAAGACTTACACACCAACACCCGGCTTATGATGTAGCCGACATGTGGGGAGGTCTGCTGATCGAAATTATTCCGCCTTGTAGCCGTCTTTGCGAATAGATAAATCCCAGTCATCCTCTTGGGTCACTTGTAGCGGCTTGGATTCCGTAATGGATCACTCCGGGCCCTATGCGAAAGCAGTAATCCACGAAACCGCCCGCAATGTCCATCGGTTTCTTTCCCTATCGCCCTAACCCTCGACTGTTTGGTCTTCCCTGCCGAGGATTGCTATCTGATTGGATTTTAATTATTTATTGTAATCTATATTTTATATAAGGTATTAAATTTGTATAATATGTTTATTTTATAGTAGGTTATTCATTTATATTTATTATATTTCATATATTTACATATGATGCTTATTTATTTAAATACTCACCAGAAGATAATTGTACAAAATCATTCACCGACATTAATAATGCTATTATTTCATACTGGGGTCCCGCAAGGGCTTTGCTCGGGTTGAACAATTAGCTATACATAATATATAGCCTATACCCATCTGGAATAATATACCTTTCAAATGGTAAAATAATTTTTCAAATTGGTGCAGTGCTTATGGAGATTACCCTCCACATACACACCAACTCACTAAAAATTCGCACTCTATAATATTACTAATATTATAAAGGATATTATAGATTTATGATATTTGACTTAAAAAATAGGTATTTTTATTTTATGAACTTAAATATAACGTTATAATAGGCATATGCTCAGCAGTGAACTTGTAAAGAGCTGTAATCATTGAGTTATATGTACTACGTACTAGAGAAGCTATTCCAAACAAAAATTGTGCGCTACTCTATGTGTTCGCGCATGCGCGGGAGATAGTAGAGTCACGCATGCGCAGTTGATATAAGCGCGTTGCGCCTGCGCGTTCAGTTTTTGTCATCATAGATTAGGTATACGTAGGTAGAATAATCAGTATGTAATAATTGTTTATTTACATTGTATGGTTAATTATATCGAGTAATTTTTTTTAATTGTCATTTTTATTTTGCATATGTGCTAATTTAATATAAAATGCTCTTATTTTAATCTTTATATATTTTGTAATAATAATTATACATACATACATAAACACTCACGCCTGTCACCCAGAGGGGTAGGCAGAGATTATGGACTTCCATTTGGCACGATCCTGACACACCTCTCTCGCCTCCTCCACATCCATATACCTACGCATACACGCTCGTCGGTTAAGGGTACTCTTAATTTGGCCCATTTTCAGTATATCGCCAATTTGGTCGATAAACCTTCGTCTAGGGCGTCCCTTCTCGACTCTGCCGTTCACCTCTGCCACATAAATTTGCTTTGTCACTCTTTCTTCGTTCATTCTTTCTACATGACCAAACCATCGAAGCATTCCTTTCTTAATCCTGGTCACAACATCATCTTGCAAACCACACTCTTCTCTTATCACACAATTTCTCACTCTGTCATTCAGATTCAGCCCTAACATACTCCTTAATGACCGCATTTCTACAGCATTTATTCTACTCGTGCTTCTTCACACACCCAACTTTCACTACCATACATTAAAGTAGGGACTAACACAGCATTGTGAATTGCCATACGTGCCTTTTTGGACACATTCTGACTTTCCACAACAGAGTGTAGAGTCCCATTTACTTTATTTCCTGCGTTCACTCGTCGTTCTATATCCTTATCATACCTACCATCCCTGCTAAATACACATCCCAAATACACAAACTCATCTACTTGCTCGACCAATTCCCCTTCTATTCTTATTTCACATATTGTTTTACTTTCTTCTCTTTCAAAGACCATAACTTTCGTCTTACTTGCGTTCACTTTCATTCCCTTTTCTTTTAATGAAATGTTCATTAATGTAACCATCATTTGCAACTCGGCCGCCGACGACGCGAGTACGACCTGATCATCGGCGTACAAAAGGCATTTGACGGTTAACTCACCCATTCTTAACCCGCATTCTTCAACTTTCAGATTTTCCAAACAACTGTCCATAAATAGGTTGAACAGCCACGGGGAAGCCACACAGCCCTGTCTGACCCCTTAATGGATGCCAAACCAGTCCAAGTAGGCCCCGTTGATCCTGACACAAGCACTGGAGTCCCTATACAGAGACTTCAATGCCTGTATCAACCCAGCACTCAACCCAAATGAGTTCAGTGTTTGCCATAATACATCCTTGTCCACTCTATCATAAGCCTTTTCCAAGTCCACGAACGCACAAAAAACCTTTTGGTTTTTGGCCAAAAACTTCTCCGCGATCATGGAATGAAATGGAAAAGACCTGATCCGTACATCGCATTCCCTTTCTAAATCCCGCTTGCACATCCCAAATTTTTCCATCAGTATCTTTCATAACTCTTTCAATTAGTACCTTAGCATACAGTTTTCCCACAATGCTAAGAAGACTGATACCACGGTAGTTTTTACAGTCCTGCTGCGATCCTTTTCCTTTATATAGTGGGACTATCACGGCTTTGCACCAGTCTCCCGGTACCCGCTTAAGTTTCCAACACAAATTAAACAAAGTGCAAAGCAGGTCTGTCACCACTTCACTCTCCAGCCCTTAGCATTTCGAGTGATACTCTATCATATCCGGCTGCCTTACCTGCTTTCATACTTTTCATTGCTTTCATTATTTCATCTATACTTATCTCTCTATCTCTTTCCCTCTTCTTTCGGAATTTCCATTTCATTTAATTCAAACGTCTCATCACTCATAAACACGCTTTCAAAGTATTCCTTCCATCTCCTTAAACTCGACACTTCGTCATTCAGAATACAGCCATTCTGGTCTCGTATAGCATCCATTCTAGGCTGTTTTGAATGTCCCCTGGCAGTTCGTACGAGTTTCCAGAACATTTTAATATTTCCTGGAAGTTATCCGATATTCTTCTATCATTTTTCTCCGTTCTTTCTTGCTTTTCCTTTCAACTACTTTTTACTCTCTTATTTAGATGTCTAAAGATTGTCTTTTTCTTTCAATATCATCATTCATACCGCTAGAATAACTAGCCTTGGTTGCTAGTAAATCTAGCCATGCTCTCTTCTTTGCTTCTACTTCCATCCGTACCTCATCATCCCACCATACAGTGTTATTTTTCTTTTCATTCGTTCTCTTACTTACACCACATACTTTGGTAGCTGCATCCACCAAACCTTTCTTGATATTATACCACAGTCTCCAAGTCTAAATCATTCATACACAATTCATCCATACCACTTATATTTTCTCTCAGTCTACATTTGTACTTCTTTGCACCTTCATCTTGTAACCTCTCTGTTCTTATACGCTGTAACGCAGTGGTAGACACAGATGTCCGATGCCGCCAACGTCTGAATAGACCATTAATTCGGCATAAGACCAAGTAATGATCCGTACCTACGTTGGACCCCTGGTAAACCCTTGTATCTACAACTGCGCTCCTCATTCTTTCATCCACAATTATGAAATCTATCATGCTTCTATCATCACCTCTTTCCCATGTATACATGTGAATCTTCTTATGACGAAAGAAAGTGTTCGTCACAAAAATATTCTTTTCCACACATACGGTGAGGAGGCTTTCACCATTCTCATTTATACTTTCATCACCAAACGTTCCCAATATCCTTTCATAACCAAGCCTCTTCACGCCAACCCTTCCATTAAAATCTCCTAATATAACAATATTTTCATTACCCTTGCATTTCATTAGCACCATCCTTACCATCTCCCAAAACTGCTCTCGGATATAAGTGGGCTTAGACATGTCTGGGGCGTAGACCCCTAGAATAAACAACTTCTTTAAGCCCACTTTCATTCGTATCCATAGCAGTCTCGGGCTTACACATTCATACTCTTTCACACACTGACCCATTCTTTCTGAAAGGATGATACCGACTCCCTGGCATGCCCGCTCGGTCTCGTCTACCCCAGACCAGTACGCGGTATACATGCCATGTGTAGTGGCATCCTTTCCCTTCCGTTTCGTCTCATTTACACATAACACATCTATTCCTCTATCATACATCATATCGCATACTTCATCCATCTTATCATTCATTGCTCCACATACATTCAGCGTAGCCAGACGGGCTTCCGCAATCCACTTTTCGCCCCTCCGGGAGACAGGACGTGACGGGTGGCGAACCTCGTCGCCGGTTTTCCTCCCGGAGATTCTTCGCACCCCTGCCCCATTAAAGGGGCGCCGGGAACTCGGGGCCATTTCTTTTAATTTGTGCCTCATGGTGCGAAAGTAGGGGGTGGTATTTTTTACGCCGTTACCACACGTCGAGGAGCCAATTCTGTACTTTCGGCTTTGTCGCTTGTTTAGCACCACCCGGGGGACACGTGTAGGGTGGGCCTAGGGTTAGGTGGTCGAAGCCTACGGACGCGAGCGACTCATCCCCTATCCAAATAATATAGGTAATTATCTTTGATAATAAATGTAGTTTTTTATATTTTACATAGTTATCATTTAAAATATTCAAAAAATAATATTATTAAAATATAATTGTGACATAATGAAGTAATAAGTTTTCGTTCGTCTTTCGTTATTCGGGGCGGTTGTTGTGCATTACGAAAAACTTGTAAGGAAACATTGTAGGAAACTAAAAGAAAATGAATTGTTATGCGTTTATTCCAGCTCAACAAATAAAATAAAAAATAAAATACATATTTTACCTACATTCGGTTTTGTAATGGAACATCTGCATGTTTTAGTCTACGATTGTAGATAGCGTGGCATTTAAATGAAAAAAATATTTTTTCTACTGTAATATTACAATACTAGCTTTTGCCCGCGACTTCGTCCGCGTGGATTTCGGTTGTATCGCGCCCATGTGTGAAAAAGAGTCTGCTGGTACAAGCCACAATTATAACTGGATGTCGCGGGCAAAAGCTAGTAAACTACAAAACTTCTTTAAACACCACATTTTTTGGTAATCTATTATTGTGTGCCAAAATTATTAGACTACTGGGCGAGCTTACGCGTAAGCAAGCCACGTAGAATTGCCCGTGTGAAAAACAATTTTCTCTCAAGTCTATACCCGCAAATTTTAATGTCTGCCCTTGTGATTTGTTTATGGTTATTGCAAAGCAGACTTTGAGGGGAAACAGTATTCGTTTGAATTCAAAGGGAAGATAATTCGGGATCAAGGGAATTCTTGGTACAAATACAGTTTCCCCTTGCGCACATCCAGTTATAATTGTGGCTTCCACTACATTGCGAAGTAACGCTTTTACTTTTAGTCTGGTTCCGTTGCACAGTTGAGGAGGTTTTAAATTTCGCAACAACATAACAGGAGTACCCCCGCGCAGAATAAGCTTATGATGTGGAAGACCCGATGGTTTCAGCGAATTAATAAATTCGACAGGGTAGTTAATTGCGTCATCTGTGTTGAAAACAGAGTCTATTGACGTCTACACCATTTCTTCCCCCACAAAAGACATTAACAGTATATCGTTGATTGCCGCTGCTTGGTTGTTTTTCGGGGTTAGTATGGCACGTTCACACAACCATTCCATTGGCTTATAGTGGATATGAGCAATATCTGGGTAAATGTTGGATATTAACTCCTGTAACGTAAATACAACTGTGCACTAATTATCAGGGATGGTTATCATTCCGTCATTTATCAGGTAATCACCGTTGCCAATTTCAAGTAGGAGATTCGCAAATCCACCAGCAGACTCTTTTTCTTCTAAGTGTACCCGCATATTTTTCGAGAGCTTGAGGATTTTAAGTAGAGGCCATAAAGTGGATCTCTAAGTCACGCCTTAACTTCATCTGCTCTAGTTCCTTTTGGCACTACTGGTAAAGTCTGTCTAAAATCTCCAGCCAGCAAAACCGTTACACCACCTATTAACTTCTTATTTCCTCTTATTATATATATATTGTAGAGTTCTGTTTAAAGCCTCTACGAGCCATGGTTATGAGCCATGGTTGTTTCATCCCACGCTATCATTTTCGTATGTTTTAATACTTCAGCAAAATTACTTTGTTTAGATATATTACAAATGGGAGTATCAGCTGTTGTTAAATTGAGTGGTAACTTGAAGGTAGCATGAGCAGTTCGTCCATTCTCAAGCAGTGTAGCTGCGATCCCAGAAGAAGCTACAGCCAAAGCAATTCCGCGACTACTTCTAACTTTTTCTAATAGCAAATTTATGAGGAATGTTTTGCCTGTTCCACCGGGAGCACCTAGAAAGAATATTCCACCCTCATTTGATTCAATTTTTGTGTTAATTTGATTGTAAACTGCTTTTTGTTAGTCATTCAGTGATCCTTCATTATTTTAACTGTGTTTTCTAATGATGCTAAGTCGTAACTTGTCTCTTTAAAAAACTCTATTTTCAAATTGTTGTTCTTTGCTTGGCTGAGGTAACCCATACTCTTTTAGCAGCCGACCACCCAACGCTAATACGGCATCTTCTATTACCGAAAGGCATTTGTTAAATACCACATCTGTTATGTGCTCTACATCCACATCTCCCTGTCTTTCTAATTGACTTTGCTGCGAACAAATGCTGATCATCTTCAAGCAAGCCGAGAGCTTTGTACGCTGATTGGAACGTGGAATATATAGTTTTTAACGCTTCAAACGAAATTGGGCCCCGGATCTCATGAAGAAGCATGCGAAGGTTCCCATTCCATTCTGTATTGTTCGGATGCACAGTATAAACCCTGCCCAGAACGTGCTCTTTTTTGACCCCTGGCCAGCCTTCAACGTTTGCTCCTCTCTTTCTTCTTTCGAACTTTCTTTTATCCCAAACATAGTATGCAGGTACTTCTAGGTAGAGCAATGTTTTTGCAAAGTTATCCACTTTACACAAATCGAAAAAGGATAGGAGTGTGGTTGTTGGAGGACTATTCACTCTTTCACTCAGATTTTGCCCATTAAAATAAACCCTTTGCCCATTTTTCAAATGAACAGCGAGGTGGACCACGGGAGGGAAACGCTCATGAATGGTAAATTCAAGGATTCGCCATACTGCCTCTGATGAACTTATATATCTTCCACTTGTGTAGGTTTTAACTTCATCCCTCTCATTCTCTAAAGCAAACAATGCCTGGTCTGAACCTTTATTTACGTATTTTATTGATTTCACCGAATGACAATATTCCACATTTAAGTCAGCGTTAAATGTTTTTAATAATACTGGATTATAAGGGACTACCCAGCGATTATCTATGGTTATGCCTTTGATATCAACAGAGAACCCATCATC
This sequence comes from Parnassius orleans, assembly GCA_029286625.1. Taxonomy (NCBI): domain Eukaryota; kingdom Metazoa; phylum Arthropoda; class Insecta; order Lepidoptera; family Papilionidae; genus Parnassius; species Parnassius orleans. The sequence continues at coordinate 725,203 of JAGSMP010000195.1, forward strand.
ATCTAGTAAACGTCTCTTGTACTGCGGATAACCGTCTTCACCAGTTTGAGTTTCCCTTATGAGAGCCCTGCGGTATCGTTTACTGCACATGTTATCTTTCATACATTGTGACTTGAAATTGTTAAATGTAATGTATCATATTACATTTAACGATTTCGTGAAGCTCTGGGTCACGTTTGGGATCCGGTATTTCAGCACAAATTATATTGTCGATTTGATCCGGAGTAATACGTTTGTGAAGCCATAAAAGAATATGAACATGTGGAAGACCTCTCTTTTGCCATTCCGTTGAGTCATATGGCATTGCACTTCACCAAATATTTTGCCTTTTGTCAATAAGTTTATGATCTTTTTCACCTTTAGTCGAAACACCCTCGAGATTATATCGTGTCTATCATGAGGTTGTTGTCCTTGAAGAAATTGCTCTTTTATCTTATCCCAGGGAGGATTGCATGTGAAAGTGATAAAAAGATCAGGCCGGCCGCAATTCCTAACATAGGTCATAGCGTCCTGTGTTCTTTCGTGCATATACCTAGGTCCCCCCGTAAAAGATGATGGAAGGATAACCATTTGTCCTAGTTGGTTGGCTTCCGCGTCTTGTCGTCCAATAGCATCTTTTAAATGGATGTAACTATCAGCACGTAATTTGGCTTGATTATTTTTGATATAATTTAATCTCTCTGTTTCTATTTTGGCGTATTCATCCACCAAATATTGACTAAAAAGGGCACGATAGTTGACTAAATAGTTATCTTCTCCTTCTTTATTCATTATTCTATACGAATAGAAACTTGCAGAAGACAGTTTTATTAAGCGGCAACTTAGTTTTGGGATCGCGTTGTGGTATGTTGATTGAATACCCATTATCCCCCCAGCAAAAATCAATGGATACTGTAGCGCATCATATGCTCGATGTATTTTACTAATAAGCTGAAGTGAATTACTTCGGCTCTCGAGGATGATGTCCCTTCGATCAAATTGTTGATCCACTAACACTAAAGCCACTTCATTTGTACATTGTACCTACCTCTATGTTCTTCTGGTGGTTTTTATCAGCATGTATGACAACTTTGTATGACTTTGAAGGAGGGGCTTTATCAATGACATTTTTCAGATCTTTTATGTACGGGTTCACTTGATGCAGCATATTCTGCAATTGTTTGATTAAATTTGGCTTTAAGTTAGGAAATTTAGAAAATCGAATCTTTGTTTCTCGATCATCTTCACCTACAAAATATATTTGAAGGTCCTGAGCGTCATGTTCGGCTTCTGGTAATATACTTCCAATTAAATGGTAGACCTGGCCTCGTACTTTACAAGTCGGTGGAAAACCATCTGCTGTTACCTGTTTACCACCAAAGGAAGTCATCTGGAAACAGGCATTATATTTACGAATATTACCCATAAAATGATCATGATATGGGTGTAGATCATTAATCAAACTAAAGAGTGGTTCAGGCAGTTATTTCAACTGATCAAGTTGCACTTTTCCAGCGCTGCAACACATACCAGGTGTCTCATCCTTCCATTTCAGCGCATTGCATCACTGACACGTGTATGTCATAGAACCCAAGGCTACACTGCTGTCAGTTCTATAAGCAATATCAGGGTCATACTCAATAGTGGAATGGACCTTGTCTTTCCATAAACGCAGTGTAAAGTTTTCCTCATACCGTGACTGAATTGCTCTATGCACTTGTGGATTAGCAGTTTGGTAATTTGCAACAGTTTGCCTGTGTACATCGGGATTTTTTTTCTGATAAGCGGACACAGCTTTACGATTTGAATCTGGCTTGTTCTGCCTATATCTTTCTTGTGCACGTTTTAATTGACATTTTCTTGTGTAATTAGTAAATCTCGACCTTTGTTTATTTTTCTTTTTTTCATATTTTAATGTATGAAAAAAAGAAAAATAAACTATACAGATTGATCTGTTCCGCTGGTTGGAGATGATATTTCACTGTTTACAAAAGATATAACAGTTAAATCGTCAAGCTCTGGAAAAGGATCACGCTCTTCGACAGGTAGCTCCATGCGACGCTGCGTAATTTTCTTCGCAACAATAGGCAGATAGGCGTCAAAATGTCCATTAGATAAATCATGGCTAACTCGTAATCACCTTACTGGACAGATGTCTGTTCCGGACTCTGTGTATAGCAGACTGTTTCGATATACTTCAAACCAAAATGGAAATATTAATCCTGCAGCTACCAATTCACAAAGTCCACCGTAAGTTTCATTTTTAACATATCAGCTGAATATTAATTTGCTGTTGAATAATTATAGCCATTTCTGTCGTGGGTCATAACTGAAAACCTAGGCCAATCATTTACCACAAATCTAACAATTTGTGAACGCACCACCATCGCATTTTCTTGGGTTCCGTACATTAAAAATGAAAGAGCACGAAATAAACAGGCGCCGTCATCTATAATGGGGACGACAGTATGTTCTTCCATTTTCCTTTAATGTTAAGAGTTTCTGTAGTCATTTTTTTAGTGAGAAAAAATACTAACATAACCAAATATAACCTAATCACAAAGCAAATCAATTCCAAGTTTGAACAGTGGTTGTAAGAAAGACAAAATCAAGCAACTAATCCGAAACACGAAGCAAATCTTAAACCGTATGCAAGCAAATAAAGTCGAAGTCTAGTCAAATATCCGTTAACAGTGAATAAGTACCGTATGTGGTACAGGTTGAAGCGCTCATTCACCATTCACTTTGTATTAGTTTGAAAAAACACAACGTTACCGCGTTCTAAAACGATACCAACGTCATCTATTGGTAGGGATTGGAACTTGAAGATCAATACAATATAGGTAGGTACCTAACTATTTCTTTTGGTTCTGCCATTTTATTAATTTGTAAAAAAATATATTTGGTTTGGTTGTTTATTTTCATTGTTTTTTGATTTTTAAATTAGTATTTATGTTCAGTTGTAATTTAGTGCAAATTTTTTGTACAAATCTTCTTATCAATTTTGTTTTATGTTTTTGTGCAATAAAAGTATATTCTATTCTATTCTAATAAATTAAGTTTAAAATATTTATCAATATCATTTACGTTATTTACGACTCAAAAGCCTTAAAAATGACACCCAAGTCACCCAACCCATGATGATTTTTACATACAAACATACATCCATCCATCCTTCCATCCATGTTAGTTTCAAATCATAATCGAATTTTCAAAAACCCTGGTACATGTAATTGTTTATTTCTAATCGTTAACCTAAAAACAAAGTTTCAGGCTTCTAGCTCTAAAAATGACGGACTTCCATACAAACTTTTAACCCCTTTTTCATCCCCTTAGCGGGCGAATTTTCAAAAATCCTTTCTTAGTGGATGCCTACGTCATTACAACTGTCTGTATGCCAAATTTCAGCGAAATCCGTTCAGTAGTTTCGGCTGTGCGTTGATAGATGAGTCAGTCAGGTTTGCCTTTTATATATATAGATTATTACCTACTTATTCACTTGAACAACAAATAATTTTACTTATTTGACTACTGAATTGTTATTTACGTCTAGGTTCAAACTTTGATTTGAGTTTTCGTATTATTAGCGCTGCTCCGCACTGCATGAATATCGAAGTCACACTAAATGACACTAAAGTAAGGTGTACGGATTGCAGTACAGTTCAGTTGTACATAGTGAGTGTTCGGTATACGAAATCTAGTGCGTAGTACATACATATGTATATTATATCGTTGGCTGTAATGATGATAATAACGAAATAAATATATGTTGTTATGAATGAAAATAATACATAAAAAATAGCAGCCGTGATGGCTCAGGAGCGTTTGAGGCACTTAATACTTTTCAGACACACGTGCACACACACACACACAATTTCAGTACGCAGCCCGGGTTCGATCCCCGCCGGCACCTAAGTCACACTAATTCCTCCATAACTCTCTCAAAAATGAGCAGAGGTTTTTTTTTAAATTATTTATTCATTCTTTATTGCAAACACCAATTAGGGGTTACAAAGGGCGAATTTAATGCCCTATGGCATTCTCTACCGGTCAAGTTAAGTTAAATCAAGTAGTGGTGATTAATTTTACCATTACTTTAAATGAAAATAATAAAGTGCTAATTATTACTAACGAATTATTTCTGCCATTGAGTTTAAGAATTATTATAATATGTAAATTTATTTTGAATTCATATCATCAAGGGCGAAACCAACGGAAAAGCTTTACATAGCTCAATTAAATCGTGAATTGCTTATAAATGGTAGTTGAATATTTCTAGAGCTAAAGTCCTACGAATAATTTTGTAAAATTTTGTTAGTTACAGTTACGTCGATAATTATGTATTTAAAATTTTATTATAATCTTCAGAGTTTATTGATTAATAGATTACTTTATGGATGTCCCAACATGCACGTGGGCAAAAATTATCTCTATATATAAAAATCAATTGCTGTCCGTTAGTCTCGCTTTAACGAGTTTTAACTCGAAACTGGCTCGACTGATACTAATGAAATTTTTTGTGTGTGTTTGAGTTGATCCCTGCATGGTTTAGATTCACAATTGGACCCGGTAGGTGGAGCTATTGTCGATATACAGAAATCACCCGTGCGAACCCGTCCCGTAGTGGCGGGTAAGAATACCCATTACTCCATATCTTCCCGTGGGTGTCGTAAGAGGCGACAGAGGGAAACTGAGACAGAAAATGGGCAGCAGCATCTTTCTGATAACAAAAAAATTACAATAAAAAAGCTGCGGTTGCCAAACCGCTCGCCCAGCGTGGCAACTATGGCAATATACCCCCCATGACAAAAGTTACAAAAAGACGGCCTCCAGTCCACGCCGGCCCCGCTATTCCTGGCTACGGTGGCGACCATGGTAACGGCGGGGCAGGGGGTGCTAAGAATCTCCGGTGGAGGTTCGGTTGCCACCTAAGACGACTCGACCTGGCAACATACAACGCACGCACCCTGAGGACTGACGAGAAGATCCTAGAGCTGGAAGAAGAGATAGTCAAGTTGCGCTAGGATATTATAGGATTATCTGAGGTCCGAAGAGTGGAAGAGGACACGATAATCCTCGAATCCGGCAACTTGTTCTATCACCGGAAGGGCGACCATCTGTCCCAAGGAGTGTGGTATTTATCGTCCACAAGTCTCTCGTTAACAACGTAGTAAAGATTGTGAGTGTGTCGGTGAGGGTTGCGTACCTTATACTCAGAATCACTAAAAGGTATTCGTTTAAGGTCAAACATCTTTACACACCAACCTCGTCACATACCGATGAGGAGGTAGAAGAAATGTATGAGGATATCTCTAGAGCCATGCATTCCTCGAAAACCTACTATACGGTGTTAATGGGAGACTTCAACTCAAAACTAGGCACAAGAGAGAACGGCGAGCTGAGGGTAGGGATATTTGGAGTAAGGCAACGGAACCAAAGGGGCCAGCAGCTGGCCAACTTCATGGAGAAAGATGGACTCTTTATGATGTACTCTTTCTTCCAGAAGCGGCTCCACGGGAAGTGGACCTGGTTGAGCCCCGACGGTTCGACAAAAAATGAGATTGACTTCATTATGACGACTAGACGGCAACTGTTCAGTGATGTTTCAGTGGTCGCGAGGGTGAAAACTGGTAGCGATCACCGAATGGTTAGAGGCACACTGAACCTACACGTTAAGTTGGAGAGGTGTCGTCTAATGAAGTCAACGCTCCGTCCCCTCGTGCTCTAATCTAGGGTCCCGAAACCTTTCAGCTCGAGTTACAAAACCGTTTTCAGTGCCTAGAAGAGTGGAAACTGTCCATGCGGTCGGAGCTAAGTTTTGCAAGACCCGCCGCAGAAGAACAAAAAAACTGTCCTATCACACTCTTAATCTCATGGCTGTTAGACGGGAAATTAAGCTGCAGTCTTCAGTAGATTTGACAGCATACAGGCAACTGAAAAAACAGATCTCCAAATGCATGCGGCGGGACTTACGCTACTTTAATACTGCTCGTATTGAAGAAGCGATCAAGCGGAACCAGGGCTCCAAAGTCTTTGCCAGAAATCTGTCTGCCAGAAATAGTCAACTGTCGAATCTGAAGACCGAATGTGGCAGCATCTTTTCCGGGACACTTGAGATTTTGAGTGAGATTGAGAGGTTCTATGGGCAGCTGTACACATCATCGTTGGAGCCACACGCAAGCGTGAGTAACGATCCAAGAGCAAGTCTTATCCGACACTATTCCGATGATATCCCGGACGTCAGTATGAGAGAGATTAAAATGCACCTTAATACAGCGGAGCTTCTGAAAACGGGTGGAAAACCGATACTTGAAGTCCTTCAGAAGCTCTTTAATTCCGTCCTCCATTGTGGCATTACACCGGAGGCGTGGAGCAAAAGTGCGGTATAGTTAGTGGTCTTGTTCTTCAATAAAGGCGACAACGGTCTCTTGAAGAACTACAGACCGATTTCCCTTCTGAGACGCGTCTACGTGCTGTTTTCGAGAGTCTCGCATGCAGACTCGACGACTTCCAGCCTCCCCAAAAAGCCAGTTTCCAAAAAGGCTTTAACACCATAGACCACATACATACCCTTCGGCAAATTGTACAGAAGACTGAGGAGTACAAGTTGCCACTATGTCTGGCGTATGTGGACTATGAGAATGCCTTTGATTCCGTCGAAAATTGGGTGGTGCTGCAGTCCCTTCAGCGGTGCCAAGTTGACTGTCCGTATTTCGAAGTGCTGAAGTGCTTGTACAACCAGAGTACGAAACCTATCCAACTGCAAAGAGGTGTAAGACAGGGTGACGTTATATCGTGCATCACTAACCTTCGATTTGCCGACGACATAGTCCTTATGGCAGAATCGCTTGAGGACCTAAGCACTATACTCAATGACCTCAATAGTGCCTACCAACGGATAGGTCTGAAGATGAACATGGACAAAACAAAGATCATGTATAACGTCTATGTCACACCTATGCCGGTAGTTGTTGGGAGCACTAAGCTCGAAGTTGTTCACGAGTATGTTTACCTGGGACAAATAGTCCGACTAGGTAAGTCCAACTTCGACCGAGAGGTCAATCGACGGATTCACTCGGCTGGGCAGCGTTCGGGAATTTACGGCACATCTTCTCGTCAGGTATACCTCAAAACTTGAAAACGAGACTGTACAACTAGTGCGTGTTGCCAGTGATGACCTATGGAACTGAGACGTGGTCCTTCACTGTTGGCCGTATGAGGAAGCTCAAGGTCGCTCAGCGAGCTATGGAGAGGGTTACGCTCGGGGTTTCTCTGCGTGATAAACTTAGAAAGGAGGATATTCGCAGTAGAACCAGAGTGACCAACATAGCCTAACGGATTAATAAGCTGAAGTGGCAATGGGCCGGCCATATAAGAAACAGAAACAGAAACAGAAACTTTTTTATTCAATATAGATTATAAATAATACTTATTGAAAGTCTTTCTTTTGTTTAATTACCACTGGTTCGAAAAAAAACTCTGTCCTGGGAAGAACCAGCAAGAAACTAAGCGGGACTTTTTTTTTTTAAATAACAGTTTACATTCATGTATGTTACACAATTAACAACACAATAAATTAGAAATAGCTTGGTAGCGATCAGCTTATTCCCAGGGGTTATTATCATCCATAAATTCCTTAATATTATATTAACCCTTTTTTTATTTTACCCGACTGCCAAGGAAAGGTTATGTGTTTCGGGCGTATCTTGTATGTTTGTAAATTTCTTTGTTACCTCATAGCTTCCAAACGGCGAGATAGATTTCGACAATTAAGGTATCGTTTTATTCGTCTTAAAAACCCAAGTGTTCTTAGATAGCTGTTTGAAAAAACTAAACAAAATGGCGGAGTTTTGGCGCAAACTAGTGATACGTTAATAAAAAAAATTACCAAACCTATCGAGTAGGGTTTTTTTTTTTTTATAGGAGAGGGGGCAAACGAGCATGCGGCTCACCTGATGGTAAGTGATTACCGCCGCCCATGAACAAATGCAACACCAGGGGAATTGCAGATGCGTTGCCGGCCTTTTAAGAAGGAGTAGGCTCTTTTCTTGAAGGTCCCTAAGTCGTATCGGTCCGGAAAAATCGCTGGTGGTAATCGATTCCACAAGGAAGTTGTGCGAGGAAGAAAACTTCTTCTAAACCGCACAGTGGTGGACCGCCAATCATCCAGATGGTATGGATGGTATCTCGAGTTCTGTCGCGATGTGCGATGGTGAAATTGAGCGGCTGGAATTAGTCCGAACAATTCCTCAGAGCACTCCCGTGGTACATGCGATAAAATACGCAAAGAGATGCAACATCTCTACGCATTGTCAGTGAGTCAAGCCGATCGGACAGAACTCGGTCGTCGACGATTCGAGCTGCTCTGCGCTGGATGCGGTCAAGTGGAAGGAGCTGGCACTGGGGAGCCCCTGCCCAGAGATGGGAACAGTATTCCATGTGGGGCCGAACTTGCGCCTTGTAAAGTTGCAAGCGGTGTGCCGGCATGAAATACTGTCCCGCTCTGCTGAGCACGCCAAGCTTTTTAGAGGCCAATTTGGCCTTCTCTTCCAAGTGACCACGAAACTGCACATCACTCGATATGTCGACACCGAGGATTCCGATACTGGCTGAGGCAACAAGGGGAGTGCCTTGAAACTGAGGAGATACGAAAAAGGGTTTTTTTAGCGGTAAACGCGCAAACTTGTGTCTTCTGGGGATTGAACTGGACTAGATTTAGTCGCCCCCAGTCTGAGACTTTGTTCAACAAAGTCTCGACTACAGACACAAGTTTGTTCCGGTACTCAGTGACGTTTTCCCGAGAAATATTGGCACGGCCGGTGTATAAAGCATCACCAGTGCTGTCGTCTGCATAGCAATGAATGTTACCAGTTTGCAACATATCATTGATATGCAGAAGAAACAGCGTTGGTGATAGCACGCAGCCTTGTGGAACACCAGCGTTAATGGGCTTGTAATCGGAGCATGCACCGTCTACTACGACCTTGATGCTCCGATCTGCAAGAAAACTAGTGATCCAATTGCACAATTTCTCGGGAAGCCCATAGGAAGGGAGCTTTGAAAGAAGCGCTTTGTGCCAAACCCGATCGAAGGCCTTCGCTACGTCCAAACTAACGGCCAACGCCTCTCCCTTGGACTCCACTGCCTCCGCCCATCTATGAGTTAGGTAACCTAGAAGATCACCAGCTGAGCGACCTCGACGGAAACCGTACTGGCGGTCACTAATCAGCTGGTGATCCTCAAGGTACCGCATGAGCTGGCAGTTAATAACAGTTTCCATTACTTTGGAGAACAAGGAGGTGATAGCGATAGGCCTGTAGTTGGACGGATCTGAGCGGTCGCCTTTTTGGGGATCAGGTGCAAAGCTGCCTTCCATGAGTTCGGGACTACGCCTAGGGTAGGAGTACCGGAAAAGACGCGTTAAAACCGGTGCCAACTCCGGAGCACGTCTTCAGCACAATAGGTGGGACTCCATCAGGCCCACTCGACTTGTTGACGTTCATGGAGAGAAGTGCTTTACGCACCAAGCGCTGTGTAAACAGCACTTCCGCATGGAGCACTCACACCGCGGGATGGTAGGCGGTATGTTCCCCGTCATCAAGAGTCGAGTTGGAAGCAAAAGAGAGCCTAGCAGATCGGCTTTCTCCTTTGCGTCATGGGCCAGTGAGTCGTCCACCCTGTGCAGAGATGGCAGAGATGGCTGACAGAAGTTCCCTAGGACAGCCTTGGCGAGAGACCAGAATGCACGTGTTCCCGTAGGGAGGCGAACTAGTTTCTCGCCAATTCTGCCGATGTGCTCTGACTTTGCCTTGGCAATGACACTTTGAAGGACCTGGAGGCGGAATTATACTTCTTTTTAAGAGCGCTAGTGTTTACATCCCGGGACGTTGATGCGTCAGCCCAGGCCCGGTAACACTCCTGCTTATAGCGTGATGCAACTTTACAGGAGCGACCAAACCATGGCTGATCTCTGCCTCCGATAGGCACCAGAGATGATGGAATAAATAATTCCATTCCTGAAGTACCATGAGTGACAGAATCAGCAACAACGTTGGGATCATCCGGCGAGAAGCAAACCCGCCCCAGGATAGGATGCAAAAAGACCGCATCCCATCCCAATCGGCTGACCTATAGTGCCAAACACGGCGGCGAGCTGCAGATCGCAACTGCGATGGGAGCGTGAGTGGCACCGTGCTCGGATCAGACAATGGTCCGAAGAGCCAAGAGGGCATCGACGGAGACCTGATATCCGTCCGGATGAGAGGTCAGCAGAAGGTCCAACAGGAAGGTACATGGTCTTCCACATCTGGGATCCGCGTAGGCGAAGTAACCAGTTGTGTCAGACCATATGCCAAGGCAAAGTCATAAACAGATCTACCCGCATGATCGGTTAAACGGGAACCAAGCCATTCAGCGTGGTGGGCGTTAAAATCACCGAGCATCACGATCTCTGCGGAAGGGACCTGTTGTAGCACGGAGTCTGCAGCTATTTGGACGTGGTCGATGAGTCGGTCTGTGTCGGCATTACCGCTATGGGACCTATAGAGGCACCCGTAGACGCGAGGATGGTCGTCGCTGTCTACGCGCAGCCATAGGATGGACAGGTCCGTACCTTCAAGACTGCCGAGGCGTCGATAACAGATGTCCCCTCTGACGTACACGCAAACTCCAGCCCGGGGCACAAAGGAGTGTTCCAATTTGTACCCCGGGCAGGAGATAGAGGGTATCAAAACAAAGGAAATTAAAAAGGGGATTACAAAAATGAATATAAGTTATATGTTTAAATTTAATTAGGAATAATAAATTGGTTTAAAATGTTTTTGATAGCGTAAAAATGGGACATGTTTGTGTCGGACCTCGTGCTATCATATGAAATTTAGTTCATCAGAGTGTGTCGGGACAGTAAAAAGTCTAAAATAAAATAAATAATTAAAAAAATCAAAAACCCGACTACAAAAATGACAATTTAAAAGTAATGCACCAAAAAGATCGAAACAAGATTGAGAATAGAAAACAAAATTAAAATAAACTATAAACAAAGTAAACTCTACTTAGGTTTAACAGACTATATTATGAGCTGAAAGCCTAAGTTAAATACCCGCATTAAGTTTAGTAGCAGGCGGGACCCAATTGCAAATTATAAACCGAAAGAAAATTAATGGGTTCCGCTTGCTACTAAACTTAAGTTCATTTAAGAGCATCACTTCTTACACCGTAGTGTTGCAGTTTCCTGATTAATGTTTCATGGTGAACACAATCGAAGGTCTTGGATAAGTCACAGAATATACCCAAAGTATCCTGTGAATTCTTCCATGCATTAAAGATACATTTAATCAGCTCTACACCAGCATCAGTTGTCGAGCGACCCCTTGTGAAACCAAATTGATTTTTATGAAGTAAATTATTTATATTAAAGAAATTTAACATTTGATCAAGAATAATTTTTTCAAAAATCTTACTAAGTGTTGGTACTACAGAAATAGGTCTAAAATTGGCGCGGTCTAATGTACTACCAGATTTAAATAAAAGTATTACTTTACTATGCTTCACTAAATCAGGAAACACACCAGATTATATATTAAAAATAATAGCTAGATGAGGCGCGATTGTATCTATTATAGACATAATAACTTTAACGGAAATCCCCCACAGATCTGCAGTTTTCTTAATATCAATAGTTTTAAAATATTTTACAATATCTTTTGATGATACTTTATGAAATGTAAAATTCTTTGTTCACGCATTTACATTTTGTTTAAGTAATGATTCGGCAACGGCAGGAGAAGAATTCAGTGACTTAGTGGTTAGGAACCGACAACTGATGGGGGAAAAAAGTTCTCGAGTGGCAGCCTCATACAGGTAGGCTAAGTGTAGGGCGATCCCCCACTAGATGGAGTGACGACCTGGTAAGACATGCAGGAACTCGATGTATGCAGGTGGCTCAGGACCGTGCTTTGTGGCATTCCTTGGGGGAGGCCTATGTTCAGCAGTGGACTTGTGAAGGGCTGGAATGATGATGATGATGACCCGTGCGAAGCTGGGGCGGATCGCTAGTTTTTGATAAAAAGACGAACCAATACAATATAAGATAATATGTGTTTTTCTTCTGCACGTAAGTATATGAAAGCGACAAGAAAAACTATTGACTAATTGGTAGTGTATGTTACTACTGCTACTACTACGACTAATTAATAGTGTGTGTTAGTGTCTATGGATCCCAGTATCCACTTAACATCAGGTGGACTGTGTGCTCCTTTACCCTATTCTATAAAAATAATATCAGTAATTTCCACCAAGATGCGCGGAACCTACGTTTAAAGTAAAACAATTTTGGTAGTTTTTAAAAGGTTTAGCAAGATTAGAATATATATACAAGTAAACCTTCGTGAGCTACAGAGTATAAGCACATGAGTAAAGTACGGTTTCTTTACTCATGTGGTATAAGCGTGTAAAAATAACATGAAAGCCACTATCCTAGTTAATCACAAGCACTCAGCTGAACAAGGCCTCCCCCAAAGTTTGCTTCAAAGTACGTTTTTAAGCTATATGGCTGGCCTATTGCCACTCACCTTTCTAATCCGTTGAGCTATGTTAGTTACTTTTGCTTTTTTGCAGATATCTTCGTTAAAGATTTTATTCTGCAAAGAAGTTCCCCCTTTCCATAGTTTCTGTCTATAGAAAGGGGAATCTCTTCTCCGTAGCCCCTTTCCATAGTTCATAGTGACCTGTAGCTTCCTCATAAGGCCAGCAGTGACGTATACGTAAAGACCATGTTTCGGTTTTGTAAGTCATCACTGGTAACACACACTAGTTGTACACTTTCGTTTTAAGTTTCTAACGAATATCGAACAAGATGATTTGAGGCAGTTACCCGAACGCTACTCAGCCGAGTTGGATGGAACGATTGAATTTCCGGTCAAAGTTGGATTTACCTAATTTTGTCCCATTTTGTCCCAGATACACATTCTCGTAGCAACTTCGAGCGTAGTGTTTCAAACAAGTACAGGTATAGGTGTAACATGGACGATAGACATGACTATGATCTTACACACACTTACATTACTACACACTGTAAAACCAACTGGCCAACAGCACTAACATCACAGAATATAGACAGTACTGAGGTCGTTAGAATGTTTTATTTCATTAAATAAATATGCAAACGTAAATATTCTTGACATGATCTTATACTTCAATACGAAGTCGAGCCCACTAGCAAGCATACTGATGATATTGGCACCAGTATACGAGTATATGTATATATAATTTATTTATCTATTTATTTATATTTGTTTGTATTACAATTCACCGACCTTGGTGTTAAAGCTAGGTTCTGATATCAATGACCGTTGCAAAAATGTTTTTATTTTTTTATTTGATACAAAGTTATCAAGAACTTTTATGGCGTTTAAAATATGTTCTATAGTGTAAAGAATCAATAGATAAATGTAACATCCCTGTTTCTGATCAAATCGTAGGATAATCATCCATAATATATCCTGAACTCTACTCAAATCAACTCCTACCCTAAACACTCCACTTTCAATTTAAATATTGGCTTGTTAATTATTACTTACTTAAATTCATTATTAATTATTTTTGCTTCTTTTACCGTGTAGTGGCGGTGTAAGAATATTCATTACCCTATGTAATCTCGTCGTAAGGGGCAACAGAAATCAGAAAATGGGCAGCAGCGTCTTTCTAATAACAACAAAAAATAAAAAACTGCCGTTGCCGACCCGCTTGCCAAGTGTGACAAATATTCGTTCTTTACATCAATCTATAAGGGAGGTCTATGTTCAGCAGTTGATTTTTGATGGTCTGTAATGAAATTTCTTTTTTCACATGTGATCATACTGAACTTTTACTACTAATATCCGTTATTAAAATATTAAAAATATACTATAAATATTTACTAAACCAAGGTATTTACCAGTAATTAATTGTAAAGTTTTTATATTTTAATGATTCCTAATTTAAATAAATAAATACTTGTGTGGTAGTAAGCTATATGACTTCAAAAACTTACTTAGATGTTTCAAAGGACTCACAATCAAATCCCATGATAATGCTGTGCCTTTAATGACACAGGTGTTATTGTGAAGTCAGACACATTAAGAATAATAATGACATATCAACCTTTTGTGTTGATCGCGCTGTATTAATAACTTCGATTTTGATATCTAGAATTCATTACTAACTGTATTCAACTAAGATGTGTTTGGAATTGGTAATCTTTCTATTGCACAGTTTATTTCATTTGAATCCGAAATTGTTTTCATTTACCTGAGTTAAAACCCTTGCCGCTTGTTAAATGGAGCGGCCAGCCGCCATCCATCGGATTTATGAATGGTCAATTCATTGTCCATTGCATTAGTGCCACCTATTTAAGATATATTGTGTGAATATGACCTCAATCGGCCAAGTCGTTCAGTGGTTACACGCTTACTAACAGTTCCTACGATTATATATATAAAGGTATACAATTTTCAAACTGTTAACTAGACTGTAGACTGTACAACCAGTGCGTGTTGCCAGTGATGACCTATGGAACTGAGACGTGGTCCTTCACTGCTGGCCGTATGAGGAAGCTCAAGGTCGCTCAGCGAGCTATGGAGAGGGCTATGCTCGGGGTTTCTCTGCGTGATAAACTTAGAAATGAGGATATCCGCAGTAGAACCAGAGTGACTGACATAGCCCAACGGATTAGTAAGCTGAAGTGGCAATGGGCCAGCCATATAACTCGAAGAACCAATAACCGATGGGGAAAAAAGGTTCTCGAGTGGCGGCCTCGTACCGGCAGACGAAGTGTAGGGCGTCCCCCCACTAGATGGAGTGACGACCTGGTAAGACATGCAGGAAGTCGATGGATGCAGGTGGCTCAGGACCGTGCTTTGTGGCATTGGGGGAGGCCTATGTTCAGCAGTGGACTTGTGATGGCTGTAATGATGAATGATGATGATCATTCTACTGGAAGATATTTCAGTAAATTATGGAATAAATAGAACCGAAAACAATTTGTACGAACTCACTATATGACTGTTTCTGTATCTTGTTGTGTATGCTGTAATGATAATGACGATGACTTTTTTATAGAGTTCAATATCAGGAAAAAATATATTTAATGAACAAATATTTTACTAATCGTTAAACAATTATTAATTATCAATAAGTATGTATTATAAACAGAGAGAAACTAACCGGGAGATGGGCAGCAGCGTCTTCATACTACAATGAAAACAAGTAAAAATAAAAAATAAACTGCGGTTGCCAACCCGCCTGCTAAGCGTGGCAACTATAGCAAAAGTCAACCCTGTGAGGCCATCTATAGGGAAGGCCTATGTTCGCAGTGGACTTTGATAGACTGTAACGGTAACAGTAATTATTAATATGGGCCATGTTGGTATGGTACTTTAAGGTCTCATGTTAACGAGGGACTTATAATAAAAAAGAATGTGCCAACTGCATCGCCTGCCTAGCATGTCGTAAAAAGCGACTAATGGGATATTGGATTTCTGATTGTCTAGGCTAGCTACCTATCACTATTTTCGCAAAATTTCATCTAAACCCATATTTTTTGGCTTAATCCCCTAACTACCCCTCGGAGATCATAGGCGTGGCGCAATGTATGTTATTATTATTATATCAAATAAAATAAATAAACTATAATATTTATTCATATTATATAAATACATTTCACTTCACCCGTGCGCAAAGGTTAAGCGCAGTAATTTTTTTGATAACCATGGATTTTTACCGTATTTAAAAAATATGTTTGTATATCACTAACTCAAGATAAATTATTTTGATTGTTACGTATAGTTATACATAATTTTGTATTGCTCAAATAGTTTGTTGTTAATGATTACTGCCCATAAAATCTGTCATTCATTAGTCAGTTTTAGTGATGGCTCTCAGAAGATTAAGTTATAATTAACTAAATGAAGATAGAAGGATGAAAGTTTGTCAATTACCGTCGTAACTTATAATTGTAAAACTTTTACGAGAAATTATAAAGTCAAAGCTTGGGCTGGTTATACCCCACATTGCCTAATTATACATATATAATGTGTTCGGGCTCAATTCTTAATAATAATACAAAACGTATAAGAACAGGAAGGTTACTAGTAGGTGTGGAAGAGAAGTATCAACGTAAATTGAGAAAAATTTTTTGTGATTTTGCTGGAGAAGAAGATATGACAAAACTGCTGTACACACACTTTAATTTACGATGGGAATAAGCGATTATAATCCCACTGTATAAGGTAAAAAGGGTCACAGCAGTACTGTCAAAATGACCATGGATTCAGGCTGCTTAGCACTGTCGGAAAACTGTAGGCTGAACTGAATTAGTTGTCAAATTGTAGTTGTTCATTGCGGCGGTAGTAACTTACCGTCAGGAAATAAAAGTGAACGCAAGTAAAACGAAGAGCGGAAAATGGAACGGTGTGTGAATTAAAAATAGAAGGACTTGATTGAACAAGTTGATGAATTTATGTATTTAGGCTGTGTTTAGCGGGGATGGTAGACATAATAAGAATATAGAAATAAGAGGGAATGGAGCTCTTTGCTCTTTTTGAAAAAGGTTAACAATACTGTTTTAATCTCTATCTTAATGTATGGTAATTAAAGTTGAGTGTGGCAGAAAGCATGAAGAGTGAAATTAATACTGTATAAATGCGATCATTAAGAAGTTTGTTAGGTTGACTCTGAATGACATGATAAGAAATTGTGTGTTAAGAGAAAAGTGTGGTTTGTAAGATGTTGTGACCAAGATTAAGTAAGGAATGCTTCAGTGGTTTGAACACGTAGAAAGAATGAATGAGGAAAGAGTGACAAAGTTTTTTTTTTTTGCTTTAGGTGCAGACGTTAGTGGTGGAGTTCACGAGTGGAAGTTTATTGACCAATTATATCATTATATTATAATTTTATATATAATTTGATATATATATATATAGTGACCAAATTAAGTGCACCCTTAACCAACAAGCATATATGCGTAGATATATGACTGTGAAGGAGGTGATAGAGGTATGTCAGGATAATGCCAAATGGAA
Organism: Parnassius orleans; assembly: GCA_029286625.1. Classification (NCBI taxonomy): domain Eukaryota; kingdom Metazoa; phylum Arthropoda; class Insecta; order Lepidoptera; family Papilionidae; genus Parnassius; species Parnassius orleans. Next base: position 742,239 of record JAGSMP010000195.1, read on the forward strand.
GTCTGGGAGTCCCTGATTACTACCGTTTATGTGATATAAATAAATATGTTTTCAAAATTCAAGTTAAGTTATTTGTACTCTTAGTGCACATACATACTAGTATAAAAGATAGATGAAATAAAAATAAATATGGTTGCATGATTTTCAGGAAATATACTAATTTTCCTGTGACAAAACAAGCCAAGAGTTGTTTTAAAGGAAGAACAATAATTTTGACCATTTACATTCACTTATAATTGTGTGTAAAACGAAAGTAAAGAATGTCTTAAATATTAGTTTTAAGAACTTTATATTTCATTTATTATTTTTCCTTAAGAAAAAACGTCTATTTGAGTTTAGCTCCCTCTTAAACATTTTAAGTGCCATTCAGATCTGTCAGGTTATCGCATAGTGGACCGAAGTCTTATTATAGATCAATATCTTCCGCTTAGGTGAGAATTCAACAACCTTAATTCTAGTATGCAGGTAGTACAAAATATAACGGATAAACTAAGTCTTCTCCATTATATTTTTATCATAATTTTTAACGTTATACATTAAAAATTAATCCTTAAGATAATCTGGAAATTCAAGAAGGATAATTTAAACAAAATTATAATGATATAAATTTGAAATTCTCCTGGTTAGCAAATATACCATATAAGTTGAAAAAACTCCGGGATGATGCAAAACAAGATCTAATGAAAAGTGGCAAATTTATATTTTTATCTAGCTAGAATCTAGAATCTAGAAGAAATAATTGCGGAAATATCGTTTTCAATTTGGAAGAGTTATATTGTTTAATTATACTGTATTACTGATAATAAATTCATTGAAGTTGAATGATATTATAACATTCAAATTAATTTATCGGTACAATACTTGCGCCACCTACTGTATGTTAATTGTACTATGCCTATATATAACCTTCGCGCAAGTGCAAGCAATAAGCTTACAAAGTTTTAGTGCAATCTGATGAACGGTATGGCAGCGCATAAAATACGAACAAACAAACATTATTTTTTATATATTCTAATATATAAAAATAATATTCTCATGTATGAGAAAACTGTATTAGTATAATATGAATATTTATATTCTCATCTATGGGAAAACGTATGCACAGTGACAGTAATAAACGATACAAAAAATAACTAATCTTTTAAAAATATTTTGAAAGTTTATAACTATAACTAAGCGAGAATTTTTCTACAAATTTATTATTATTTCGGTAACACTAACAGAAATATGGTCGTCAGTTTAAGCACGATGATTAAGTCTCATTGTCATTAGTATCATCAAAAGAAATCATCTTTAAAATCATAAATTTATAAAATATATAAAAAAAGTTCATCTCTGCTCGTTTGATATAACATTGTTAATAAAATGATAACCTTTCCCGAAGTATTGAAAAGTCTTTGAACTTTTTCTCCACATAGATTTTACGCATGTCATACCAGATTTGACAATAATCAAATTTTTTAATCATCATCATCATGATCATTACAGCCTACCCTCTGATTGGCTGCAATCCACTGCTGAACATAGGCCTCCCTCAAGAAATGCCACAGAGCACAGTCCTGAGCCACCGTCGTGATGTCGTCATTTCATCTAGTGGGTGGCTATTTTATATGTCGCCATCGTGTAGTTGCGGTGAAGGAATATCTACTACGCCATAAGCCGCTTGGGTGTCGTAAGAAACGACAGAGGATTACAAACCAGAAGATGGACAAAAGCGTCTTTTTACATATTTAACAAATTAATGCAAAATAAAAAGCGGTTGTCAAACCGCTAGCCAATCGTGGTAACTAAGGCGAAAATCCCTCGTCCCGTATGAGCAGCAACAGTTTTTGAAAATAATTGAGATAATAATATTTTGATAGAAAGACTCGGCAAGAGAAAAAGCTAGAGAAATTCTAAGACGTTAGAAAGATGTGCAACGTTATTTTTATATTGTAGTACACCAGTATCATTAATTACATAGTTTGTATACGTTGACAGCCATGGCATTGTAGACGAACATAGTTACAAATGGAACGTCTTGTTTGTGACATTGCTTTATTCTTAGGAGCCTGCGTATTCTGTAGAATTCAATCATAAAGAGTAACAATTCTCTTTGTCTACCTATGAAATGTTTTCATCGTGTTAATTAGTTTTTCAGTAATTATATCTTAATTTTTCTATTTATTTACACTTATTTATTTTCTTCACCATTAAACAGTTACGTGTAAGCTTGTCTCAAAATAAAATCGAAATTCTATTATCGAATTTAACTATTTACCTTATTTTGAATAAAAAAATTAAATTTTGGCACTGCAGCTTGTAACGATAGACCATTTTATTAATTCCCAAACAAAATTATTATATATCTTATTAGATGACGTATTTGTATGTATGTAGGAATCTAGCTAGGTGTAAAATTGTTAGCAAAATGATATTTAACGTATCAGGACATCGGAAAACTGCGAGTTGGCATTGAACTTGGGGAGTAGGGCGGAGGTGTGTCTTGCAGGCTGCAGCGCTCAAGGCCGTCTCACCGCATAGCATTGTATTACCCACATCGATTTATCGAGCGGCGCGCGCCGACCTCTCCATCACCCTCCGCTCCCGTCTGCCTCTTTTCCCGCTTATACCTTACCTTATACGGCGACTTTTATCTGCCGTTTTCTCTCCGCTCATGATATAAGACTGGCGTTCATGATTTGATGAAGGCTTTTAAGCATAGCCAATACTGCAATTTATTTCATGTTCTATTTGGAAAACATAGACAGGCACTTGTTAGATATAGGAATTGTTAATTATTTTAATTAAAAAAAAACATTGCCAGGAAAACGATGATTAAAAATCTATAAATACTATTTCAAAATAAAAAACAATAAACAAGTGGAAACTGTGTGTATTATTTTCTGATATGTCAGAATTCAACATATTATTTTATAGCGTAAATTCTGGTAAAACATTACGGATGATCATATTTTGCTCGTGTCCAAACTAATAAGAAAAATAGCAGCATAATATGATACCACAACAAGGGTGACAAACGATCATATAGTCCACCTGATGGCAAGAGAATATGGTGGGTTACAGACACTTACTAATCAAAATTTAGGTGTGTTGCTGAGGCATTCCTGAGAACTAAGATGGAATGCCTTGTTACCAGTTAAAATAATCGTCAGTTCTCTACACTACCGTCCGAAACACGGCAGTATGATGCTGCTATTTCGCTGTTATTCTATGAGACATATAGCTATTTTATGTGTGGTGCTTTCCCGATCGAGCCGACCCATTCGAACTACATCAATAGCAGGCAGTCAGCGTTGCTCAACCACGTAAATATATTGTATCTAGAAATTCTTTCTATCTAGATGACGATCAACTGTTTAACTACAAAATTTTACTAGCAACAAATTTTGTTCCTGCAATTATTTGAAATAAAAATAAAGAAAGTAATAACAAAATAATAACTTTAAAAAATAAAGTGAACGCTGGATTGCAACAACAAAAAGGCTACTTACCTAGCATAATGTTAGCAACAGAGCTACTGCAGCCCTGATATTCTGTCAGGGTCACATAAGGCGACATGAGAACAATCGCTGGACATAAAAAATATTTTTAACACAATTACTAAGTACCTATGCTAAGTTTACGTTAAGTGTATTGGTTATTGGTATTATCTAATAAACTACTTTAATTTACGTTTTATTTAAACTTAAAATACATTTAGTTTAATTTCCTTTAATAAAATAATCCTTACAATAGTATAACAATTATAATGCAACTAATAACTATTCTAGGCCATGCTCACGTTCTATGAATAAAAAGAATATTGAAATCCTCATCTTGGCCCTCCTCGATTTGACACGTTATCTGTTTTATACATTATTTAGAAAGATACTTTGGCATTAGAATATATTTTTTATGTCGTAATTGAAATAAGGCTTTAATTCAATTACGCAAAAGTTGGCGGAAGATTATTCGAATATCTAGTTGCCTTGTAACGTGTATTATATAAGTTATGATCACTAGACCAGTTAAGCTTATTATATAGATATTCCGGTGTCTTAAATTTACCACATCAAATAGCCAGCTTGCAAGTTGCAGCCTTAGCGTCGCTGACATATGAAGGAATTTTTCTTTTTCTAAATATGAACATAATACGTGAATAAATGTTAAATAAAAACGGACATTACCATTTTGCACACGTTGCAAGAGTTTTTCTCAGTTTCAGTTTCAGTGATGTAATAGTTTAATTTGGACAATATTAAAGTATCGCAGTGTGACTCTACTAAGTGTGACTCTCTATGGGCTTGTCTCGTGGAAACGACTGGTCATAATCGCCACGTCGCAATCTGATATGTGATTATTATTATATTATAGTAAAAGACGTTCGCACCTCAAAAGCACGCTTCTGCCTGTCCTCGTTCTGGGTATTTTAGGCCAGGCATAAACTAGAAGGTAAGAGCGCCGTTAGTAAAAGCCATGAGATTTTTGTGGCATTTTCCATAGTGGCTTTTTACGACACCTAATGTGCGCAATGAGATTGGATTTTTTGCCCTGCCACCGTACATCAAGATACTTAAAATAAAATTACATGATTCACCGTCACAGTCATTTTTTCACTTACCGTGTTTGAATAACAAATAGTAATAACGAATACAACCTACTTTAGTTGAGTGAAGATTGTGATAGTTCATATGCTTAGATTATATCTAAAGTGATATGAATTATCAAAATTCTGATTATAGAAGCAACCTATTTGCATAGTAAATGTTAGATGGAACCATATGATAACAAAGCAATGTTTAGTATGTATGTATAAATTTGTTACGAGACTATTTCGTAAACTTACCCGTGCACAGAGTGGGTTCCGTAGGGCCTCGGTGCTCGTTACGCGACACGATAGTCTGCATACAGAGCAACCTTAAGTTAATTTGCAACGAAGTCTGCTCCCCAGGGATCCGTCCGCTGATCTCGCCAAACGGTTCTTTGATATGCTTCGCTAGTCTGAACACGGACACTATATATTTGATCTTAAGACATTATATTATATTATATTAGACATTATATTATATTAATAGCCACTGGAAATGAATTGAACCTAATTACTATATTCGTAACCGAGGCTTATAATATTTTTTAACGTTCTTCTATAGTGTTGTATTACCCAGTAAAATATGCACATGTAATAATAAAAACTGAAAGGGTTATAACAGAAAGGGTCTTATTGGTACTAAACGTAACTGAAAGGTACTTACTGGGTTTATGTATCCGTCACACTTTACAAATACAATGAACCTATAATCTCATTTCATCACGTAGATGATATACACCTACAAGTAGATTGAGACCACCTAGAGAGGATTGAGGTAGTAGATAATAAAAAACCATTTGATAAGCGACAGAATTCTCTCGAGCTGAAAACTCACTCACCCTTCACTCATACGGGGAGGAACTGTGCACAAAAAAAATTTGTCATATATTAGAAGCGTACACCGATGTCATTTGACGAGCTATGCTGGAGAAAATTACCGACACATAATGATGATAATATCTTCGTAATCGACTCGAGCATATATAGGCTATTGACTAAAGTGTATACTGATAATAATTTGGACGGTAATCATTGCATATTATATAAAGTGAGTAATTTCCTCATTCAGTCGTTTCTTTTTTAAATTGTGTTATAACTTATAATTTAATAGTTTCTAAATGTTGTGTTTTAAATACTACTATTATTTAAAAGTTTTACTTGGGCCCCTTCGTAATAAAAATATGATGTATTGAATTTTTTGACTTTATGTAGTAGCTTTCGAAACAAAAAGATTGTTTTCAACTTTGCAAATTGAGTTTGAACATTATGTAATTCTTTTGCAGACAGATGAACTTTTAAGAGTTTAAAAGGAATACATAATTGAACCACCTTTATCTATAGCAACATTATATACTTTGTGTTGTTAGAATTTTTTTATCAGAGTTAATTATTTATTTTATTATACTAAATTATTGATCAATTATACCAGGGCAGAGGCTTAATTTTATTCTTACAAAATTTTGGTAACAGTTGATAAATAAGCACAGATAAGATAAACGCAGCCGCTACTATAAGCTTATCTTTTTTATATCGTTTTATGTTAATTAAAAATGTATACCTTTAAAAAATTGCTCTACAGTATCGTAAAAACAAATATATAGATTCAGTTTACCGTAAATATAATAAATTTCTACTTTACCTTTCATACTTCACCTTTCATCTAACTCTAGTCCCAATGTAAGAGCTCTTGAATAAGATTTTGTATTCAGAACATGTGCACCTTTACGTGTTTCGCGTAGAACCTTAATTTAATATTTATTCTCAACCTCTCGTAACCTGTGAGCTTGAAAACAATGTTATGTGTCCCTAGCGAAAGATTTTGTCTGTCGATGAAATAACGATTGCTTTGGTCAGAAGCTGGGATTCGAGGAAATATTTCGACATTTTCAGAGTTCCGTTGCCATACAAAACTACCCTTGCAATTTGATTTTGTCCATCTGCCCCAATGTTTCATAGCATTCTAACTTCTAAGAAAGGCTCTTCTCTCTTAATTTTAATATTTCAGAGTATCAATAAAATTAAGAAATTCAAACTTTAGACAGTATTAGAGATTAATCTACACAACAGAATACTACCTTAAGGCTGTGCACGCTACTTGTACACACTAGGCTATTTTTTATGTCGCGATACGTTTTTATTATCTTGTGCTCATTTATAAAATTTTATCATATGTATTGTATTTAAAGATGAAAATATGTATGAGTATTAAAATATAAAAAAACCCGTTATTTTATGAGCACGCTGGTATGATATTTGCGAAATTACGTATTTAATGTATCACGTAATAAGGTAAAATATTGTGTTAATTGCTAAAAACAATAATCATCGATGAAGAGTTAAATATTATCTTTAGATTATTATAACCAAAGGCCGGAAAATATGTTGTAAGAATACCTGCTATTATTTTGCTAGTTTAGGATATGAATCCCAATAATTGTCATCATTTAAAATCGATAATAACCTAATCATTGTAAAATTTTATACGTGACGCTGCAGCTATATTATGACTGCAACACGAATGGTTCTGAACCACGCTCTTAGAGTACCATCGTAAAATAGCAGTTCATGCTGCTGTGTTTCATATGGTAAATGATGGAAATATCGGGCTTTTTTACTTAAATAGGCATTCTACCTTAGTACTTAGGGGTGTCAACACGTCTGAATTTAAATTCTTTATCGAGAATAGATATAGAATAAAGAAATAACGGATATAGTTCCGTTCTAGGAACAGCTCCGATTTGGACCAATTTTTTTTTACATCTTTACCAACATAAATGATGAAAAACCCCAAAAAGATTTTTGGCGCAAATGCCCCTGAAATTTTTTACGAGAGTTTGAAGTTTTAGATTTTTAAGGCAGTTTTTCATGATAAATCGACTAAAAATGACAAATTTTTTAAGCTAGACGAGTTCTTAATTGGTCCATTGCCTCAAAATAAATGAAGAAGCACACTAAATGACGTCCACCGAACACGTGGATGCGTGCGCTCCGTTCGACGGTTCACGACAAAGTGACGTCCCCCCCTCCGCCGAAGTAATACCAAAGTCTAGTCGATGGAGCCCCACTAAACGGGGCTCCTATTTCTGGATGGTTTATAAAAAAATAACCACGAAGGGGATGGAGGGGTCTGTTCGCTCGCTTCGCTCGCTTACTCGACCCCGCCATCTGAAACGTTGCCCTTCTAACCTAACCTGTCCGAGTCGGGGTGCCCCAAGTACCGAGCTCGCTTCGCTCGCTCTTGCACCAAATAACGCTTATGACTTATGAAAAAAATGTTATGGTGTATTTACACCAAAAATCTTTTAGGGATTTTTTATGTTGCACCAAGACTAATAAATACCCGATGTTCCATCCCAATCGGGGGTGTCCCTAGAACGAAACTCTACCCGAAATAACTAATAGAATAGAGAATTATAAAACTCTATAAATATATTATGTTTCGTAGCAACTCGCAAAATTAAACTTTGTGAATACAAAGTTATGCTATATATAACCTTTTTTTTAATAGAATGAGGGTGACAAACGAGCACACAGTTCACCTGATAATAAGTGGATGCTGCGGCCCATGGACATCCACATCTAACCACAATGAGAATCAAAATGCAGATGCGTTGTCACCCTTGAGGACTAAGATTAAATACCTCGTTGCCAGTAAAAAGGGTATCTGATTCTCCACACTCACCATACAAAACATAGCAGCATTAAGCATTTAGTGATTAATGTGCATAGATAAACAAACTAAAACTCTGTTTACGATTTACGTAGAGATAGATACATATTTTCCTGTTTATAGGCTAGAAGCGAGTAAATAATAATAAGGTCAGACATGTAAGAAACATTAATGATGACAATGTTACAGCTACGTGTAAATTCAGGTTTATTTATTTCAAATAAAATGTTAAGACACCCACAAGAGGTGGAACAAAGAGGAAAATAAATCTACTCGTGACAGCCATAACATTGTTTAATAAATAATACTGCAAAAAAATAGTTTAAAATTATTTTACGGTGGTATTCTTTGAGAGCGTGGTCCTACCCCGGTCGAGCCGACCCATTTGTGCTACAACCACAATATAACTGCAATGTAGCTCTACCACGTTTAAACTGTATCACATCACCAATATTTTTAGTTCACTGCTGAACAAATAGCCATTTTTAAGTATGCGCCAACTGGCAAGTTTCCTTGGTAGATTTACCCACACTCATCACGGTGGGCTGAGGGGTTGGTGAAAGCGGGACTATCTTTTGCATAAGTAAGTCTGTGAGATTTGGGAATGGTATTTTGGATAGGTTTCCGATTATCATTAGATCGTCAAAGCCCCGTCTGTCGGACAGAAGGGTGCACGGTGTGCAAGTAAGATTGACTTTTGGAGAAATAATTGACATACTAGCCTTCTTCTCATACTCCAATCAAAATTATCGATTATTGCTACTAACACATTACTACTATGCTGCTTATATTAATAAACTCAAAAGTTACTTTAGAATCCAAATCAAATTTTAAATAGTAAGAAGTTTAAATTTATTTATTTATTTCACAGTAATGTCAGATAAAAATATATTAAAATATAAAACAAAATAACTTAAAACCTGTAAATCTATACTACATTTTTTTAAACTAAAAGTTTTTTGTTTGTTTAAACACGGTAATCTCTAGAACTACCAGTCCAATTTGAAACATTAATTTTGTATGTGATAGCCAGATTTATGAGGAATAGTAGGTAAGTATAGGCTATCTAGCATTAGGCTACAGCCCTCAGCGCTCCTTGTCCTCCTCCTATATTGCGCTCCAGAACTGCTTTATCCGCGTGCGCTGGCGTAATGGTTATTGATACGTAAATACAATGTTCTACAAAAATATTGATCTTTACTCCATCTAAAAGAAGTCTGCAATACTATATGCCTATTTCTTATATATAAGCCACAATAAGGTATTTAATGACAAAAAATTAGTGAAAATTAAAAAGTTATTTTTTACCGCTATTATTAGGCATGTCATATTAATCTTTACGAACGAAGGTTACTTCATCAAAAGGCAATTTTATGTAGATGTACTTTGTTTTTTATAGCATGTCATTTGTACGCAAAGTTTAAGAGATAATGAAAAATTAAAATAATTCAACACTCGGCTCGGAGTGCAAACGACGTATAACCCTAGCCGCCCGATGAGAACTAAGAGAAACAATATATTTTAATACCACATATAAATGTTACTAAAGATATTGTCTATACCGAAGTATTATAAATCAATCAATTAATCAGTGATTTCTTAAAGTATACGCAGGTGAAACCGAAAAAAAAAGGAATGGTTTATCCACTACTCGTCGACAGCAAGTGTATTCGAACTTCTAAATCAGTAAATTGCACGTTTTGTTAAAATAGTTTCATAGTCTCGGTGCTAAGACTCCTTTCCCTATTCCTATTTCTGCCGCTAAATAGCAGTGCTTGCACTGATGCCTGTATATGTATTCCGGTCGGAAGAGTATAGATAGCCAGTATAATTATAGGCTGTGAGACATTCCATCTTTGTCTTCCAGGGTGACAACGTATCTGTAACCTTCTTTGTTTGAAGTGGAATATTAGACTTTAGTTTTATAAACAAAAACTCACCAGAAAAGATTTTAGCTCCGGCGATTATATTTTTACTAAATTACAGGCCAAACCCGAGTGCACCCGCACCGACCGCTTTCAAGTACTACGTTTTATTACCTAGTGACACACGCTCTCGACGTTTGGTGAGCGACAAAAAATTTACAAATACTAATATCTCATATTCAGCAATTTAAAATTCAATAAAACTACTTTCACGGATTTTATTGCATTTAATTTAACTTATCTAGAACTTCTGTTAACATTTATTGTTATATATATAATTTATTTTATGTAGACGGCTTTACTCGTGATTATTTATTTTAATGTTTTAAAGTCAATCTTTCAATAGTGAATGTTCATATGCATTTTGGGGAGAAAAGGCATTTTCAGCGCTGTCCATTTATATATTGGGCCATTAACTTTGTAATAAATTATAGAACTTTTGAGCTTGTATAGACAGTATCCTATGTGTTAAAATTGTTTGACGTCCATTTAGTTATTAAGTTAGCCATTTTGGAGTTTTCCTTTTAAAATGTGCTGGAATATAACCAGTAAAGAAGGAGGAAAAAAGGTTCTTAATTTTTACGATCAGGTTAAATTTTTCAAAAAAAAAAAAAAGGTTTGTCCAGTTTATAGTCAATATAAAAATTACAAAGAAAAAAACAACCATTATAGAACAACATACCACCACCGATTAGAAAACGAGCTCCAATTGGTACGTTTAAATATAACTACAAAAATACATACAATAATCAAAAGTCAACTTATTGTAAATTATATACTGTGTCTTACATACTTTTCTATTCCGTTTATTCGTTTCTTTTTAATTTTATTTAAGTTATTGATACTTTTATTATATTTATTTATTGTAAATATGTATACGTGGTATACAAGTAATGGTTTAAATATTTGTCAATATTTTACTTAAAATTGCTTAATAATGAAAAGTGTTACTTTTGTTTTTTGTTAAATTTTTATTGGCACCCACGGAAGATCAGCGTCGAAGTACTTTGTCAGTACCAAGACTATGCTGAGTTGGGTACCTCTTCATTTACCAACTTTATAATATACTAGCTGTTCTCCACGACTTCGTACGCGTGGAATTTATTACGATTGGATTTAATGGGTTATATATTTTTTCTAATTATTTCCTAATTATTTTTCTAAAATAAAAGTAGCCTTAGTTACTCCTTATAATATTAGCTATCTGCCAGTGAAAATCCCGTCAAAATCGGTCCAGCCATTTCGGAGATTAGCCGGAACAAACAAACAGACAGACATACAGACAGATTAAATTAATTTTTTTTGTTAAAATTACCGTATATACTTTCGTATGCATTTAGTAAAAAGCTCTTATTTTGACATGACAAACAGACAACTCAATTTTATTTATTTGTATAGATGTTATTATTGTAAACAAATTGCTATAATATGTTACTAAATAAACTTATTTTCTTTCTTTCTAACTTATTTGTCAATTCTAAAGGCAGTTTAAGGAAGTTAGCCCTGCCGTCTTAGATTATTGATTTGAAAGTAAATGTACGGAAATGTGCCCGACGTGTATAATATCATATGCCACATAGGAAAACACCGTGTAGCAGCGGTGTAAGAATATTCAATACCCCTTAACGTCCAGTGGGAGTCGTAAGAGGGAAACTGAAACAGGAGATGGGCAGCATCTTCCTGATAACGACTCAAAATAATAAAAAACTGCGGTCGCCAACCCGCCAGCCAAGCGTGGCAACTATGGCAAAATCACCTATTAGGCATTCTAAGAGAGGCCTATGTTCAGTAGTGGACTTTTGTAGGATATAATGGATAGATGGTATTAATTGGAAAATAAAGTTATTTGACTCGCCCTGTTGTCTGTTCACGGATTAATGCTAATATTAATGTTTTTTGATAATATATACCGCTAATAAAGTTTTATCTTTGTTTCAGGAAATCCATATCCAATAAGAAAACAAGACAAGAAGCAATGTTTATAAAGAAGTTCGTAATCAAACTAGCGGACTACTTTAGATTAAGTAGTGTCATGTCCCGTTAGATTTAAATTTGAATTCACATCAATCAAAATGAATTATCGTCATAACAAAATTATGTTCACGAAACTCGTGTTAACGTTGTTTATATCAGGAGCCTGGAGCCGTTCATGGGCCAATCATCATGACACTACAACCTCTACTACACAAACAACGCCCACTACTAGTCAAGCACCGAAGAATTTTCACAATGACCCTCTTATCGTTGAGACTAAAAGTGGCCTTGTAAAAGGTTACGCCAAAACAGTGATGGGTCGTGAGGTGCACATTTTTACTGGTATTCCATTTGCAAAACCTCCTCTTGGTCCGTTAAGGTTCCGAAAGCCTGTTCCTATAGACCCATGGCACGGAGTTTTAGAAGCAACGTCTATGCCAAATAGCTGTTATCAAGAGAGATACGAATATTTTCCTGGTTTTGAGGGTGAGGAGATGTGGAATCCTAACACTAATATATCAGAAGACTGTTTGTATCTTAATATATGGGTACCTCAGCACCTTCGCGTTCGACATCATCAAGATAAGCCCTTAACGGAAAGACCAAAAGTACCAATACTAGTTTGGATTTATGGTGGCGGTTACATGAGCGGAACGGCCACTCTTGATTTGTATAAAGCCGACATAATGGCTTCCTCCAGTGATGTTATTGTTGCTTCTATGCAATACAGAGTCGGTGCATTTGGATTTTTATACTTGAACAAATATTTTTCCCCTGGTAGTGAAGAAGCACCAGGTAACATGGGTTTGTGGGATCAACAATTGGCAATCCGATGGATCAAAGACAATGCTCGTGCCTTTGGTGGAGATCCCGAATTGATTACATTGTTTGGAGAATCAGCGGGTGGTGGCAGCGTGAGCCTTCACATGCTTTCTCCGGAAATGAAGGGATTGTTCAAAAGAGGAATATTGCAGTCTGGAACTTTGAACGCCCCTTGGAGTTGGATGACAGGAGAGAGAGCTCAAGATATAGGAAAAGTCCTAGTTGATGATTGTAACTGCAATAGTAGTCTTTTGGCGGTAGACCCAAGCCTAGTGATGGATTGTATGCGTGGAGTGGATGCTAAAACTATATCAGTGCAACAGTGGAATTCATATACTGGTATACTAGGATTTCCATCAGCTCCAACTGTTGATGGTGTGTTTCTACCAAAAGACCCAGAAACTATGATGAAAGAGGGAAATTTTCATAACAATGAAGTTCTTCTTGGTAGTAATCAAGATGAAGGTATGTAAATTACTGGTATCATTTCTCCTTTTCTCCTTAAACCGGCTCTTTCTTGCTGGGCTTAGCTCATGGGCGAAACTAATTTCAAATGTTTATGGAATTAGCAAAGCATTTACTTTATGAGTTAAAATTTCTTCTATAAAAATTAGTATATAATATTTTTTAAATATTGTGGGAAATTAGCATTTTCTGGAAAATATTATGCAGGCTGTCACATAATTTTAATCAAATTCCTTTAACATTTATAAAGCGCATTTATAAATGTTAAAGGTATTTGATTAAAATTATTTTAATTATTTGGTTATACAGGTTACAAATAATTTCCGCAAAATACTTATCAGGTCGTACAAAAGATTCCGCGTGCAAATTTTTGTTTAAATATTTATCGAAGCCGTTTTTGCAAAGTCTAGGATCTTAATATAAGATTTGTTTTTTGCTGATTTGATTTACGTGTTAAGTAAAACACATTAAGCCTAAAGTTTTTTTTATTAAAGCCTCAATTAAGCATCATTACATAATAGTTAAACCGTTAAATAAAATAAAAATTTTGTATATTACTTTTTTATGGAACTATCTCAGAAATGAGAGGTTTATGCCCACCTGTAGGACCGTAATTTTACTTTTAACGTTTAGAAAAAGGTTTTATATAATAAAATCTTTACTGTAGACTTTGATAATAAGGATAACTTAAAAACACGATTTATCAATATCGGGCGCGGAGTTCGAGGTCGTTTGAGTGTCGGAGGCTCGAATACTTGCTGGTACTGTACGGCGGGGTGGCGCACGCCTGCGCAAACCTATGTAGACACAACAATATCACGTTGTGGATTTCTATTCGTACTACTAGGTACTACAGACTCGCCCACGTAGCTCGGTGGCCCCCCTTACTCATCCCCGGTACCTAGTTGCCATGCACCCCACTCCTAAACACAGCCCCGCTTGCCCAGCCAGATAAGAGCAACTTCTCGAAAACGTGGGGTACCAATGCCACCTGAATTTTATTATTTCGAATTGTTCAGTGTTCTACTTTACGACGTTATCTAATTTAGTGAAGAACTTGTGTATTGTAAACATAAATTACAATAGGGAAAGAAATAATGTTTAAAGTAATTGGATGTTGGATATTAAGCGGATATCCGATGAGCGCCTGGTATCTCCGTCTGTATTCGGACTATGTTAAATTGAACTCGTCATTACCATTTCCGTTGAAACTGATGTCTATCATGTATAGTGGGATAGCTTGGCATTTATGGATATCAAAGTGGTTTGGTCCAAGCAGGCATATGTGAAAAAGTATCTTAAATTAGGAATTTTACAAATGAAGCTATTTTCATATTATCGCACGATTACGTGTACGTAAATTCAAACTTCGTGATATGTGCAGCACTCTGTAACTTTATTTTTATTGAACTCGCTTGTCAGAGAGGTCATACCTTTATTGCATATGAAATGCATATTCCAATAACGTGGTTAGGTTATGTAGCATCAAAGCTAAATATTTTATGCGGCATAATCTAACCACCTTGACAAAGATGTGCAAACATTTGCTCTATCAACCTCTTTCGCTTCTTTGCCTAAATTAGTTTAAATTTCTTTAAATAAAGCTATTATTTGCTTTATCACTACTGCAGAAAGCAACAATATTTTCGAAAGATTACCTATTATTTTCTAAGCTACATAGTACATACATTGTGTGTTTAAATTAACTCACCCGGCGCATTGTGTATTAATTTTTTTTTGGATTTTTAATTTATGACAGTAGCTTAAACCAATGTTTATAATTATAAAGATTGGATATTATTTGTATTAAATTAATTACCATGATGAGTTTTATTTAAATATAACATATATAGCAGGATGTTTATAAAAATTAACAATCCTTTTCAATTACAGGTACATATTTTTTACTCTATGACTTCTTGGATTACTTCGAAAAAGACGGCCCAAGTTTTCTACAACGAGAAAAGTTTCTTGAGATTATCGATACAATTTTCAAAGAATTTTCCAAAATTAAGAGAGAAGCAATCGTGTTTCAAGTAAGTATTGAAGTCGTTTTATTTTGATAGAATCTCTATTTAGTGTCACTTTGATGCTTTTTCTTTTTACTTACACGTAATATCATTAATCATATTTTTGGGAGTCTCTTCTATAGGGGAAAAAAAGAATAAAATTCTAAATTTATTGTATTTTTGTGTTAATTTTGCTATAACAATTTACAGTTTAATAGTGTTTTTTTATATTCTTTTACTTTTAGCATTTCAATACTGAATCTAACCCCAGCGCTGATTTCGATAAATCGTTAAGTGGGGCTTAGTATTTGTTTCAGAAAAGTTCATTTCCTTTTTCCTATATATATTTCATGTACAATGACGGCATATTCATTGTATTTAAAAATAATTCATTTACCGGGGGTTTTGCTGTGAAAACTATTAGTATATGATAAAAAAAAGATAATGTAGTAATACTCTTACATAGCGGTGCATTCAGTAGCAATATGTAAGGCCAGAGTTATTATTTGCTTGTGAATACGAAGAAACGACTAAAGAGGATATCCCATTCGAAATTACACGTAATGATGTAAAGTGTTGTTCACTGCCGTGAAAAATTATTCTGATCGTGATTTGATATTTAACCTATTATGTGAAATAAATGTCAGCAGTATCTTTGGTTTTCATCATTTGTTTATTTAGATATTTAAGAGGTGGAACCTCATAATAAACGAGCGCGCTGTTCACTTAATGGTAAGTGGACGATTTAGTCAAAAGACAGCAATATTTATCCTCGATTAAGAATCAAAACGCATATGTGTTTTCACTTCTGAGGATTTTTTTTTCATACAATGAAGTAAAAGTAACAAACGAGCATACAGTTCAAATGATGGTAAATAGACGCTGGTCCATAGACATTAACAGATATCCTCGATTAAGAATCAAAATTCAGATGGGTTTTTACCCCTCAGGATTAAAATAATTTTTGAGAGATTAGTTTTTATATCTTTAATTAAGGAGGAAGTGTTATGAATGAGCACACAGTACAATTGACATCTACTGGTATATTCAATTAAGAATCTAAATGCAGATGCACTGTTGGTAAAAATGGCGTATAGTTTTCATCATTTACCACAGGAAAGACGTAATCAGTATGCTGCTTTTATGTAAGAGCGCGGTCCTTCCCCGGTCGAGAAGAATTTTTCGTACTACAGTCATAATTCAGCTGTACGTGGCTTTACCACGTAACACTTTGATATTTGAATCTTGAACAATATTTTGTATTTAGTTTATTTGTCTAGTATCTTTATTTACGTTGTATATTTATATCCAATATCATTCATGTTAAGTGACGTTCAGTGTCGAATCATCTCGAAGGAAAGGTCAAATTGGTCTCTAAGAAGTTCAGTATGCTTAGTAGAGCGAGGTATTATTTTATGCCGGCTCAAGTGTTACAACTTTACAATGCACAATTTTGACCTCTTAAGGAATATTTTTCTCATCTATCAATTCGAAATTACAACAACATCATTTTAATGGATAATCCGCCAGTGTTCCGCCAGTGTGTGAATTACAAGATCATTACAATATCATACGTGACTACTTTGTGAAATATACCGTTGCCCGTAGCCTTTCTTCCATAAAAACCAAGAAAAGTGACTAGTCCTTAAAAGGCTCCCTATGCACCTGTTTCTAACACTACTTAAAAGAATTCTGAAGAGACCGAAACAGGTGAAAAGCTGAGGATGCAAGGTCAGGACTATATGGTGGATGCATTAACACTTCCCAACCAAGTTCTCTCAATTTTTGCTGAGTGGCCAAGGGTATGTGTGGTCCGGCGTTGTCATGATGAAATACCACTCCTTTTCTGTTGATCAATTCCGGCAGTTTTTTCTCAATTTTTTGCCTGAGTCTCATTAGTTGTTGGAAGTAGAGATCCGAATCGATGTCTTTGCCCGGCGGTAAAAGCTCATAATAAACGATGCCCTTCCAATCCCACCATACACACAGCATCACCTTATGCGTGTTAATCCGGGTTTCGCTACAGTCTGTGTAGCTTGACCACCCTTTGACCATGATTTTTTCACACGTTCTTGTGGTGATCCATTTTTCATCACCAGTGATCAATCTGTTCAAAACTGGTTCGGTTTCATTACGTTTCAATAGAGAATCGCAAATGAGTAGACGATTCATTAGATTTCTTTCAGTGAGCTCGTGTGGTACCTAAATATAGAGCTTTTTCGTATAGCCAGATTTTTTGAAATGGGTCAAAACTGTTTTGTGGTCAATCCTCAATTCCTCGGCTATGTCGTAACTACTAATATGCCGATCTTGCTCCTCTTTTTCAAAAATGGCATCGACTTTATCCGTATGAGGGTGACCAAAGCGAGCTGCATCTTGCCTTGACATCAAAATACCCGGACGGAAAACGCTTGTACCAACTTTGTGCTACTCTTACTGACACTGCATTAGATCCATAAACTTCACAAATCTTTTTGTGGTCTGAGTCGCATTTTTCCCTTTTTTGTAACAAAACTTCAGAATGTATCGAATTTCTTCGTTAGATTCACTCATTTGGCGGACAGAAAAACAATAGAAAATTAGCGGGAAAGTGTTTTTTACTTTTTATTTTTCT
This sequence comes from Parnassius orleans, assembly GCA_029286625.1. Lineage (NCBI taxonomy): Eukaryota > Metazoa > Arthropoda > Insecta > Lepidoptera > Papilionidae > Parnassius > Parnassius orleans. The sequence goes on from JAGSMP010000195.1 coordinate 760,288, forward strand.
TTTTGTTAATGTCCTTTATGTATTGATATTAACACCTGCCAGATAAAAACAGTCAAAAGAGATACAGCCAATGAGATTTTTTTTCAATTTTATACAAACAAAATACGAAGAAACTTTTTCCGCAACCTATTATTAACTGTTTTGTCAAAATTAAAATGGATATACAAGAAAGTAAATCGTATTTGCCAACTCTTTTCACTGTTAGTAAAACAATTTTGATAATTTTTTTGATAAATTTTAATTAATCTGTATTGGATACTTATTGGAGATCCTATATTGGATATCCTATATATCCAACCTATATGGATATCCTATTGATAAACTATTGCATACATTTTATCACTGAGAAATAACAAAGATAATTTTAAAGTTGTATTTGAATATAAAGTGTATTTTATGCAAAATACAAATATGTTACATTCCATAGTGTTTGTTGATAAATTGGTTTCCTTATTGTCTTTAACAGAATTATTAATTTCCACGGTAGGCTGTGAAGCCAAAATATTTTGGCTATGGCATCGTTTTAAATAAATATTAAAGCTCTGCTACCTTTAAAAAATCTACCGTTAGTATAATTTTGACACCTTACCTTTGGAAATACAGCAGCGCAGGATAGTGCAAGCGTATCGGTGTTAATTAATATGAGTTTTTGTTATACTATTAGATCTGATCTTATGAAGAATATAATATATACAAATAAAATTGAATTATTTACTTATATAAGACACAAATATATCATAAACTTTTTGATTTATAAATATATTGTAAATTGTTTAAGGTTAGCTTGTGATAGTGACTGATTTTAATTTTGATAAATCTTTTGAATTAAACAAGTAGTAGCTAATTAAAATTTAGACTATGTGTTATTGGTAGGTTACTCCAGTTTTGATATTGTAACTTTTATAAACGTTTGGTACACATCAGAAATGCAAGCAAGGTATAATATAGCGTTAATTTTTAACCAGATATAAGGTTAAAAATTTCTTAATATTATTGATGAAGTCTTCATACAATTTAACGCTTTCCTAAAGAGTCCTCGATTTATTTGAGCCTGTTATTTCCTGTCAGAATTTGCTTTGTACAAAACTTCCATTACTTAGCTAACATGAAAATGAAGTTTCCATTACAGAGTTTTGAAGAAATCTTTCTTCTTTTCGTTGATATAATCTTACATTCCCTGTCTGGGAGTCTCTGATATATCATTGTATTTATTATATTATTTTAGCGTATTTGTTAGTTATATGTAATTTCTGCTGGCGTAAAATACAGCAAAATAAATATATGTGACTATAATACCACAGATTCATCATTGTAGAGAAACCTTACGAGGAAAATTGCATGTTTCCAGTAATTCAAAATGTTCTAAGTACATTTTAATTTACACAACACGTCAACATTAATACAAATTTGGGGAAAAAATTCCACTCCAATATGGGCTATAATAGGGGATTTTAATATAACCGTTAAGACGTAGTTGAGATTGTGATATTCCTTAGTCCATTCAAAAGGGTCAAAAATTAACCTAATTATAAAAAAAAGTAAAATCCGACTACAAAGAACTAAAAGGAATCATATAATTTTACATTCTGAAGTCGGCGCTTTGATTCTTTTATACACTTTGCCTTAGCACCGACTTCAGACTGAAATTTTGTATTTCTATTAATTTCTTTGAAGTTGGCTTTAACTTTTTATAAAAAAATAATAATTTTAATTTATATCTTTCATATAAAGCATTTGCTTTTGATTTAAAATCGCGTAAGCTAATGACATATAATTTCCAGTTAATCTGAGTTAAATTATATGAAAAATTTAATAACTTTTTTTCATTTAAAAGATCCTAAGAAAAACAGCGAAATAACGACAGTTATTCCTTTTTTATTTCTGCCTCATAAGGAGGGTAATGTTTTTCGCGAGTATGTACGTACTATGTATGAGATATATGTCTATTTCTTTGGCACGCTCTGTAGTAGCCAACGCCAATGCCAAGCGTGGCTACAATGGCAAATATCCTGCCCTATGCAGCTTAGACTTTTGATAAGCTTTAATAACGATGATGATGATATATAGGTACCCCGTCGATCTATATACAGTGACACTCTGAGGAGAAATCTTTACAAGTAAATAAAATTGAAGTGTCTGTTTGTAATGTCAAAATAACAGCTTTTTACTAAATGCATATGAAAGTATATACGGTACTTATAACAAAAACACAAATTTTTAAATTTTTGTCTGTCTGTCTGTCTGTCTGTTTGTTCCGGCTAATCTCCAAAGCGGCTGGACCGATTTCGACGGCACTTTCACTGGTAGATAGCTGATGTTATAAGGAGTAACTTAGGTTACTTATATAAAAAAAAAAGAATTAGGGTTCCGCGCAACATAATTAAAACCCTAAATTACACGCGGGCGAAGTCGCGGGGAACAGCTAGTATTATAATCAGATTCGGTAATCGAGATGGGGCATTTAAATTTTATAAAACTTTGTTAAGTAAAATTTTTCAAAGGTCTTAAAATTTCTACGTGTGAAGAAATGTTTGAATAATATATGTTCTTTTTTAGTACACAGACTGGGAAGAAATCACAGACGGCTATTTGAATCAAAAGATGATTGCGGATGTGGTTGGTGACTACTTCTTCGTATGTCCCACTAACTATTTTGCAGAGGTGCTGGCGGACGCTGGAGTCGAAGTTTATTACTATTACTTTACTCATGTAAGTGCCATCAATACTTTCATCAAAAGTTTGCATGAACTTTGTTTACGCATATTTATAATTTATGTTCATATTAATATTTTATACTTTTCTTTAACGTTAATTAACTGAGCTAGAGACTTTAGAAAAAGACGGCGAAACTAAAGTGTAATTCTTTTGTGGAATAGCTCTTTAATTAAACTTTATTTCTCAAGAGGACAAGAAAGTAAAACCTCAGAAGGTATCGTGTCGGAAGCGTTGTGAGGTGACGAATAAAATTTCTTAAGAAATTGCGTACCGCTACAATAAATCAATAATAAAACGGAATGCGTTTTTAAATAAACAGGGAAGTATAAAGTTCTATATAATTTCTTTCCAAGAAGCAACAGTATTAAGAAACGTAGATAGATAGATAGAAAATTCTTTATTGCACTCAAAACAATTTGGTACAAAGGCGAAGTTAATGCCGAAAAGGCATTCTCTGCCAGCCAACCTTTGGTAGCGTGGTGAGAGCTATGGGTAGAGCCATAGAAACGTACAGTACTTTAAGGACAAAGGTGGTAACGATAGTTGCTACTTTTCATCTACACAAAAAAATAATTCATATTAAAGTACTTTAGTGATATTTTTTTTATAAAACTAAAGTGACAAACAAACTCACAATCCACCTGATGATAAGATACCTCTGAGGAGTAAGATGAAATATCTCACAACTTGTATTTATACTGGCTCTCTATACACTTTAGATCGAAACAAAGCAACGGGCACTGCTATTTGGCGGAAAAACAAGGAAAGAGGGTATTACCTACCAAGAAGAACTTCTAGGCAAAAAAGAGTCGTACCACCTAGTACAAATGCAGTCATATCACCTAGTCTGTTGAGAACCTTTATTATGCGTCATTCCTGACATCTATATACAGGATAATTTTTCAAAGAGTAGCCAAATTTTAAAGTTAAGTTCAAAGATACAAACAATGATATACTGTTATTGCAGTTATTAAAATACGAGTAAATAACTTTTATCCCAAATTGAATGTGATTTATGGGCAAAAACGTTTTTGCCTACCGATCGACCCTTACAAATGTGTGCGTGCGCAGTAAAATCAGTTAAAATAATGCATTACCACGCATTTTGAATTTAAAATATAAAAAGGACAGAGTTATTGAGATTTTTTTTAATTAATTTTTCTTCACCATTTGCCTATATTACTTATTCTTTACCGTCTCTGCAAATATGGCCGGTTATTGCAAAATAACCCTATATATTTTTAATTGAAATGATCTTCTTATTTTACCGTGTTAAATTAAATATTAAAGTTCTAGGCAATTCTGGGAATACGAAATAAAAATAAGGAAACCATTTATTGCGTCGCGTCCAACGGTTAGCAAAAAAATTAAAGTCATTTCTGTGAGAAAGACGCTCTTGAAAATGGAAACCGGTTCCGGGCTAACACGTTAATTTGGCTAACGAACCAAAAGCGAGAGGCCTTATGAAGAGCCTGCCAGCAACATTTGCTTTTTGCTTTAGCGCTGCAAGCTCAAAGAGAAAATTTCGTAGGTGCCTAGACAGCAAAGAAACATTTTGTAAATTTCGTTTAAATCTCGCCGTCGGATTTAATATAGTCACTGAAAGTTGATTTTTTATTAAACGGTACTCGTGTAGTGGTGGTGTAAGAATATCTACTACTCCATATCATCCCATGGGTGTCGTAAGAGGCGACAGAGGGAAACAAATCAGGAGACGGGCAGCAGCCTCTTCCTAATTACGACTAAAAATAAAAAAGCGGTTGCCAACCCGCTTGCCAAGCGTGGCAACTTTGGCAAATATCTTCCTGAGGCAAGATATGGGGGAGGCCTATGTTCAGCAGTGGACTTTAATAGGCTGTAACGGTACTTTAAATACGTGAACGAACTATCAAGAGAGATTTCTTGATTGTTTTATTCGGTTGAATGATTATACTGAATATCTTAACCCGTGTTAATAGGTTAGAATCTCAATATGACTCAATTATCATTATGTTTATTGGGCCTTTATGAAGCTTATGTTATTGTTACCATAAAATTAACATTAATTACATAAAATACAATACCAGTGACTGCTTTGTATTTGCTATAGTAACAGTAGTTAACAACAAAACTGTACTTTATAACTAGCAGATTAGAGAACTTAAATCCTGGATAAACCAGAAGATATTATTGTTGTTATAATCACTTTTTAAGCGACTTCAAAAAGGAGGAGGTACTCAATTCGACTTTATTTTATTTTCTACCGACTTCAAAAAGGAGGAGGTACTCAATTCGACGGTATGTTTTTTTTATGTGTGTTACCTGATAACTTTTTTCTGGGTGAACCGATATCGATGATTCTTTTTTTATTTGAAAGCTGGTGCTTCTCATAGGGTCTCGTATAAATTTGATCAAGGTTTGATCAGTAGTTTTTGAGATATCCTTAATAATTTATATTGAAGTCGGTAGTACAAAATTTTTAATTTTACCACTTGTTGCTAATATGATTGATTTTGATAATAAAATGTGAAAAAAAATACGCAGAGTACATATTATATCATGTGCATATGTAGGTATATAACTAAGCATTTTATACTTTACCTTAGTATGAAAATAGCCGTGTTTCATATTATGCGAGCAAACCAATTGCGATCTGATTCAATTGGAGTTTTATTTGGATTTACCGCATGCTCAAAAATTTGCATTTCTAAGAAATTAAAAATATTTCTAGGATATGTCAAGTCTCTAGAAGAAGCGTAATAAATGATAGGTTGCCGGAACCTAGTAGAGGGATGTAGGTAAGCTGATACTTTGCCTTTTTAGTAATATTTTTTATTTATTTATACTGTAATTGAAACAAGTAACTAATACGATAATGTGACCCGACATAATACATGACGTTACAAATGTGTGTACCCTTGTGGCTAAATCTCCTCACTACTGAATATTTTATTTCTTGTGTCGTTTAATTCTTCAAGAATAGCCACTTAAGTTTATTTCCTTTCAAGGACTTCATCATTCTGCTTCTATTGTTGTACTTCAAATGAATTCGTACAAATATGTTGTATTATATTATTTCATGTATCTGTACTATATTATTAATATAATAAAGCGGAAGGGTTTTTTTTGTTTGTTTAAACACGCAAATCTCTGGAACTACCACTCCGATTACATTTTTTTTTGTATATGCTTGCAGATTTATGGAACTATTTATGGACGAGAAATAGTAAAAGCTATCTCTTACAAACACACAAAACACACACACACACACACACACACACACACACACACACGCACGCACCCCCCCCCCCCACCCCCACCCCCCACACATCACACACATGTAAATATGCCACTGCCTTAACTAGACCTTATCGCTGCTCTGAAAAGAGCTTCAGTATCATCATAACTTTTTGTTATTGGCCAGTTTGTCAATAATATTTTACATTTGTACTTATTTCGTGAATATATATTAATGTGTTTATTAATTAAGTTGTATAAATAAGCAGAAATTATATTATATTGTCGTCTAGCAAACATTGAGTTCACTGTAGCAACAGGAGAAAATATATTTTTTCTCCTTTTATTTAGTAAATTTGGGTCGTATGGTAAGGTTTTATGTAATTTTAAGATTGTATGCAATATGTACAATTTTCTTACTGTTAGGTTGTTACAAATTGAATACAAATATTCTGTTGGATATTTATAACTTTTAAAAAACATAACCTTTAGCATGGATCTTTGAACTCCTTCCAACTCCAGAAATTTGGTTTTCGCGGCCCTACCCCATATTGGTATACAGTACACAATTACAGGTTGTACCAGTGAATTATAAATTTGATTTAAAAGGCGCCTATTTACAATGTGCCTCAGTGATTTGAATATGCATATGGGCTTTCGGATTCTATCCATAACTAACTCTAAATGTGCATGCCAAGTGAGCCGTTGATCTACCATTACGCCTAGGTATTCGGTTTTTATAACTTTTGTAATTGGACTACATGAACAGTTATTAGCATAACTACAGTTATGAATTTTTATCTGAAAGTTTGTATCGGTTTGAGAATTATTATAAATAGAAAAACATATGTAGTATGTTTTAGGGTATTAAGTAATAGGAGATGTAAGTTCATCCATCTAGTAATTTTAGCAAGACCTTGTTCTGCAGTAGTGCGTACATCCTCCCATGTTTCACCAGTGAAAACAACAGCAGTGTCGTCCGCGTAAGAAAATATGCACCCATGATCGAGTTTCATTTTACAAAGGTTGTTAATATAAATCAAAAACCGCGTTGGACCAAGAACACTACCTTGAGGAACTCCATAAGTTATAATAGCCTCTTCACTAACATATTTTCCAATTTTCACACACTGTTTGCGACCTTGGATGTAGCTAACAAAGAGTGAAAGTGGAACTCCTCTTATTCCTATGCTTTCTAGCGTACGAATAAGAATAAAGTGAGAGACAGTATCAAACGCTTTTTTAGGTCTAAAAAGACCGCTAGACACTTTTTACCGTGATCTATATTTTTAGTAATGTGAGTACTTAAGGCTAAAACAGCATTTTCAATAGATAGTCCATGTCTAAAACCAAACTGTGATTCAGACAGGATGTTAAATGTTTTTAAGTAATCTATTAAGCGTTTATTTTTTTATTTTTTTTATTATTTTAGAAAGAACAGGTAGAACAGAAATTAGCCTATAATTACATGTATTTTCTCTGTCACCAGTCTTAAATAAAGGCGTTACAATTGCTTGCTTAAGTGATGCTGGTATATCACCCTGCCTGAAACACAGATAAGCCAAGTGTGAAATAACTGGAACTACAATAGGACTGGTTAGCTTAAGAAATTTAGTTGGTATACTGTCCCATCCGGGAGCACTGTCAGATTTTAAATCCAGTAAAATAGAATTAACCTTGTGCTTCAAGAAACTGACCCTGCCAGTTTCTTGAAGCACAAAAGATGATACTTGTGGGGTCACGTACTATGTTGTACGTGACCTCTATATTATATACAACATTTCTATCTAAAAGAATTTTCTCAGGTAAAGTTTGTCCTATAGTAGCAAAATAGTTATTAATGTTATTAACTGAATCATAGGGCAAAGACTTTATTTTTAATAATCCTAAGCTTTGCGGGTTGTTTAGTTTTCGATGTGTTACTGTATTAATTGTTTTCCATAAAGTTTTGGGATTTTTACTAGCAACTGCCAATTGATCTTTATTATATTTACGTTTAAGTTTTTTAATAAGATTGTTACAGCAGTTTCTATACCTCTTATACGTTATTATTAGTACTTCATTATCAGGGTCTGATTTTTTTTTGCATATTTTTTCTATTTTTTATGCATCGCAATACGCCTAATGTTATCCAGGGTTTTATGGTACGATTTTTTCTACTACGAATTATGGTTATTATGGTACTTTTTATTATGCAATCGCTTATGTTATTTATCAAATGTTCAGCCACAGAATGAGGATCGTTATATGTAGTCAAATCTAATAAATATTTAGTATTTAGCATGTTAAATGCTTTCTCAAAGTCAATAGTTGACTTGGTTTTAGGAATGCTCTCTACATTTGCTACTTGCGATAGTTTAAGAAAGTCATGTGATGATCTGTTATAATAGTATTGAAAACGACACATGAGGCGGTTTTGCTTTTGTTTAATTTTAAAAATAAATGGTCTAAGCATGTTTTTTTCCTCGTTGGCAGTGTATGTCCTGAAAGCATTCCATGCACTGTTAACACGTTTAGATATCTTAATCTATTTGTGCGCTCATATATGTTTTCGATTTCTTTATGTAATATATTTATATTTATATCTCCAGTTATTATGATATTCCTACATGATTTTATTGTTTCTAAATGAAGATTGAGAGAGTCTATGAAATTTTCAGCATTATTATTACAAGGAGAACGATATATGCCAAGAATGACTATATTATAAATTTTAATTTGTAAACATGATGCATCCCTAAGTTTTACCTTCTCTACGCTAACTAGGACTATTTTTCACAAATACAACTACTCCATCACATTGATTAAGATGGTTAGTGGTTAAAAAGGATGTATAATTATTAATTTGGGGGATTGGTTTTTTAGAATTTAGTCTACATTCGGTTAGTACCATAATATCAACATTAAAATCAAAGTAAGTCAAGATAATGATTAGATCATCGATGTTAGAATAAATGCTTGTCATATTTTGCGAAATTATCGTGAAGTCAGTATTTTGGATTTGAAAACACTGCGAGAAATCTTCAATTTTATATTCATATTCATATCCAGTACATCTATTTCATTTAGTGTATTAATCGACTTAGACATATAAGATATTATATAATATTCTTTGTTTTTCCCCAGAACTGTTAAATGCGCAATATAAAATCTCATAAAGAGGAATAGTATAGTGTTATTTACACTGTGCATATATTTAATTGCTACATTATATATATTCTTATTTTAGAGATTAAAATAAATTTCAAATAAAATGAAATGGCAAATTTTATAGTGACATATAATAAACAATATATATAGTATGTATAGTGTTTATAGCTGTGTATGTGCATGTGTAAATAACATGTATGTGTGAATGTTTGTGTTAAAGAGTAAGTTACTGTAACTGTAATATTCATTATATATTGAGTGTTTAGATTTATTGAATATTTTACATGCTTGAAAAAGTGTGTTATTGACATAATTACTATAGTTATAACCTTAAAATATAACAAATTTATCTTAAAGTTAAGCTAAGTTCCTAACCAAAATTATTTGTATAAAAATAGTCATATTTTCTGCATTAAGTTATGAACTTGAGCATCATTTTTGATAATTATAATTGGAGAGTTCTCATCCTTTCTTATATATACTCTTCCATAAGCAGTCCAGCAATATTTAAATGCTTTGCTTTTTGTAAGTTCTCGCGCAACAAAATATAGACGAGACCCTTATGCTGTTAGATGTTCCGAAATATAAACAAGCGTATCTTCTTTGATAGTAAAACCTAGGTGTTTGGCACAAAGGTTTTGTTTATGTTTTATATTGTAAATTTTACACATCTTTAAAATTTCATTTTTCAAAATTGTGGACGAAGCTTCAATTATAATTGGCATATCATTCTTTCCATCTTTCTTTTTCCCCTGAACTCTATATACATCTTTAATATCATATTTAGTAACCTTACAGTCTATAGTTTTTGGCAGACACAAGAACATGATTATTAAATCTTTAGTTTCTTTTGAATTTTTAGGCACGTTTTTTAATTCGATATTTGCTTTACGACTCCCTCTCTGAATGTCTTCCATTTTTTCTTCTAAAAGTGTAATATATTCTCTGTCCTTCCTAGCTTATGCTTCTAATAATTCTATTTTATTTTAAATTCATCATTTTATGCTGCTAGGTAAGCTATTGAGTTTTCTATGTTGCAATTTGTTTGTTTGATTTCCATAAGAGTTGGTGTAATTTTCTTGAGTTCACTTCTGTGACAAAAGCATACCCTCTATCATTGATTTTATTTCTTCCTTGAAATTATTAAATTGGCAATCAAGATCATCTTCTCTCCTTCTTTTATTGCATTTTGAGATAAGTTTAGGAGGCGATTTCTCAGACTGCGCCGTAAGATTTGAATCCAATAGAGATTTGTCCATTTTAGTATCCATAATATACTAGGATATAATGAATGTGCAACAGTTATTTTATTCAAGTAGGCTTATGATATCTTAATAAAGCTTAAGACTTATCAAGTCAATTTCAGATCACTAGGCTATTATGAAGATCAAACAGTAATCAAAAATATCAAATTAATTTACAGAGTGGTAGTGAGAGCACTAGCCGTCGTTATTATTTAATATGATATAATAATTACCAGGATATCAATTGGCAGTAGTTTGATAATATGTTCTAAGCGCAAAAACACTTTTATTGCTTCGTTCCTGTACCAGTAGATTATGACATCATACATATGGATCATTCGTCTAAGGGGCGGAGCAATTTTTTTTTTGAGACGTCTAATCTCGGGGCGTATCCCATATGGAGGCGTCTCCGGTGCCTGTTATTTGGCAGATTTAAAAAAAAAACTTTTCACAGTACCTGTACTGGCTGATTTGTTAATTTGAAATGTACCAAGACTGCAGTTGTACGAAGACGTTGCTATTTAAGGCCATACAAGTTCACTTTAAGATTTATGCACTCCTATTTTCTTAGAAATATTTTATAAGCACAATTTTAAAAATTTCTTTTGAATTATCAAAAATTCGTCGTGATTGAAACGTTTGCACCTTACAACGACCCGAGGAGAAGAGAAGAAAATGTTACTAAAAATATTGTATATACTGAAGTATTATAAATTAATCAATCAATCAGTGATTTCTTAAATTATACGCCGGTGAAACTGCGGGGCACAGCTAGTATTGTTATAAATATGCGCCCCGTGATGTTACATAAGGATTAACTGACAGGCGTTTCACGTCATAATACTGGTCGGGTACATAACCCGCAATCATCAAATATTTAGTAGCTCTGGCTCTGGAATTGTATGTACCAGATTATTATTATTTGATGGTAGAGTGATGTATTTGTAATCAATTTAACGCAAATTGTGGAACGTCATTAAATTCACTGTGGAATATAGCCCATTCCTTCGTAAGCCTCTTCGCTCCGCTTGACATGTGGATTGACGATGGCAGTATCAGATGTCTCGCATTTTTAACGCTGTTCCCCGTTGCGATTTTATGTACGCCGAGCGTGAACTATAATATGGTTTCAGCGCTATCGGAAGTGATCTTTCTGATATTTTCAATGTTGCCTCCTTACCCTTACGGGAGGAAAGAGGCTGAGGGTGGTTCACTGCTGGCCTTGGATTTATATCCACATCCAAAATATATATTTATTTTAAGACTTATCTTTGTTTTATTTTTATTTAAAGAACACTAGAAATGTTATTAATATTACTAATATTCCCTTTAACCACTTCTGGTAAGCTTAAAAATCGTGTGTTTAGAGTGGTTTACGACAATAGTCGAATGGCGGATTTAAACCCACGACCTTTTGATTTCGCGATCCGCACCTTGCCATTAGGTTATTGTCGCTTTAAAATATAGGCATAATCGTTGGTGCGTCCGTTAATAATCATGTAACTTTACTGACTGATTGAAGAAAATGGTTCATAAGTATGCTAGGATCCGATAGGTGGCGCTGTAGTTAAGTTTTTAATAAAATCTACATTTATGGAACAAAAGACTCATATTTAAAACGTAATTATGTTAATTTAGTCCCAAAAAATCTCAAATTATAGGCAACATAGACAGCGCTGTAGTCGAGTAATAAATTTTATTTTCAAAGTTTATTATTTATCGCGCTGCCTTCCGGAAAGGGCAACATCTGCCGAGCCAACTAGATGCAGCTTATCACGAGCGGGTAAGGTGGCAACTTCACTGACTATAGCTTCAGTGGGGCCCCCATATATCCAAACTAGCAAGCAGACTAAGTTCTGCAGCCTATGCTGTAAAAAAGATTAGAGGTCTCACTAGTGTCGAGACAGCTAGACTAGTTTATTTCAGTTATTTCCATAGCATAACGTCTTATGGGATTTTGCTATGGGGAAATGCGGCTGATTCAGAAACAATTTTTGTTTTACAGAAGAGGGCCATTAGAGCTATTTACAACCTAAAACCGAGAGAGTCTCTTAGAGATAAATTTAAAGAAATAAATATATTAACTTTGGCCTCTCAGTATATTTACGAAAATTTAATGTATGTTCACAAAAACAAAGGTAGTTTTAGTAAAAAAAGTGATATACATTCTGTAAACACTAGGAACAAACACAAGCTAGTGATACCAGTTTCTCGACTCCACAGAGTCAGTAATTCATTCTTGGGGCAATGTATACGCTATTACAACAAGGTCCCGGAAAGTGTACAGGCTCTCTCAATTACCAAGTTTAAATGTTTTGTTAAGCTGAAACTGTATAAAAAGGGTTATTATAGTATAAATGAATATATGATTGATAATAACCCCTGGGAATGAGGTGGTCGCTACCAAGCAGTTTCTAAAATAAATTTTGTACTTAAATAGTTTGTACAACCATTAATGTAAAACTTACTTTTTTAAAAAAAAGTCCCGCTGGGTTTCTTGTTGGTTCTTCCCAGGACAGAGGTTTTTTTTTTCGAACCAGTGGTAAAGTAAAAAATGACTTTCAATAAGAATTACACATGTAATCTATATTGAATAAAAAATTATTCTATTCTATTCTATAAAACGTGGATCAGGAATTATATTCTCTTTTTCTACCGACTTCAAAAAGGAGGAGGTACTCAATTCGACTGTATGTTTTTATTTGTTTTTTTTATTTATTTATTTAAGTTTTCATGCACAAAGTTGTACATATGGCGGACTTAATGCCATAGGGCATTTTCTCCCAGTCAAAATAGATACAATAATCAAAATAGAAAGGGCTAAAAAAAATTGTATATACATATATACGTATAAATATACATATACACACACATACATATACATATATAAATATATGCATACACATATACATGCATACAGTACATAATATATATATATATATATATATATATTATCTATGTCAGAACAAATATCAAATATACATAATTAAGTATTTACGTGGTACCGGGGTGGGACCACGCTCTCACAGAATGCCAGCGTAAAATAGCAGCTTAATGCTGCTGTGTTTCGTATGGTGAGTGTAGAGAACCGGAGACCCTTTTTTCAGGAAACGAGGAATTCCATCTCAGTCCTCAGGGGTTACAACGCATCTGCATTTTGATTCTTAATTGAGAATAAATGTAGATGTCTATGGGCCACAGCATCCGCTTACCATTAAGCAGACTGTGTGCTCGTTTGTCACCCTTAATCTATATAAAAAAAGTAAATAAAAATAAGAGTTGTGTTAGTTCAAACTTGCAACGATTTTTTCACATGCTTTCGGCCTTGATTTTTAAAAAGAAACTTGTTGGGAGTTTTTTTAATGTTAAGAGGTATGTCGTTCTAGAGTCTGATGACCGTGAGAAGAAGAAAAAGTTATGAGGTAACACACATTTTTTTAATGTGTGTTACCTCATAACTTTTTTCTGGGTGAACCGATTTGGATGATTCTTTTTTTATTTGAAAGCTGGTGCTTCTCGTGTGGTCGTTGAGTTGAGTTATTCTTAATAATTTATATTGAAATCGGTTGTACAAAATTTTTAATTTTAAACTATTAAAATTGGTAATTAGATACTAATCCTACGTCATTAGTTAAAAATATGTAATGTCTACGCTTTATACGATATCGGAAATTGTGATTTTACTCAAACACTCATAAAACAAAAATACGAGAATTTTAGAGAACTGTATTATTTACTAACAATATTTAATATAATAAGAATGTACCATTAAACTATGAATAAGTTTATTAAAGTATAAAAGGCTCACTGCTGGGCTAAATAGGTTTATGTCAAAAGGTAATAATTTGTTGAAATTGTCACGCTTGGAAGATTGTCAAGCGGATACAGAGCCTCGCGCCTTAGATGCTGCTCAGTAAAATTTACGACATTCAAGATTAGGTTCTTACTTTGGGAGATTCGATTTAAAAAATAAATAAATATGACTTTGAATTAATAGATTCATTTCAAATCAAGAAATTAGAACAGCATTTCGTTGTTAGAACAACTGTCAAAATAGTAAAAAAATATCGGCTTCCTTTAACGCAGTTAGTTATGGAGAAAATTTGTCAGTACCTAAAAAATAAAGACTAAAAGCAAAAAGTAAAAGAAGAAATGTATAAATGATCCACAATAAATCAAAAAGTTAACAGAGGTGGCGACATCGGCGATTTGTCGTCGGAATAACGTTTGATAGACGAGACGCGTCGGTAGTTTATAGGTCACGAGTCTCCAAACAAGCTTAACTGATGTTTAAGAACATTTTGTAAAGCGTTAAATAATAAACCCTGGGAATTATTGAGGCGACATTTACGGAATAAGAAATTATATTTTAAATTATAATAAAAAAAAACTAAAACCAGTAATTTAATTATCAAACAGTCCTACTCCACATGGTATCGTGCCAAGAACGCTGGCTGCGTTTCCCCGCTGAATGACTATACTTAGCCTTTGAGCGAGAAAAGAGCCAGCCCTCTTATCACAAGCAGCAACGACCAGCCGCGGATGGAGTTCCTTTAAGAACTTCACCGCACGTGGACCTCACGGACCGATAGTCTCTACAGCAAATGGCACAAATATGTAGTCATCTCTCAGAGACTCATATTTGCGCCACTTACTCAGTTCAGCTGCCTCTGATGCCGCCCCGGCTCTAAACGAGGTACCCCTGAGATGAGAGGCCGCCAAAGTGTCTACGCAAGTAGCATGTCAATTCGTCATGTCAATCAATTCAATGTCTAAATTTAAAAACATTTTACCACATTTTTATTAACTCGCTTTCGTGTTTGTCTGTTCGGGAGGAATTTAGTAATTAAATATGATAGAGACTTTAAACATAGCTTAGCGGATGACAACGTAAGAGTATGAAAAAAGTGGTATTTATAATTATTGTTTCTGCATCCCCAAACCACACAAATTTCTGCTTTTTGTGATCCTATCCATCCGAAGGTTCTCTGGAAGAAATCGCTTTTAGCGATAAGACCGCCCATTGCGACACTATTTTTTTTCTTCTTCTTTCGTTTATGTATTGTTTGGGTGTATAATATAGAGTTATTTATCTTTCTATATATATTTAAAAAATCATGTACATAATTTAAAAAAATTCACTTGTTCTTGTAAAAATGTAACTAGAGATTAATTTTTACGGATTATATCGCGTTTAATTTTAACTTTAACAACCGACATTTTGGGTGCTGTAAAGCACCCAAAATGTCGGGAATTAAAAAAGTTAAAATTAAACGCGATATAATCCGTAAAAATTAGTTCCATTTAATGTGTAGTCTTCGCGTAAATATAAGAAAACATTATGTAACTAGAGATGTTTATAAAAATTAATTTGTTGTTCATTATTGCTTATAAAATCAATCAAATGGAAATGAATAAATTAACTTTGAACCAGAAAAGCCACCTAAATGGTGAGACTTACTGCAAGTTTTACAATATTATCTAGATATTTCAGATTTAATAACTCATTGACCGTGTAGTGGCGCTAGGAGAATATCTACTACTACCCCATATCATCGTGTAGGTGTCGTAAGAGGCGACAGAGGGAAAACAAACCTGGGATGGGCAGCAGCATCTTCCTAATAACAACTAGAAAATAAAAACTGCGGTTGTCAACTGGTCTGCCAACTGGTCTAGTACTATGGTAAATATCACCATTATGAGGGAATCTATGGGGAGGTCTATGTTTAGCAAGCTGTAATGAATGAATGAATGAAAAATCTTAAAATGATAATGGCGCTGGGATTGGTAAGTGAAGTGCCGACTCCCGGCCACTGGTAATGCTGCTGCCTGTCATCAGTATATAGGATTTACGTTCGCTTGGTACCATTAATCGGTCGTCAGAGCCACATTTGTCAATTAACAGAGCACCGTATCCACTCTCCATCATCCATGGTCCACTTGGATACAAATATTGCATATTGCCCTTTTTACGCTATGCCATAAGAAATAAATTAATTCATTTTATGATAAAACATCTCATCTCATCAACAGCGAGAATAATATATTTTTTTTAAATTTGAGCTCCGATTGCTAGTAAGTTTCACATTATTTAAATAACGGGATTATTACTAAAATTGTAAATTTGTAGTTAAGGATAAAGGTAAAGAACAAAAATTTATGGAGGGACTGTAGTTCGATGTAGTTAAGAAATGGCTGCGAGCTGCTTTAATAAATTAGGCATGGGTTCGCAGTCAGCTGTCTGTGGCAAAGGTCACAGATTAACAGCGCGCTATTTCGGGTTATGACCCGTCGCCGTTCCATTTGTGTTTCAAACTACTTTATTATTGACTATTTATTTCATGCTTAATTTAAGATCACTCTTATTTAAGGTTATAATACTAATGTCATAATAAGATTGTAATACAGTTAAGCCGTGGTACCTCAGGGCCTAAGCGCTCGCTGTAAATTTCACAGTATGCGGGGATTGATCCCGGGTTCAATCCCCGCCGGAACTAATAAAATTGTTAGTTGCAATTTTAAGCGCTGATTTACCACGAGTTTGGCGGTGAAGGAAAACGTCTGAGAAATAAGAAAAAATAATATTTCGAAGACGAATAATATTTAAAAGAAGATTCCTTGCCCTAAGACCCTCACAGAAATGAGAGGAGGCCTGTGCCCAGCAGTGGGACATATGTAGGCTGTTATTTCAACTAACTTTTAATACATTTAATAAAAGTTTATATAAGCGTCGTTTAACACTAGACCTTATCTCAATTATTGATTATGAAAAGTCACGATAGACTAACATTTTGTCTGGCTTCGTATCAAGGAAACGCGAGTCAGTAGACAAGTACTCTAATCAATACCGCATGTCTGGTTAATGGTTACTGGCAATTTTGTTTTAACAAGACATGTTTTAACGTCGACTGCGTTAAATGTTAACAGCGCAAGAATTTGGCAATGACCACCTTAGATTAACGCTCGACATCGCAAAGCACCGGATTTTAGCTTCAAGAAGAGTGTATTGAAGGCCGCCAAGTGCTACAAAAAAGAGTTACGGAAAGCATTAAGCACCGGACCGCATCAAGTACATCGCCGCAAAACGTTCTGACACAAATCCTCGCTAAAGAACACCGATTCCTTCCAAGGATGATTCGCGAGGCTATTGAAATCAAAAAACATCCTAATTTCAATAGAGAAGATGGCTGCATGCTACCATCTGCTTGGGATCATATAATTAATAAAATTAAATCCCAACCCAAGCATACAACTTCTGGTATATAAGCTACAGTTCTTTTCTTTACTCTTATTTCAACCCTCATTTAAGATTGTATAAGTGCCCAAGTTCTTGAAGCTGGCCATTAAGCAGCCGGTGCCCAAAAAGCCGTGCTGACACTGCCACTTATCGTCCAATCTCAATTACTTTATACATTGCAAGATTATGGAGTGTATATCTGCATTTTGATTCTTAATCGAGGATAGATGCAGATATCTATGGGCCACAGCATCCACTTACCATCAGGTGGGCTGTGTGCTCACTTGTCACCCTAATTCTATTAAAAAAAACATCCATTAAAGCATACGTCCACTGCTGAACATAGGCTTTCCCCAAAGATTGCCTCTTAAAGGGGATATTTGCTATAGTTGCCACGTTTGGCAAGCGGGTTGGCAACCTCAGTTTTTTATTATTTTGAGCTATTATCATAAAGGTGCTGCTGCCCATCATCTTTTTTATTTCCCTCTGTCGTTTCTTAAGACAAACAGGGGATGATATGGAATACTGGATTATCTTTCGCCGCTACTATACGGCGAGATACAATGTTGTGATCGGTAACATTTATAACATTAAAAAAAAACGTCATATAAGTTATAAGTTCACCGTGTAGTGGCGGGTAAGAATACCCACTACCCCATAAATTACCGTGGGTGTCGTAAGAGGCGACAGAGGGAAACTGAGGCAGAAGATGGACGGCAGCATCTTTCTGATAACAGCAAAAAGCAATAAAAAAACTGCGGTTGCCAACCCGCTCGCCAAGCGTGGCAACTATTGCAATATACCCCCATGAGTAACGACACTAATAAACAGCCCCCAGTCTCCGACGGCCCCGTTATTCCTGGCTACGGTGGCAACCATGGTAACGGCGGGGCAGGGGGTGCTAAGAATCTCCGGTGGAGGTTCGGTTGCCACCTACGACGACTCGATCTGGCAACTTATAACGCACACACCCTGAGGACTGAGCTGGAAGAAGAGATAGACAAGTTGCGCTGGAATATTATAGGATTATCCGAGGTCCGATGAGAGGGGGAGAACACGGTAATCCTCGAATCCGGCAACTTATTCTATCACTGGTAGGGCGACCATCTGTCCCAAGGAGGTGTCGGATTTATCGTCCAAAAGTCTCTCGTTAACACCGTTGTAAAGATTGGGAGTGTGTCGACGAGGGTTGCGTACCTTATACTCAGAATCACCAAACTTATATTCGCTGAAGGTCATACAGGTTTACGCACCAACCTCGGCACATCCCGATGAGAAGGTGGAGGAAATGTATGAGGATATATATAGCGCCATGCATTCCAGCAAAACCCACTATACGGTGTTAATGGGAGACTTCAACGCAATAACAACAACAGCACAAGAGAGGACGGTGAGCTGAAGGTAGGGAAATTCGGAATAGAGCAACGGAACCCAAGGGGCTAGCAGCTGGCCGACTTCATGGAGAAAGAGGGACCCTTTATGATGAACTCTTTCTTCCAAAAGCGCCCCCACAGGAAGTGGACCTGGTCGAGTCCCGACGGTTCGACAAAAAATGAGATTGACTTCATTATGACGACTAAACGCCAAATTTTCAGTGATATCTCAGTGATCGCGAGGGTGAAAACTGGTAGCGATCACCGAATGGTAAGAGGCACACTGAACCTAAACGTAAAGTTGGAGCGGTCTCGTCTAATGAAGTCAACGCTCCGTCCCCCTCGTGCTCTAATCCAAAGTCCTGAAACCTTTCAGCTCGAGTTACAAAACCGTTTTCAGTGCCTAGAAGATTGCAATGCAGTGGACGATATGAATGACAAGCTGGTGGAAACTGTCCATGCGGTCGGAGCTAAGTTTTGCAAGACCCACCGCAGAAGAACACAAAAATTCTCCGATCACACTCTTAATCTTAATCTGCAGTATTCAGTAGATTTGATAACATACAGGAAACAGATCTCCAATTTCATGCGGCGGGACTTACGCAACTTTAATACTGCTCGTATTGAAGAAGCGATCGAGCGGAATCAGGGCTCCAAAGTCTTTGTCAGAGATCTGTCTGCCAGAAAGAGCCAACTGTCGAAGCGGAAGACCGAATGTGACAGCATCCTGTCCGGAACACCTGAGATTTTGAGTGAGATTGAGAGGTTCTATGTGCAGCTGAACACGTCATCGTTGGAGCCATACGCAAGTGTGAGTAACGATCAAGAGAAAGTCTTATCGGACACTATTCCGATGATATCCCGGACGTCAGTCTGAGCGAGATTAGAATGGCTCTCCAGACCCTTAAAAACGACAAGTCCCCGGGCGAGGATGGAATTACAGCGGAACTTCTGAAAGCGGGTAGAAAACCGGTACTTAAAGTCCTTCAGGAGCTCTTTAATTCCGTCCCCCATAGTGACACTACACCGGAGGCGAGGAGCAGAAGTGCGTTGGTCTTGTTCTTCAAAAAAGGAGACAACGCTCTCTTGAAGAGCTACGGACCGATTTCCCTTCTGAGCCGCGTCTACGTGCTGTTTTTGAGAGTCATTACGAATCGTCTCGCAAGCAGAGTTGACGACTTCCAGCTTCCCGAACAAGCCGGTTTCCGAAAAGGTTTTAGCACCATAGACCACATACTACATACTCTTCGGCAAATTTTACAGAAGACCGAGGAGTACAATCTGCCACTATGTCTTGCGTATGTAGACTATGAGAAAGCCTTTCATTCCGTCGAAATTTGGGCGGTGCTGCAGTCTCTTCAAGGTGCGAAATGCTGAAGTGTTTGTATAGTAGGGCTACGATGACTATCCGAGTGCAGAACCAGAGTACAAAACCTATCCAACTGCAGAGAGGTGTAAGATAGGTTGACATTATATCCTCGAAACTCTTCACCGCTGCATTGGAAGACGTTTTCAAGCTACTGGCCTGGAAAGGATACGGTATTAACGTCAATGGCGAGTACATAACTCACTTTCGATTTGCCGACGATATAGTCCTTATTGCAGAATCGCTGGAGGACCTAAGCACTATGCTCAATGACCTCAATAGTGTCTCCCAACGGATAGGTCTTAAGATGAACATGGACAAAACAAAAATCATGTTTAACGTCCACGTCACACCTATGCCGGTAGTTGTTGGGAGCATTAAGCTCGAAGTTGTTGACGAATATGTTTACCTGGGACAAATAGTCCGACTAAGTAAGTCCACCTTTGACCGAGAGGTCAATCGACGGATTCAACTCAGCTGGGCAGCGTTCGGGAGATTACGACACATCTTCTCGTTAGACATACCTCAAAACCTCAAAACTAGATTGTACAACCAGTGCGTGTTGCCAGTGATGACCTTTGGATCTGAGACGTGGTCCTTCACTGCTAGCCGTATGAGGAAGCTCAAAGTCGCTCAGCGAGCTATGGAGAGGGCTATGCTCGGCGTTTCCCTGCGTGATAGACTTAAAAACGAGGATATCCACAGTAGAACCAGATTAACCGACATAGCCCAAAGAATTAGTATGCTGAAGTGGCAATGGGCCGGCTATATAGCTAGAAGAACCGACAACCAATGGGGAAGAAAGGTTCTCAAGTGGTAGCTTCGTACCGGCAGACGAAGTGTAGGGCGTCCCCCCACTAGATGGAGTGACGACTGGTAAGACATGCAGGAAGTCAATGGATGCAGGTGGTTCGGGACCGTGATTTGTGGCATTGGGGGAGGCTTATGTTCAGCAGTGGACTTGTGAAGGGCTGTAATGACATGAAATAGGTTATAAGTTGGAATTATACACTGAGAGTGCTATTTTTGCATTGAAGCACACTGTCAAATATTACACTGACAGAAAAATACCCGTGTATGCTTGTTTCCTCGACCTTTCAAAATCCTTTGACCTGATTTCCTACAATGTTCTGTGGGAAAAGCTTCGGGAGGCGGGAGTTCCTGCTTCAGCAAAGAAACTTTATAAAGTGGTCCAGTGCATTGTCTGACCCGTTTAAACTTGAGTGCTGTGTGAGGCAGGGAGGTCTTACCTCTCCGAAACTTTTTAATATCTATATAAATAAGCTACTTGACGAGCTTAGTAGCACACAGTTGGTTGCCGTATAGATGGAGTAAGTCTAAATAACTTGAGCTACGCAGACAACATGGTGCGACGAGCCCGTCAATCTGTGGAATACGAAAGTTGCTTGTCATTTTTGAGGATTATGCTGAGCAGCACGGATTGAAATATAATGCTGAGAAAAGTGAACTGTTGGTTTTCAGTGGTAGAAATAAAAGTCCAACATATGTCCCTCCAGTAAAGCGTAACAGTTCACTTTTACAGACATTTTAAATATCTGGGTCATATTGTGACAGAATACTTAAAGGATGACCTAGATATCGAAAGGGAACGCAGGGCGCTTGCTGTGAGAGGTAATATGGTGGTTCGAAGGTTTGCTACTTGCTCTGTACCAGTTAAAATTACACTGTTCAAGGCTTACTGCCAATCATTTTACACCAGCAGCCTTTGGGCCAATCATACCCAAAGGGCAGGAAATACCCTGCGTATTCAATATAACAACGCCGTCAGGTTACTGTTGGGCATTCCATCTTCTTGTAGTGCATCAGGCATGTTCGTCGATGCGCATACTGACGACTACTTTGCCATCATGCGTAAAAAAGTGGGATCATTGATGCGCAGAATGAGGGAAAGCTGGAATAGTATCTTGAGGGTCTTTGCGGAGCGGCTAGATGGCCCGACACTGGGTAGGTTTGTCAAGCTACATTCACTAAATGGAGCTTGATAAAACCCCCAATTTTTTGTGTATTTCTGTCTTGTTTTATGTTTTATTTACTAACATTAGTTTTTAAGTTTTATTTCTATTACTAACATGCTATGGGCCTGCGATTCCTGAAAAATAAAACATTTTTATTTTTATTATTATTTTTATTATAGGAGGTGTGTACTACACCTCCTATAATAAGAGCCATGATAGCTCAAGTACCATTCGTTGCATAGTGAGGGAGCAGCTCTAGAATGGTCACTGAAATTGTTGATCACATTTTTAAAAGTTGATCACGACGTGTTCTGCGATGAAGTAAAACATCGTATGGAGACCTGCGTGTTTGAGAAATTAATTATTTTAAGGAAATATGAATTCTTTCACACTGGAGTTGCTTGATTTAAAGAACAATACTTACGCTATTAATTTAAAGTGCTAAGTGTTTTGTAGGTATAAACTTTTATATGGAAAAATAACCAGGCCTGTAACAGCTATAACAGCTGTAACAGTAACTGATGCTCAATAAGATTCATTCTCTTAGAACCTAGTGGCAGTTCATCATCTCTATGATTTTTTAAAAATAAATTGTCTTTTTAAAGACAATAATGCTATTGTAGATTTTCTATTCCAGCACACAAAAATAATAATATTAAAGGGAAGAAACTTACCCTTAGGTATGGTGTACTACAATAATAAGACGTTATTTAAATTATTCACACAATTAATATAGTAATATAGTAACAGATTTGTACCGCCATATTAAGATAAGTGTAAATATGTGGAAAATTAGTTTTTCAGTGATGTTGATATTCCATAAATAATTATCAGTACGGGAACGATGTTTACATAACTACAAAACAATTAGCGAAATTCGTGTAATATACTGAAGGACTTTAAAATTCCTCAGCGATTGAAATAACCGCCAAGATAAGCAGCCAATTGTTAACAGCTTCACGGCCTACGCCTTTTGTACGCATCGTTATTGAAGTCTGATTAATTTCACGGATATTCAAATTTATACAAATGAGTAAGCTACAAAATGTTATGGTTCTAAGGTCAATTGTCTTTTTTACTAAATTAGGTGACACGATCCTAATTTAGTTAATTACAACGCTAAACGAATTGAAATAGTAGTACTGCGTTTTAAGTCGACATTTTATTGCTGCCCAGTGATCATTAATTTTACGTTAATTTACACGTTTTGTCAAAGCAATAGTATAGAATAAAAGATTTACATGTTTGTTTGATATGTTTAGAGTAAATACAAAATACAAAAGAAAAATTAATATAAATTAACACTTTCACAATCCAATTCGAATGAGTATTTTGGTGTGCACATTTAATTATCAAAGGTTATGTAAATAATTAAAAATTTTGTACAACCGACTTCAATATAAATTATTAAGAATAACTCCAAAACTATTGGTCAGACCGAAATCAAATTTATATGGAGCCACATTAAAAGCACCAGCTTTCAAATAAAAAAAGAATCATCGAAATCGGTTCACCCAGAAAAAAGTTATAAGGTAACACACAAAAAAAACATACAGTCGAATTGAGTACCTCCTCCTTTTTGAAGTCGGCAGAAAAAGACCTTCAACGGTCACCATTGCCTAATTACGGGTCGTAAAAATTACAAGATACTAAAAACCTAACATTAAATTGAGTTGACCTTTTTAGTATACAATATTATGTTTTATGTCGTACGCTAGCGTTTGGTGTTTGCATTATTAACAACTCGTGTAGGTACCAACCTCTCTTTAAATTTAATGTCCGGCTTTAAAAACACTGAGGGTAGCGTTTTACACGTTAAATTTTAACCAACAACATTGTATTTCAGAAACACATTAAGACTTTATTGTTAAAAAGAATATAGTGTGATAGCGTATGTCCAACTTGCTCTCTTGGTTACGCAATTGATCATTAACAGCAATAAAACCTCTAATAAAATAAAGTAATACGTACTATTCACAGTCACGAAACGTGATGTTATTCCATGATAACACCAAAATAAATTCGGTATGCAAACCAATAGCAACACTGCTTATCACTATGTAACACTGGTTAGTTTCACAAGAACAGAATTTTGTATAGAACATCAGGTTGTCGTAAATCAAGATAACGGCGAATACTTTGATAGAATCACCAAAAAATTCGTCTGCGTCCAACTTCATTGCTCGAACGAGTGGGCGTTTCGAATTTTTCCCTCTTTTTTATTTATTTACTAGCTGTTCCCCGCGACTTTGCTCGCGTTTAATTTAGGGTTTTAATTTTTTTACGAGGAACCCTAATTATTTTTCTAAAATAAAAGTAGCATAAGTTACTCCTTATAACATTAGCTATCTGCCAGTGAAAGTCCCGTCAAAATCGGTCCAGCCATTTCGGAGATTAGCCGGAACAAACAGACAAATGTATATTGTACGAAGTGTATATTTATCTTAAATTTTACAAAGCTCAAAAGTAGTTGAAAGTAGCTAAGTTTTGTTTGAAATGTAAATAAAAGAGAATAGTTTATCTTTTGAGTGTTTTATTCGCAGACGGAGAGTTTAGTTATATCCTGAAGCCATACAAGGCAACATTCGAACGCAGTACTGCCAATATTGACCCAAGTGCAGGTTTCTGTCCCCGTCTACTGGCGTTTGCAGAATAAAGTTTTTTAAGGGATCCGTTTCGTAGTCTACAATATGAACCTTTATAGAAATATTTTATATAGTATGTATAATATGTAAGAGTTACTTATTATACTAGGAACACAAAATAAGAACTATACAAAATTTATAAATATTCTATTAATACTTATTATTGGGCTATTTAAATAGTATTCTAATCTGGTTGGGCTGTATAAATATATATAAAAATGATAAAAATATAAATTAAACTATAAGTAGAATACAGACAGACAGACATTCAGACAGACAAAAATATAAAAAAATGTGATAATAGATAATATAAAAGTTTTTGTGATAAGTAGGATATACTTTCATATGCATTTAGTGAGAAGCTGTTATTTTGACATTACAAACAGACACTTCAATTTTATTTATTTGTATAGATTTTTATCTATCACTATCTATGACATAGACTTAGTGATCTATGACATATAGGAAAGCTAGGTGATGTAAATGAATTTTAAATAGTTCCGTTGCATGTATTACCACATGAGTAAAGAAAACCGTACCGTAGTATTAACCTGTTCGCAATGGAAGTTTCTTAAAGTCGATATTAAGATGGTATTAATATGATTTTGTTATTTATAACACTAAGTTAAGAACTGATTGTGGTGGTTTCTAGATTTCGCAACCGGGGCTAAATATAGTTAAGAAACATCCACGTGAAACGTACCCCATAAAAATTTCATCAAAATCGTTCAAGCCGTTTAGGAGAATAATTTATGAACACACGCACACCGCCATTTTATATACCTATAAAGATGTTCTCATAATTACTAAGTGAACAATTAAATAACATACGATTAAACTCGAAATATATTATTAAATTAATATCAATCGTGACGTAAAAATTGTTTTTAACAAGACAATTAATAGATTTTCGTATATTTTATTTATTTTTTCTGCTTTTTAAACCCACTTTTATCTTTATAAAACCTTTTAAGAATTCGCTAAACGAAGCATTTTGAAATATTTGTCCATTCCATGCTCTAAATGCGAGTCGGTGAATGCATAGCCGACATTCTCGCATTGGAACTGCTACTCCCATTTCGCTTCATACATATATATATATTTAGATGGATTTTCCGCCATCAGAAGGTCGCCAGAACCTCATTCGTTAAGTAGCCTGCAGTACGTAGAGGTGAAGTTGGCACTTGGAAAAAAATATTATTGTTATACTCCCCTTGCAACCTTTTTTTATAGAATAAGGATGGCAAGCACACAGTCTGTCTGATGGTAAGTGGATGCTGTGGCCCATAGACATCTACAACTATCCTCGATTAAGAATCAAAAGGCAAAAGGTGTTGCAAGAGGAGTGTTTTAATAATTTTATATCTGATGCTGAATCTAAATCAAAAAGGAAAAATATTAATGATTTGCCTGACTCAATGTTTATTGGAGATGTTAGGTCATCTAGCGGCGAGGACATATGCGATTTGTTTAATCAGTATTTTAGATAAAGCCAAAATTAAATCATACCTCAAAAACATTAATATTAATAAAGGCGCTGGTCCCGACGGGCTTTCTCCAATTTTATTGAAGCACTGCTATAAGCAATTATCCGAGCCGCTTTTTAGATTGTTTAATCTTTCATTGAAAACGGGAATGATGCCGTATGCCTGGAAACAGTCCTTTGTTAAACCTGTGTTTAAGTCCAGTAATAAACAGGATATAGAAAATTATCGTCGGATATCCAAACTTAATACTATCCCCAAGCTTTTGAGAAAATTGTGTACGATGCTATATACCCCACTATTAGACCCGTCTTGTTGACCCAGCAGCACGGTTTCTTGACTAGGAAATCTACAGAGAGTAATTTATGCGAATATCTTGATATTTTTTACAAAGCAATGGATGCAGGGCTACAGGTGAATGCAGTGTACACCGATTATTCCAAAGCTTTTGATAAAATATCTCACGAAATCCTTATCAAAAAACTAGACCAAATCGGCGTGCACGGCGACCTCCTGCGCTGGCTAGCATTTTACTGTTCTTCGCTTTTACCAATATCTTCGGGTGTTCCCCAGGGCTCGCATCTTGGTCCTCTTTTGTTCAATATTTATATAAATGACGTTCTTTTGCAATTCCAACATTCTTACATACTCCTATTTGCTGATGATAAGAAATTTTTTTAAATTATTAAAAACGGACATGACTGTGAGCTACTACAAGAAGATATTAATAGATTATACTCATATTGTTCAAATAATGTATTGTTCTTAAATATTAAAAAATGTAATGTTATAACATTCAGAAGGAAAAACAAACCTATAGAATTTGATTATAAAATAAATAATGAGTCGATACGTCGAGTAACCGAGTTGCAGGACCTGGGGGTGTATTTGAATCAAAAATTAATATTTAAATCTCATATTGATTAAATAGGTAACAAGTCCTATTATATATTAAAGTCTTTAGAATTACTAAAGACTTTAAAAAACCTTCAACTCTAATTATTTTGTATAACTCATTGGTCCGCTCAATATTAGAATATTGCTCAACTGTTTGGAATCCCCAATATAATATTTATATAGAGTCAATTGCAAAAATTTACAATAAATTTCTGAAGCATATCCAATTTAGATCAGCCGGTGATGCCTCTATTTTGTGTAGATTAGCCTCTTACTTTAACTTGACTTAACTTTAGTTTTACACACCAAAGTATGCCATGATGTTCGCTTGTTGTCGATGAGTTACTTAACTGTGGAAACTTTATTGTTAAATGTAAGATTAATATCTGTTATGTATTAGACTAAAATTATGTATGTTTCCCTTGAAAATAAAATAAATAAATAAAAAATAAAATGCAGATGCGTTGTCACCCCTGAGGACTAAAATGGAATGCCTCGTTTCCATTAAAAGGGGTCTCCGGTTCTCTACTCACCATACGAAACACAGCAACATTGAGCTGTTATTTTAATTTTTCTGTGAGAGTGTGATCATTACCCGGTCGAGCCGACCCATTCGTGCTTTAGCCATAATATAGCTGCAGCATGGCTCTACCACATGTAAATAAATGATAATATACAATATAATCCTTAAATAATCTATGTTATAATATGTATTATAACATAAATAATTTAATTTTTTTCATATGTTTTATATTTTTTAATTAAATTTCAGCGCACAAGCACCAGTCTATGGGGAGAATGGATGGGAGTTATGCATGGCGACGAGATGGAGTACGTGTTTGGTCACCCTCTTAACATGTCCCTGCAATACCACACCCGCGAACGAGACCTAGCTACTCACATTATGCAGTCTTTCACCAGATTTGCTTTGACAGGGTAAGATTTGTTTGTTTATTAGATGACGTCATTATATCATTAAATATTTTGGTAGTGAAAAATAGTTCAATATAAATTTACATATTTAAGACGATATTATATATCGTCTTAAATATGTAATTTATATTATATATATATATATATATATATATATATATATATATATATATATATATATATATATATATATATATATATATATATATATATATATATATATATATAATTTATTAAATGGCTTACTAATACAATACTTTTAAGGTACTATATTGTTATTAAGTTTTAAATTTTGCCTATTTACGTATCAAACCATCATGTAGTGGCAGCTTAAGAGAATATACTGACCCATATCATTTTTTTTTATTATTTAAAAAAACGTTGCCTCCACACTAGGATTTTCTCCTGTGTGGAGACTACTATAAAATCTAGAAAATCCTAGTGAGTCCACACTAGGATTTTCTAAGTTTACATACATAGATTTCACAAAGACAAACATCCAGACCCAGAACAATTATTTGTAGACCATACAAATACTTACGCACGGCCCTTAGCGCTGCAACTCATTGCTACGCCACTGCGCCACGGAGCCGTTATATTAAAATCTGCAGTTGCCAATCGGTCTGTCAATTGTGGCAACTATGGTAAAATCTCCCCTATGAGGCAATCTAAGGGAGAATCTATGTTCAGCAGAAGACGTTAGACTGACTGTAATTAATTACTAAAAATGATTGATAAAATATTGAAAAAAAAAATTGCATTTATAAATGTTGAAAGGTTTTCCTTTCGAAAGTAGGAAAATGAGTAACTTTGAAACCTAAAGTTCGTGTATGTTTCATGGATTTTCACTTTCAAGGTAATTTAATATTTATAATTTTTCATTGCAATGAATTTATAATACAACCCAAAAAACAATAATTCTCCTTGTTGGCAGATTTTTCAGCCCAAAATCACTGTACAAATGCTTAAGAAACTGATTCAGATGCATGAAAGATATAAAGCGTTAAGAAATTCCTTGAGAAGATAAAATATTAAAATAGCAATAGCAGTAACCTTAAAATTGTACAAAGGAATTTGTAGCTAATTTGTTGCTACTTAGTTGCCAAAATCACGATTTTGTTGCTCCCACCAGTTTCGAGAAAATAGAATGAATACGACAATACGACAGCAGTAAAAATTTAAATCAAACCGGCCGTAGCGGATAAAACAGGATGTTGCTAATTTGTTGCTGGAATATAGTGCAAAAAGAATATGAAAAGAATTGAGATATTTTTTTTAAATAAAAATTTATTAAAAATCATGTAATATTCTAACACTGGTTCTGAAGTTCCAAATTAACGAGTATTTAGCTGCTCGTCAATAAATAGATCAAAAACTCCTAGAAAGACTACAAAAAATATTTTTTTTTATAGAATAAGGGTGACAAGCGAGCATACAGTCCACCTGATGGTAAGTGGGTAAGTGGTTGCTGTGGCCCATAGACATCTACACCTATCCTCGTTTGCAAATCAAAATGCAGATGCGTTGTCAGCCCTGAGGACTAAGATGGAATGCCTTGTTTCCAGTAAAAAGGGTCTCCGGTTCTCTACACTCACCATACGAAACACAGCAGCATTAAGGTGCTATTTTAAGCTGGTATTCTGTGAGAGCGTGGTCCTTCACCAGTCGAGCCGACCCATTCGTGCTACAACTATACAATTTATATAGTTGCAGCATGGCTCTACCACGTTTTAAAAATTAATCGACCGTTACGCTGCACCAAGTAATAAGTTACAAATGATATGTGTAAATTTTTTGAGTAATAACTTATTACTCAAAAAATGTACAATATAATATAATAAGACAACAGATATTTTGTTGCTGATCAGTAATGGAAGCAGCAAGTCAAAAAGAGCCAGCAACAAAATAAAAGTGATCGATAAACTGCACCAAGTAATAAGTTACAAATTATATGTGTACATGCTATCTTTACAGGATTTTCTTTGACAAAAAAAAACTGCAGATATTTTATTGATTATTATTGATTTTGCCGCCCTTTAAATCCAAAACTAGGGGGACGACAAAGACAAAATCACAAAGTCGCATACTA
This sequence comes from Parnassius orleans, assembly GCA_029286625.1. Lineage (NCBI taxonomy): Eukaryota > Metazoa > Arthropoda > Insecta > Lepidoptera > Papilionidae > Parnassius > Parnassius orleans. The sequence continues at coordinate 790,613 of JAGSMP010000195.1, forward strand.
TAACTAATATATTACGAAAAAAATAGCAAACGAGCTTTGGCAATAATAAGGAATACTTCGAAGAATCGACTTAAACATTTTGACACTAAGTACATTACCCAATAATAAAATCGACTAAAATATTTAATATTATGTCAATTGTCAAAATGGCGTCGATAAAGCAACGCCCTTTTGACCCTTTATTATTTGATAAAGTGACCATATTAACTGGTGACCATATTACCCTCACGTACTATAGTTATGATCATCATAATTAATCTTCATCATTATTAGCCTGTAAAAGTCTACTGCAAGATATAAGCCTCTCCTGTAGAGAGATTAAACCTTAATCGTCACGCGTGGCAAAGGATTTGCCGACCGCAGACGTCTCACAACTTTGACGCTGTTGCCCATCGTCGGTTGGGTACCTATTTTACGCAAGAGCAAAAGAGTGTACACCGCGATCTATCGGAATCCATATTATATTTTTGGCAAACACATGTGCACTCTCTATACCCCTCACTCTCATAGTGCATTAGGACGGCATTTCGAAGTCTCAGTTTATTACGTGGTAGAGCGATGCTGCAGTATAGCAGCATGCTAATTTAATATAACGGTTCCGTGGCGCAGTGGCTTAGCAATGAGTTGGCGCGCTAAGGGCCGCGGGTTCAAATCCCGCACGGAACAAGTATTTGTATGGCCTACAAATAATTGTTCCAGGTCTGGATGTTTGTCCTTGTGAAATTTATGTATGTAAACTGCCCCCACGATACAGGAGACAATCCTAGTGTGCAGGTAACGTTTAAATAAAATTAAAATGAATGAATATTATGTTTGTGGTACGAATAGGCGGGAGAACTTTTTTACTGGAAGCGAGACATTCCATCTTAGTCCTCAGGGATGACAACGCATTTGCATTTTAATTCTTAATCGAGGAGAGATGTAGATGTCTATGGACCACAGCATCCATTACCATCAGGTATACTGTGTGCTCCTTTGTCACCCTTATTCTATAAAAAGAAATCGACACGACCGTATTGAGATCAGACGCAAGATCAACGGGTTTAGTATGTTACGCGGCACAGCGGTGAAACACCGCCAACTTATTGACTCCGGGCTGCTACTGAGAATTTCTTGACAGAAAAGCTCACTCATTACTGATTTTTTGGCCCTACGCAGGATTTCAACCGGGGATTTCATGAATACATGCGTTTACGCACTTGACTAACGAGGCGGTTGCCTTTTATAACATCTTCGGGACGAAATGGTGTGATGTATATTATTATATTAGGTTAGATAACTCATAGTTCTTAAATAACATACTTACTAATTATAAAATCGTCTTAAATCGGTAAATAAATTCAAGTTTATAATTAATTATAAGTTTATAATAATACTGTATTTGATCAATGGTTCCTTAAACATAGGCTTATATTTACCATAATAGCGCTGGCGGAAATGCATTACCATGCACATGAACATTAATCGTTTATCTTCAAATTTGTGCAACGTCACGTCCAGCGCGCGCGAGTCACACTTTAAAATTGCTATATCTTTGGTTTTTTAACCAATTTAAATTAAATAAACACTAAATATTAGCCCTTAATACGTCACTGATAACCATGTCCAATTTTATAATGTCATTGTGGAGATTAACCCAATGTACAAACAAACAGATAAAAAAACTGTTTACGATTAAATATATAGATAAAATTTGTGTACAGAGGTGGCGGGTAATTCAAGTGCCCAGATTTTTTAACTATTTTAATTTCTTTACAATTATTTTTAAACTGTTTCGAACTTTTTTCGCCTTGTCAGCAGTTGCGCACTCACCTAGTACTCGAGAAACCTGAGTTCTATCTCCGCCGTCACCGTAAAAATTTTATTTACCACGTGCTCGGCGGTGAAGGGAAACTTCGGTAGGAAACCAGTATGTATGGTTAAAAATATTTCGGGAAACGTAAATTCCCCCATATGCAATTGGCAAGTGCGTTGGACACTATTCTGGACTATTATGTGGGCTGTCATGATGTATATAAAAAATATGAAGCTAATATTTAAATGAATTTCATATTTTCAGAAAGCCTCACAAACCGGATGAAAAGTGGCCTCTGTACTCCAGGACTTCACCACATTATTACACGTACACCGCTGATGGAACTAGTGGCCCGGCTGGTCCACGCGGACCTCGTGCTTCTGCTTGCGCTTTTTGGAACGATTTCTTGAATAAGCTTAACGGTAAGAAGTATTTCTAACATCTTTGTGCTGGATGGTAAACTTTTTACCATTTTGTTTCGTTGGGAGTTCAATAATATTTTTATTCAATTAATAATTTTATAAACAAAATAATCTTATTATATTATAAACAATTAAATTATAATCAAAAGGCAAAGAAGTCGACTGTCCAGTGATGTATTATAAACTAATGAAATGGAACGTGCCACCTTATTCAGAACGTTCTTTAAGCAAACGCGAGGTTTTGCGAGTGTCTTGCTATGGCGTGATCGCTAAGCAGGAAGAATTTCAAATTATTGCAATTCATACAAATGTGAACTTTAACAACTTGAGAATAAACTCAGTTTTCGAATCACAAATACTGTTCAAAATGTCCTAAAACTATCTTAGTTGCAATAGAAATAAAACTTTTTATGATGGGAATTAAGTTCAAAAAAGCAAAGCAATAAAAATTCCTGCTCCGCGACCGTGCTTTAGTATTATTACGATAATATTAGTAATATTATAATGAAGCTTATGACATTACAGAGATGGAGATTAATCTAATGGTACTAGCACCAAAAATCCGTCAAGTTTTTTAGTACAGGTGATCAAAAAACACAAAGCATACTTAAAATCATAAATACATATACATATATAAATCACAATACATATACATATATAAATCAAGGAATTTGAGTAAAAAGCTCATTCCCCTTGTGGTTTGTATCGATATGGTCCAAGAAGGTATTCAGTTTCAGTGAATTCATTAGTTTTAGACACAAATCTATGGATTTACGCACTGTCTTCAGAAATAATTAGCCAATATCAACGATGGAGATTTCTCGAGAGACTCAATGTCGGAATAATGGTTTAAGCATGTCCATTATTATAAACCAATATTTGTGGTCCAACGGGTTCAGAATTAAACTTTTTTTTATAGGAGAGGGGGCAAACGAGCATGCGGCTCACCTGATGGTAAGTGACTACCGCTGCCCATGAACAACCGCAACACCAGGGGAATTGCAGATGCTTTGCCGGCCTTTTAGAAAGGAGTAGGCTCTTTTTTTGAAGGTCCCTAAGTCGTATCGATCCGGAAAAATCGCTGGTGGTAATCGATTCCACAAGGAAGTTGTGCGAGGAAGAAAACTTCTTCTAAATCACACAGTGGTGGACCGCCAATCATCCAGGTGGTATGGATGGTATCGCGAGTTTTGTCGCAATTTGAGATGGTGAAATTGAGCGGCTGGAATTAGTCCGAACAATTCCTCAGAGCACTCCTCGTGGTACATGCGATAAAATACGCAAAGAGATGCAACATCTCTACGCAGTGGCAGTGAGTCAAGCCGATCGGAAAGAACTCGGTCGTCGACGATTCGAACCGCTCTGCGCTGGATGCGGTCAAGTGGAATGAGCTGGCACTGGGGAGCCCCTGCCCAGAGATGGGAACAGTATTCCATGTGGGGCCGAACCTGCGCCTTGTAAAGTTGCAAGCGGTGTACCGCATGAAATACTGTCCCGCTCTGCTGAGCACGCCAAGCTTCTTAGAGGCCAATTTGGCCTTCTCTTCCAAATGACCACGAAACTGCACATCACTCGATATGTCGACACTGAGGATTCCAATACTGGCTGAAGCAACAAGGGGAGTGCCTTGAAACTGAGGAGATACGACAAAGGGGTTCTTTTTAGCGGTAAACGCGCAAACTTGTGTCTTCTGGGGATTGAACTGGACTAGATTTAGTCGCTCCCAATCCGAGACTTTGTACAGCAGAGAGTACTCGGCGACGTTTTCCCGAGAAATATTTGCACGGCCGGTATATAAGGCATCACCAGTGCTGTCGTCCGCATAGCAATGAATGTTACCAGTTTGCAACATATCATTGATATGCAAGAGAAACAGCGTTGGCGATAGCACGCAGCCTTGTGGAACACCAGCGTTGATAGGCTTGTAATCAGAGCATGCACCGTCTACTACGACCTTGATGCTCCAATCAGCAAGGAAACTGGTGATCCAATTGCATAATTTCTCGGGAAGCCCATAGGAAGGGAGCTTCGAAAGAAGCGCTTTGTGCCAGACCCAATCGAAGGCCTTCGCTATGTCCAAACTAACGGCCAATGCCTCCCCCTTGGACTCTACTGCCTCCGCCCATCTATGAGTCAGGTAAACCAGAAGATCACCAGCTGATCGACCACGACGAAAACCGTATTGGCGGTCACTAATCAGCTGGTGATCCTCAAGGTACCTCATGAGCTGGCAGTTTATAATAGACTCCATTATTTTGCAGAACAAGGAGGTGATGGCGATAGGCCTGTAGTTGAAAGGGTCGCCGGGTGAGCGCTCGCCTTTTTTAGGGATCGGGTGGACCAAAGCTGTCTTCCATGAATTCGGGACTACGCTTTGGGAGTAGGAGTACCGGAAAAGACGCGTTAAAAGCGGGGCCAACTCCGGAGCACACGTCTTCAGCACAATGGGAGGCACTCCATCAGGCCCACTCGACTTGCTGACGTCCAGGGAGAGGAGTGCTTTGCGAACCGACCGCTGTGTAAACCGCACGTCCAGCATGGAGCACTCACACCGCGGGATAGTGGGCGGTGTGTTCCCCCCGTCAATCAGAGTCGAGTTGGACGCAAAGAGAGAGTCTAACAGATCGGCTTTCTCCTTTGCGGCATGGGCCAGTGAGTCGTCCTCTCTGTGCAGAGATGGAAGAGATGGCTGACAGAAGTTCCCTTGGACAGCCTTGGCGAGAGACCAGAATGCACGGGTTCCCGAAGGAAGGTGAACTAGCTTCTCGCCAATTCTGCCGATGTGCTCAGACCTTGCCTTGGCAATGACTCTTTTGAAGGACCTGGGCGGAATTATACTTTTAAGAGCGCTGGTGTTTACGACGTTGATGCGTCAGCCCAGGCCCGGTAGCACTCCTGCTTATAGCGTGATGCTATTTTACAGGAGCGACCAAACCATGGCTGGGATCTGCCTCCGATGGGCACCACAGAGGATGGAATAAAAAGTTCCATACCCTGAAGTACCACATCAGCAACAGAATCAGCAACAACGCTGGGATCTTCAGGCGAGAAGCAAACTCGCCCCCAAAGGTAGGATGCAAAAAAAGACCGCATTCAGTGCCAAACACGGCGGTAGCCTGCAGAATGCAACCGCGACGATAGTGTGAGTGGCACCACACTCCGGACAAGACAATGGTCCGACGAGCCTAAAGGAGCGTCGACGGAAATCTGATATCCGTCCGGATGAGAGGTCAGCAGAAGGTCCAACAGGGAAGGTTCATGATCTTCCACATCTGGAATCCGCGTAGGCGAAGTAACCAGCTGTGTAAGACCATATGCCAAAGCAAAGTCATAAACAGATCTCCCGCATGATTGGTTGAACGTGACCGAGCCATTCAGCGTGGTGAGCGTTAAAATCGCCAAGGATTACGATCTCTGCGGATGGGATCTGCTGTAACAAGGAATCTGTAGCCATTTGGACGTGGTCGATGAGTCGGTCTGTTTCGGCATTACCGCTATGGGACCTATAGAGGCACCCGTAGACGCGGGGATGGTCGTCGCTGTCTCCGCGCAGCATTTTAAAATGTTTACCACTTAGGGGCTTCACTACACGATACTAGATATCTATTGATAAACTATTGCCGAAGTCTTTACTCCTTTTTCATAAAGATTAAGCTTCGTGATTACGTGTTAGGGCACTCTCTGCCAAGCCAACATAAAATGCAAGATGGTGACGTTGAATTTTCCAACAATATTTGAGAGGCTTCTTTAGAGTTGTGAGCACATACACTTTTTTTCATCTGAAGAACAGCGGTTATCTGTGTTTTTTACTAGCGTATCGTGATTGCAAGCATTTTGATCGATCTATTCTCTTAACCTGCAGGAACTGATATAGGGGATGTCTTGAGTATCGACGATAAGCACCTAGTTTTACGTCTTGTTTAATAATTTCCGACATTATCCTATAGGGAATGTTCAGGGATCGCCCTCGTTCTTTTATGGTCTTCGACAGAGAATTTGTTGGAGTGCCTTTTAAAGTGCTCAACTCCATATCCTTTATGTGCAAAACGATCTCTGCAAATTCTGTTTTTGTAACGCCCCACTTCACGTTGTAATTTACGAATCACGATGAAAAGTAAACATGTGGAATTGCGACGAATCGTAAAAGTTTCTTAAATTACTATTCGTATTCCAAATTAGAATTCAGGAAAAAGAAAAAGTTTAGTAAGTAGTAAAAGTTTAGTAAGTAGTAAAAGGAACAGATAAATATAAATAATTTTATATTTATCCGTTCTATTTTCTACTAATTATATTAGATATATACATACATGTAAAACCATCGTTCTCAGGTACAACCCATTATAACAATTCAGTTTGTTTGAAATAGTCAAGTATGAATTCATAGGTACAAAGAGTACGAGCAATATATATTTATGTATGAGGTATATATTCCTTTAATTTTCAAGTTATAGTTGTTCATAACTTATTTTCAGAACTGGACCGTGTTCCCTGTGATGGAGCTGTAACTGGGCCATATAGCAGTGTGGCTGGCACAAGCCTGCCGATAGTACTGCTTACAACCCTGGCGACAACGGCGGCTCTGTAAATGAATCATTGAAAAGTCAAGTGCCGCACTTTTAATTTCATTCGCAATTATCATTAAATGATTACTATTAACTTTAGTTTTTAAAGTAAATAAAAAATTGATAGTCCATCGTAACAGTTTATGTTGAATTATAATATGAGGAAAAATAATAATTTGTTTGTAATGGCTTTGCGAATGTTTCGACAAAGTAAATTAAAAATGGACTTATCAGATGTGAAAATGTTGCGGAATTTTGTTATGTGAGTTTATAAAGTGACGATTTTATGACGGAACCATGAAGTTTCTTGATTATTATGTCTAATTGATATTGAGGGATGGAAATTGGAGAAAACAAAAGAAGAATGTGAATTTGGTGAAAAAAATAATTTAAATAACAAAATTATATGATCAACATAATATGGTAACATATAACTAAGGAAGAAACGATAAATAATTATGTTAATTAAATTATGAATTATCACACGTAATGGTGACATATTTTATAAAGTAAAAACATGATACTTATTTATAAGGCGGCGTATGTCATACATTAGTTTACCGATGTTCCTGTTGTAGTACATTCTTATAGTTCAATTCTCATATTTTTTATATGTAGTGGTATTTCCGCGGGTATGATTACCAGATTTTTCTTCTTTTTTTAATCATCTATTTATAAGTAATTTTCAAAATAGAAATTGAACATAAAAATAAAGTGTACCTGTGTGTGTGTGTGTGTGTGTGTGTGAGAGAGAGAGAGAGAGAGAGAGAGAGAGAGAGAGAGAGTGGTGTCGGCGTGGGCGTGCCTGCGTTGATGCTTTCGCATGTGTACACGTATGCATGTACGTGTGAGTATTTGTGGGGTTATGTATTTGCGAGTGAATTTTGTGTATCTGTGTGAGTATTGTAAATTAGACATGCATTTGTAAGTCAGCTTTGATTGTTAAAGCGATGCTTACACTCAACAGATTAATTAATCACAATACATATCAATGTGTGCCTCTGCTTATATAGCAAATGATACATATCTTAAATGTAGTGAAATTTTAGAAATATACACGTAATGGAAATATTTTATAGTCAATCGTTTGTGAGACGAATTTTACCAGTATATTTTTAACTGTTTATGATTAGGACGCTATATATTCGTACCACTTGAAAATCTTATGAACTCTAAATTCTTATGACTTTGATCATATTATAGTATTATATTATGTAAAACTCCTTCTTATGAATAGTTCACTATATTTTGAACACGAAAAATAGAATTTTCTATGTACGTACGAAAATGCTATAAGTAATAAGATTGGGGATTAGTGACGTAAGCAATTCATATAGAATTTTCAAATATTCAATATAAAAAAAACACGCAAACGCACTAGAAGAGTTATTTAGTTATACTAGGTCCCAGTTATTGTAAAATTCCGAACAGGTATATTGTAGCTTTACTCTACTATTCATATTTTAAGCAATAATTATCTCAGTGACAGTTTTATCAAATCCAATGATTATATATTCATTATGCTATACACATATACATGTAAACCTTCGATATAATCTTTCCGTACACGTTTACATAAAAATTATGGGTTTTCGTTCAATTATGTATGTAACCTGTTGCATACTAATGCTTTAATTGAAAATCGTCTTATGAATTTAGTAAAAAGGTAACTTAATATATATTATGAAAATATTAGCTATAAAATATAAAATATGTGATTGTCAATTACTATCTTTGCGAGAGTATTGAGGAGGGGTGAAGACATAATATATTTACAAAACGCACTTTGACATCTGAAACTAATGGACACACAACAGTATTTAATAAAACAAATTCAAATAAACGTAATGTTATATTCTTTAAAATAACTAGTTTACCCACGTGGATTGCGTACATTAACAGCACCGATTAGATAAAGCCTATACAAGTCTTTACTTCTGATAATATACATAGTGTGGTTGTCTATCTACTCCTAAAGATGCATATGAAATATAATATTAGTATGTAGGTACTAAATCAAATTGCACCCACAATCGCTTTCTCGTTGAATTTAGCACAATTTGAGAAGTTGTATGGGATAGCTTTAATTAGTGTAAAGTAACATGTATAGATAAATAAGATATTCCTTTATTTATAGCATTACTATTTCATGTACTATTATTTCGTTTCAATAGTTTGTAAACATGTATTGTAGTTGCTTTGAATGAATATGATTATCTTGATGTACAATAACATTTAATTAGAAAAATTGATGTTATTTTTGTTATTAATTCAAATTAGATATCGTAATAATAAATGTTTATTGATAAACAGCTTCTGATTAATAAATACAAATATTTGCAAGTATTATATTAGTAGAATTATAAGCTAAGGTAACTTATAGCTAAGGTAATTTATAGTTAGATATTTGGCAGTAAAGATGGAATATTTTAAGTTATATTTATTAAAAAAACTTAATTTAGATTTAACATATCAATAAAGCTCAAAAATTAAAGCGATCATTGAGAGGAAACAACGAGTCCTTTATGTATCGTAAAAGATACTTCAAATATTGTATTTGTATCTACTATAGTACATTTATAAGAGGGTGTGCATAATATCTAGTAACTATGTAATTATTTAACTGCATACCTACTCAAGTTATTTATAATAATAAGTTTAGTTTACCATAGTTAGGGAATAATAAATACTACATGTAAACATTTGAGGTTCCAAAACGATTTAAAATACGTAAAAGCTTTTTCAACACGATTAAAACAGTCTGAGCTAATTGCGTAGCGCAGAAGTAGCAGTTGTAAGAAAATCATTAATTCAAAAAATACATAAATACTCCTTCATAAAAAGCCGGCAACGCACCTGCAATTCGCCTGGTGTTGCGGATGTTCATGGGCGACGGTGATCACTTACCATCATGTGAGACGCTTGATCGTTTGCCTCCTCTTCCATAAAAAAAACATTATATTTATCATAATGGTATGTCTATATATTTATTTCTTTAGTCGGTTATTACAGGTTATTAACTCAATACAACAAAATTAAAAAGCAAATAGATAAGATACCTATCTTAATTTCATTTTAATTTACATAGAACAATGAAATAAAATCATCCTAGTTATGAGGTTTATAGTGTAGAGTGCAAGTGTACACGGCGCTTAATTTAATAACTTGGAACGCCCACGCGATCATTGAAGTATAATGTACTTATTAACTAGTGCATATTTTAATATCTCAATGCACGTGATAACACCAATATTCGTGGCAAGTGTCGCCATACGTATCTCTCTGGAAAGCACAACTAAGCCCGATATATCCGCATTGTTCAACCTCCCTCTAAGTATTATAAATACGTATATTGCTATTGTAAGATCTTTTAAGCAAGCAGTATGAGTACATCCCCATACTGCTTCATGTACAATCATCTTAAACATTATAAACTGATTCTGTACTCGTTACAACATGAGACTATAAATAATGATGAACTATTAAATTGATAGATGAACCTGAATTGATAGATGAACTATGGAATAATGATGCCCAAATTGCAGTCATTTATATTCCAAATGATTCTTTACTTAAGCATTACCTGCATAATGCGGTACAAAGCTGTATAAATCTCTCACAGCCTTAAATTATTTTTGTACGCTTTTTATTTTGAATGTTAGGTTACCAATGATGACTGTTGTTTAACTCAATGAACGTTTTTTTGTGCTTTTTATAAAATAATTTATAACAAAAATACAGTGAAATTAATTATTTACTTAGTATCTTTTGTATAGGGGTTAATTTATTACAGGCCTAAAACAAATAACTGTTATTCAAAACGTCTACTTTCTTAACAGTTCATGTAAAATAAACGTATTCGTACGATAAATAGAGAGATATATTTAGGCTTTTATTAAATTATAAACAAACCAAATTGCGTCATCATTGATGAAACCATATTTTCCGTTGAGAAGAATCGACGTCTTTATTTGTTCTCTGTAATGTATAGTTTTAGTGTAAATTATTTATATGTACCTTAAGAAATTAGATTGAATGTGATCGGCATTAGTATTTTGTATAGAGATCTATTGCTATTTTGCTTTTATTAATAAGTGATTGTTAATCGATTGATTGGTGAAAATGTTTAGACATGTAACTAAATAATAAAAATCTGTTTTTAATTCTTTGGAATAGAATGAGACGTAGTACATAAAACATAAAATCCTAAAACTGCATTAATAACTCTTGTCACATTGTTTAGTGCAAGTAAAATTATGTTTGATTATAATCATTACACTATGTAGTAACGTATATGGAATTTGAAATAGTTTGTTAAGAAAATAAATGTTCAATGTTATTTGTGAAAGCTTTTATCCGTTTCGCAGATAATTGTATGTAAAAGTAGATACTGCTTTAAATTAGGTGCTAAATGACGTATACATATCTGTGTGCACTTATTTATTTAATACTGCGTAATTTAAAACAGAAATGCGGTTGACATTGACAATATCCATTTTATATTTGTACGTTGTGTCCGAATGTGCGCTTTCAACAATTTCATTACGTTGAATGCACGTTAATTGTACCTATTACAAAACATTGTCTGTGGGAGACAATGTTTGTCGATAGAGATGGTTTTTATGTAGAAAACTTGACATCTACGATTGCCAGTATATGCAATATGAGCGGCAAGCACCAAATACAATGGATATGACTTAAAATGCTTTTTAGTACTCGAAGTTACAATAATGTTTATAGCGTGCGTTTAGCCGCATTTAGATATGTAATTTACACCCTTAAACACCTAGATGTTTTCATAATTTTCACACTGTTTCTTATAAAAATAATACATTATAACTAATGAAATATATAAAGTGCTAAGTTATGTTATTAATTAATTTGTTTGTACAGTTGCACGTTTTGTTTCCTTGTAGAAAACAAATATTTTTATCTGGAGATTGTTAGACAATAGTAAATAATTTCCTTTATACATATAATTAATATTATCTTTATCCTGAAAATAAATACTAAAATTAATTAAAATTGTGTTTTTTATTTCATACGTTACTTAGAATTAGCAATACATATATATTTTTTGGGCTCGTGGCCGGAAAACTGAGAGTTATTCTAAGATTAAATCTTGTCACGTTTCTGATATAGGTTTTATATATAAATAATGTAATCGCTGCAGTATATCATATCATATCATCAACATTTTATGTGGTAGGAGCTAAGCTGTACTTGCACTTTGGCAACACAAATAAATTGCCTCGACCAGGTAAGGACCACGCTCGCACAGATTCCCATCATAATATAGCAGCATAATGCTTTTGTGTTTCGTGCGATTAGGGCAATCTATCGTAGCCTTAAGGGGTATATGCAAGAAAGGATAGATGTGACTATGAATTACAGTATTCACTTACCACCAGGTAGATTGCGTGCTCGTTTGTTACCTTTACTTGTATACAAAAACATTTTCAAGTGTGGACTTAGGCCTTTTCATCCCTTCGGCCATTTAGCGGCCAATTAGACAAAGTTTGCAAATTCCCCTTAAAGCAAGTGGTAGAGCTATGCTTCAGCTATATTATGTTTGTAGTACGAATGAGTCGGCTCGTTCGGGGAAGGACCACGCTCTCCCAGAATACCAGCATAAAATAGCAGAATAGAATAGAATAGAATAGAATTATTTTTATTCAACATAGATTACATGTGTAATTCTTATTGAAAGTCTTTTTTTACTTTACCACTGGTTCGAAAAAAACCTCTGTCCTGGGAAGAACCAGCAAGAAACCTAGGTGACAGTAGGAGAAGAATTTAATAATTTTGTTGTCAAAAAAGGAGCATCAGTAAAATGATTCTCAAAAGCCATAGCAACTTCTTGATCAGATCGAGTTAAATTATTGTTAATATTCAATTGAAAATCCGAGTTGCGCGGTTTGACCTTGCCGGCTCACTATTTATTATTCTCCAGGTCATTTTAATTTAGTTAGATGCAATTTTAATTTTGTTACTTAAATGTAAAGCCTTAGCTGTGGAGCACACTTTTTTAAATATTTTAGAATATGTTTTTGCATAATCTCTAAATATAACACTAGTATTATATGATCTTTCATTATAAAGCTCGTATAACTTTCGCTACATTTATAAATTCCTACTGTCGCCCATTCATTAAATGATTTGAAACTGTTAAAGAAAGTTTTAGAAGTAAATATTCTACTAAATTCACAAGTTATAATTTTAAATAACGTACCATACAAATAATTAGCACTATTTTTAACAGCACTATTTCTAAACTTCTCCAAGCGATGTTCATTTATTGGAACAAACACAACTTTCTTATTTTTCTGTTTTTTGTGTAAGTAAGGCAATGATACCAACTGTCCACAGTGATCTGAACTTAAATTTTGAATAATTGATTTATGCAAGGGCTAAACATGTGTAAAAATGTTATCTATACAGGTCGCACTAGGCCCAGCAATACGTGTTGGTTCTAAGAATAAATTAACAAGATTATACGATTTAAAAATATTAAGCAGCTTAAAAATCCTATGTTTCGTATGGTGGGTGAGTGTAGAGAACCGGAGACCGTTTTACTGGAAACGAGCCATTATTCCATCTTAGTCCTCAGGGATGATAACGCATCTGCATTTTGATTTTTTATTAAGGATAAATGTAGGTGTCTATGGGCCACAGCATACACTTACCTTCAGGTGGACTGTGTGCTCGATTGCCACCCTTATTCTATAAAAAATAATTAAAAATGAAGATTTAATCAGGCTTTTTATCAAAGCTTTGACTACCGAGTAGATTTTATAATAGGGAGACAAATAAATTAATGAGTAATTATAGTGCGTGAGGGTAATATGTGGTAATATGGTCATATGGTTATTATGGTCACTTTCTTATAACTCAAAAACTACAGCCTTGTTTGCATAGATATCTCTGTGATACGATAGCTCTTCATCAGTCAATCAAATAATAAAGGGTCAAAAGGGCGCTATCTTGTCGACGCCATTTTGACAGTTGACATTATAGTAAATATTTTAGTCGATTATATTATTGTGTAGGGTAGTTAGATTTTTTAAGTTGATTTTTCGAAGTGTTCCTAATTATTGCCAAAGTTTGTTTCCTATTTTTTTCTTAATATATTAGTTATAGTATACGACTTTGTGTTTTTGTCTCTGTCCTGATACTAGTTTTGATTTTATAGGGCAGCAAAGCTTACGGTGACCATATTACCCTCACGTACATTATATTCCAATAGATAGCGGAATATACATTTCAATATACATAAAATAAAATAAAATTTAATATCGGTGGAAAGTGAATAGCTAAGAGATAGTTATACCGCCATCTATCCGAAGCCACATGATGTTCTTTTAATTTTTAAGTCGCTTCTTTACGACATCTACAGCATACGCCCGTGTTGTTGAAGTTTTTGCTGCCATCAAAGGGTCGATATGTAAAATAGTATTTTTTCATAATTTATTACCAATGACATCTTGTGTTAATTAGGCTAAGTTCTCGTTGCCTGATTAGGTTTATCACAAACTGTTTTCAAGTAATTTTTATATGTTCTAAAAGATGTCGTTACATGTCATTATTTATATAATACATATTATAATATATTTTTTGTAATTTGGTTTTTCTATGAGGTTTAAAATAAGTTATTATACTCATAAGACTTTTGCCTTATTAAAAAAACCTTCAAATGCTCTAACTCTAATCTACTCGTATCCCATGTATATTAAGGAATGAGGTAAGATTGGAGGTATGTTAAGACAATAATAATAATAATGTGCTCCAGACCGAATTTCGGTCACGGCAGTCAGCCAAATCTTACCATCAGCGCAGGACAAGAGTATTATTTTTAACTGTGGTAGAGCCACGCGGCAGTTTATGCTGTAGCACGGATGGGCCGGCTCGAACCGGGTTGGTACCACGACCTCACAGAATACCAGCGTGAAGGAGAGGTTTACCTCTGTGTTTCGCTTGGTGAGTGCAGGTGGCCGGAGGCCTAATCTCCCTCCCCATCAACATGGTAGCGGAATTAAACGAAAGACTACCCCAGGAGGGTACCAGCACCCCTGGAGAATCCTCGCTGAGCATCCACGACCAAGCTACTCCTGAGCGTGGGTGCTCAGGCTGCGCCGCGTATCTGGTCTGGGGGCAAAATTCCGCTCGCGACTAATACTGCTCGGGGAGAGCGGAGCAATAAGACCAAGGCGACCCTGTCACGCTATCCGTGAACTTTTGCAACATCAGGGACTTCATTCCAACCTTAACGCTGTCCACTTCCATCTAGAGGGCGAAGCCGGCCTTGCTCTTTTAACCGAGACTCAGGTGTCCTCTCCGGCTGATACTTCATATCTCTCCTACTCCGGGGTACAAATTAGAACACCTTTGTGCCCCGGGCTGGGGTTTGCGTATACGTAAGAGAGGACATCTGTTTTCGACGCCTCGGCAGTCTTAAAGGTACGGACCTGTCCATCCTATTGCTGCGCGTAGACAGCGACGACCATCCCCGCGTCTACGGGTGCCTCTATAGGTCCCATAGCGGTAATGCTGAAACAGACCGACTCCTCGACCACGTCCAAATGGCTATAAACTCCTTGTTACAGCAGATCCCATCCGCAGAGATCGTGATCCTTGGCGATTTTAACACCCACCACGCCGAATGGCTCGGTTCACGTTCAACCGATCATGTGGGAGATCTGTTTATGACTTTGCTTTGGCATATGGTCTTACACAGCTGGTTACTTCGCTACGCGGATTCCAGATGTGGAAGATCATGAACCTTCCTGTTGGACCTTCTGCTGACCTCTCATCCGGACGGATATCATATTTCCGTCGACGCCCTTTAGGC
Source organism: Parnassius orleans (assembly GCA_029286625.1). Classification (NCBI taxonomy): domain Eukaryota; kingdom Metazoa; phylum Arthropoda; class Insecta; order Lepidoptera; family Papilionidae; genus Parnassius; species Parnassius orleans. The sequence goes on from JAGSMP010000195.1 coordinate 806,240, forward strand.
TCGTCGAACCATTGTCTTGTCCGGAGTGGTGCCACCACACTAACGTCGCGGTTGCATTCTGCAGGCTACCGCCGTGTTTGGCACTATAGGTCGGCCGATTGGGATAGGATGCGGTCTTTGCATCCCACCCTTGGGGGCGGGTTTGCTTCTCGCCGGAAGATCCCAGCGTTGTTGCTGATTCTGTTGCTGATGTGGTACTTCAGGGTATGGAACTTTTATTCCATCGTCTGTGGTGCCCATCGGAGGCAGATCCCAGCCATGGTTTGGTCGCTCTGTAAAATAGCATCACGCTATAAGCAGGAGAGCTACCGGGCCTGGGCTGACGCATCAATGTCTCGGGATGTAAACACCAGCGCTCTTAAAAGAAGTATAATTCTGCCTCCAGATCCTTCAAAGAGTCATTGCCAAGGCAAGGTTTGAGCATATCGGCAGAATTGGCGAAGCTAGTTCACCTTCCTTCGGGAACCCGTGTATTCTGGTCTCTCGCCAAGGCTGTCCAAGGAACTTCTGTCAGCCATCTCTACCATCTCTGCACAGAGAGGACGAGTCACTGGCCCATGCCGCAAATGAGAAAGCCGATCTGTTAGGCTCTCTTTGCGTCCAACTCGACTCTGAATGACGGGGAACACACCGCCGACTTTCCCGCGGTGTGAGTGCTCCATGCCGGACGTGCGGTTTACACAGCGCTCGGTTCGCAAGGCACTCCTCTCCTGGACGTCAGCAAGTCGAGTAGGCCTGATGGAGTCCCACCCATTGTGCTGAAGACGTGTGCTTCGGAGTTGGCCCCGGTTTTAACGCATCTTTTCCGGTACTCCTACTCCCAAGGCGTAGTCCCGAATTCATGGAAGACAGCTTTGGTCCACCTGATCCTAAAAAGGCGACCGCTCAGAACCGTCCAACTACAGGCCCATCGCCATCACCTTCTTGTTCTCCAAAATAATGGAATCTATTATAAACTGCCAGCTCATGCGGTACCTTGAGGATCACCAGCTGATTAGTGACCGCCAATACGGTTTTCTTCGTGGTCGATCAGCTGGTGATCTTCTGGTCTACCTGACTCATAGATGGGTGGAGGCAGTAGAGTCCAAGGGGGAGGCATTGGCCGTTAGTTTGGACATAGCAAAGGACTTCGATCGGGTCTGGCACAAAGCGCTTCTTTGAAGCTCCCTTCCTATGGGCTTCCCGAGAAATTGTGCAATTGAATCACCAGTTTCCTTACTGATCGGAGCATCAACGTCGTAGTAGACAGTACATGCTCTGATTACAAGCCTATTAACGCTGGTGTTTCACAAGGTTGCGTGCTATCACCAACGCTGTTTCTCCTGCATATCAATGATATGTTGCAAACTGGTAACATTCATTGCTATACAGACGACAGCACTGGTGATGCCTTATATACCGGCCGTGCAAATATTTCTCGGGAAAACGTCGCCGAGTACCGGGGCAATCTTATGTCTGAAGTCGAGTCTTTGCTGAACAAAGTCTCGGATTGGGGCAACTAAATCTAGTCCAGTTCAATCCCCAGAAGACACAAATTTGCGCGTTTACCGCTAAAAACCCTTTGTCTTATCTCCTCAGTTTCAAGGCACTTTCCTTGTTGCTTCAGCCAGTATTGGAATCCTCGGTGTCGACATATCGAGTGATGTGCAGTTTCGTGGTCATTTGAAGAGAAGGCCAAATTGGCGTCTAAGAAGCTTGGCGTGCTCAGCAGAGCGGGACGGTATTTCATGCCGGTACACCACTTGCAACTTTACAAGGTGCAGGTTCGGCCCCACATGGAATACTGTTCCCATCTCTGGGCAGGGCTCCCAGTGCCAGCTCCTTCCACTTGACCGCATCCAGCGCAGAGCGGTTCGAATCGTCGACGACCGAGTTCTTTCCGATCGGCTTGACTCACTGCCACGGCGTAGAGATGTTGCATCTCTTTGCGTATTTTATCGCATCTACTACGGGAGTGCTCTGAGGAATTGTTCGGACTAATTCCAGCCGCTCAATTTCACCATCGCACATTGCGACAAAACTCGCGATACCATCCATACCACCTGGATGATTGGCGGTCCAACACTGTGCGATTTAGAAGTTTTATTCCTCGCACAACTTCCTTGTGGAATCGATTACCACCAGCGATTTTTCCGGACCGATACGACTTAGGACCTTCAAGAAAGAGCCTACTCCTTTCTAAAAGGCCGGCAACGCATCTGCAATTCCCTGGTGTTGCGGTTGTTCATGGGCGGCGGTAGTCACTTACCATCAGGTGAGCCGCATGCTCGTTTGCCCCTCTTCTATAAAAAAAAAATAGTGTGTTCCTTCACTGTCATAGTCCGATTTGATGGCAATCAGCACGACGACCGAACTCGGGACCTCATGAAAGCAATCGCGCTTACGATCACTAGGCCAAGGAGGCAATCTATTTTTAAGATGATAATTTATATAATAGTAAAACAGACACTAGTTTGTGCACGAATATAGGCTGGTTCTGACTCAAGTAAAATAATAATATGTCGTGCTATAATTTAACTAAGCAGTCGTTGGACAAGTTCTATGTTCAGTAGAGGAATTTTACGGGTTAATGTAGACGATGATATATATTAAAATAGAAAACTTATATACATTGCTTCATTTGCCGTAGTGCCAAGCTATGTTACGCCTATAGGTTATAAAGTTACAAGAAATGATACATTTCCTAGATGGTTATGGAGCATTCTATTACAAATCATAGGTTAGAACTTTACTCTACACTGTAATACAACAAACAAGAAACCACACTTCTTGTCTGTATATATTCTTTTATTTTAAAGGTAAGTGAGTGGGAAATGAAAGAACTGTGTTTCGCGGCAAAAATATTGTTTAATATGTACATAGTAAAAGTCATCAAAATTATTGATATAAACAAAACAGAACAATCGGGCATGCGACTTGACGTTTTGTTATTTTTTTTCTATGTCTAATTTATTTTTAAAATGCCTTTATTAAACCTTTGCTGCAAATAGGTAGTTTCAACAACACGCCAAATAGTATATTCTATTTGGTTGTGGTCGTGTTCGTAAAAAGAGAATTGAGTCCATATGTGAGCACAAAGTTTATACCTTGACCCTGTTGATGGTTTTCTTCATTACAAGTCTTTGCGAGATGGGTTAGTTAATTTAGAACGGACTTACCATCTCTATTCGGACGCCAAACTCTCGTTCAAAAAATTTTGTTCAAAAGTCGATATTTCTCATAGCAACTTGCATTTAATCATTTAATATGTTATAGGATTAAATCTTTGATATCGACCCAGGTTTATGCGTATATTAAATTTCGTTTTCTTGCAAATAATACATTTTTTTATAGAAGTTATGGAGGAGGGACAAGTACATAGTTGTTGGGTCTCTCACACTACACTACACCCCAACTTTCACCAATAGCATCGCTCTCAATCCCTACTAATATTATAAATGCAAAGATGTGTTCGCAGGTCGACATGATCTTTTGCATCGAAATAGATTATATAAATAGAAAATATCCATGATTCCTGTAAAATGGATCTGGAGTTAATTCTTTAATTACTTTTTATGCTATCTTATAGGTAGAATTACAGATTGGCTGTGATTTTTTAAAGCGATGTTGTTTTCCGACCTCCACCCGGGCGAAGCCGCAAGCAAAAGCTAGTAGGATATAAGTAAGTTGAAAATATGTCAGCTTACAATTTCCACCAGGTCTATTTTCTCGTTTCCATCGAATATTCCAATAAATCACGAAGGCTTATTCTTTCATTCATTCTATACAGCCCATCAAGTCCACTGCTGAACATAGGTCTCATACATAGATGTCGCCATAGGGGAACTTTGGTGTATTATTGATTATTGCTTTGCGCCGTCACTACACGGCGGTTTGGCATGTAGTGGCGTTATATGAGTATCCACTACCCGACATTATTTTGTTGGTGTTGTAAGTCGTTACACATGGAAACTGAAACAGGAGATGGGCAGCAGCGTCTTCCTGATAACAACTTAATAATAATAATGAAAACAAAGGCTCAAATTAAAACCATTATAGATGAATAAATTCAATTTTATTGTTTATAATAATTGAATAATTTTATTACAACTGTTTACTTACATACTTTGACTAGATTAGACTATACTTGAAGGATATTCATTGAATAAATTCACAACAAATTTGTAACTCCTCACAAGACTCTATGGTAGAGTTATATCATTTTATGACACTTATTATGGTTTAGTTTTTTTTTTACAATTTGTAATTATTTAAATAAATAAGTTGCGGACATTACAACTATTAAAAGGACTAAATATAACGTTGTTCTTAAAATTATATTGGAACATGTAAATAATAATAGTACATATACATAATATAAGATTTTTTAAATAAATAATACTGAATGGTACCATACATGGTTTTCAATATTTATTATATCAACATTCTTTACGCTTTTTCTCTTTATTATACTAAAACGCTTGTAACTTAAGCAATTATTAGTGTTACCGTGAATATTTTAGTATAATGTTAGTTGCCTTAGTTCATTTTACAATTCTCATCATTCTTATAAGTTAATCATCGATGTTATAAGTTAATGCCTCCTACAGTAAATTTGACTAAATTATTCTACAAACTAGCATAGTATACCTATTTTTCTTTACGTTCAGGCTGTAACTTTATTTATTTTTCACGTTTTTCTCAATTCAAGCCAAAGACAATGTATCTAATGAAATCTGATTTAGAGTTCGATTCATTTTAGATATTTCATCCCGCATATCAAGTCAGCGTGCTCGATATGCTCAAGTGGCAACGGGGCGAAGGCGAGTGTCACGGAGTTTTTGTATAGCCCACTGGACACTAAGCGAACTACAGTGTCCTCGCACGCGATGTAAGCGGGTCGTTGACCTGAAACATGAGTCAAGTGAAATGCCTTTTAAGGCACTTATTCGATATTCTTTTGATGGTTATTATATTAGATATTACTTGCAAAGTGTTGAGAATGGTATGAATATTACATTCTAAGAAAATGTTACACACGTGTATGTTTGGCCTCATTTTTGTCCTTACTTTACATATCATAGTATTTTAAATGTATAATAATATTATAAAGGTCTACTATCATTATCTTCATGACCGCGTGACTTCTTGGTTGGAGAATCTGAACTGATTTGCAGATTTTGGATTTGAATCTAGTATGTGTTCTAGTGTTCCTTTTGTTTGGTTGTTCTAGTGTTCCAATTGTTCCTTCGTCTATGGCACTATACCGATAATCCCAAAATTGTTTATATTTGATAGGAATAGTTTATAAGGAGTAGTACATATGGTAAACATATTCCACAAACCTATTCCAGCCGGGTTATAGGAATCAGCTCGACCTATGACAATTGAGTTTAATCGATCGACATTACGACCTCATCCACTAGAATATAAAAACCTAAGCTCGCTGTAAATACGCGAACTAAAGCCGAGTAGTGCCGAGTGAGCACAAACTTTACAACGTGGTAAAGCGTCGCTGCAGTTATATTATTCTATGCGAAGGACCTCTCATAGAATACCAGCGTAAAATAGCAGCTGTGTGCTGCTGTGATTTCTATGGTGGGTGTAAAGAACCGGAGGATAGATGCATAGTGTAGATATCTATGATCCACAGCATCCACTTACCATCAGGTGGACTGTGTGCTTGTTTTTCACCCTCATTCCATTAAAAAAAATTAAGAAGATGCGTAAACGCTAAGTGTAGTACCATAGCTGCTGTTCGAGTGGACCGAATAAAAGGCGAATATAATATGTGCAGTAGTTGCTTCGGGTCGGTTACTTGTTCAATGTAAATGTGCTGACCCGAGTAATGTGTAGAGCCACGCCTGGCAGTGTGTGTAATACTTGGAACTGTAGTTAGTAACATTCTATAGTATTCAGAATTAAAAAAATACTTTCTAAGCTATATTTTGAGATTACTAACTATTTATGATACCAAGCAGCAGTGCATTGATTTGTTGGATTCCATTTAGAAGTATGGAGAATAAACATAATACAGGCGATGAGAAATTCTTTCTGCTCTTATGCCTTTGAATCCAAATCGCTCCATGTTCACAGGCTGGTTAGGTCTCGCAAATACGAGATGGAAAATTTTCCATTTAAAATAAATAAAAATAAGGCAACTGATTCGAAAAAGCGAACTAACGTTGCACGTATAATGACAATGAAGTGGTGGCATAACACCCCTGTTGTCTCGTGTTTGACCTTTATAAGAGACTACGAGAAATGTTCACTATCTCATATATACAAGACGTAATAAAATATCCAGACCGGTGAGGAAGAGTGGCACCAAATATACGTACGTATCGCGTAGTATGATTGCCAATCTGCCTTACAAGCAAGACGTTTACAGCAAATTCTGCTTAAGAAGAAGTCTATGTACTAGTCAAAACACTTGGTCACGCTTCAGCTATAATTATTCATTACCACGTATTGTTTTTATTTCAGAGGGGAATATTTTAATTAATAGAGCGCTTGATAAAATCAGCACAAAACGGAACGAAAACGAATAATAACTAAATACAAAAAGGACAACCTTTTAACATAAAGTTTTATTCAAAACGAAAATAACAATTTGTTAAATATTATAATAAATTTAGAAGGAAAATAATAATTAATATAGGATTATACCAATGTACTTTACATTTTATATATAAGTTATAATATTTCATAACTTTAATAACGGTTGTGGGAAGCTGTTTAAAATATTAAATTAACGCTTCAATCATTAATATTCCTCGGTGCACTGCATGGAAAAATCTTTGAAACTTGTATTAGGAAACTTATAAAAGGTCCTCTAAGTTTAATTTTTTAATTAAGAAAATTTGTAAGGATTTATTAATTTATTTTCAAATTAAATAATTTTGCTTCGTTGTGAAAGTCCAATCCTCGTAGCTAGAACAAAATTTCTGCAAAAGCATTATTTTATATTGTATATCGGACTGTGGTTTTCTCATGTTATTGACGCTTCAGCCGTAGTACTATTATTTATTCTGTGCTTCAACGTAAACGTTAGCACAAAATAAATATTATGTAGATATATGTTCTGTCCTTCACATCTAAAATAATCTGAGAGTAACTTATTCAGAAGTTAGTCGTGGCCTAACTGTTTCATTGGAATATTATTAGTTAGCAAAATAAAAATAGTGGACACAAATTAATTAGTAGGCGGCTGAGTTTACCACTAGCGGGTTAGGGTGGGCTTCGGCGCTTCCAAAGTAGCGCTAAGACATCGCCTTGAAATATTCAGAGATTGTTGGAAGTTCACAATCATATAATAAGTCTAAGTTTCACTAATAGTTGTTGTTTCAAGAAGCTGTTTTGTACATGGGCAAAGGCTACGCTTGCGTAGGACATGATAGGTGCCACGCTAGTTTCATAAAGGTGGAGCTTATGCCTATGTATTTGCTTCTACTATTAAGAAGAGAATGGATGTAGCCAGTAACAAATTAGGCTCGATTGCACACAATATGAATGATGTGTTTCGCGAAGTTCATATCGTTTTCGAATTAAGGATTTTTTGGATTTCAGTATAGTGCCACAATTTCCTTTGGATTCACCAGGGCGAAATCTTTCGCCTAGACTGTTGGGAGAATCGTTGAATGTACTCGCTGACGTGGCGTTCCGTCGTACGTTGTCGTCTGCAGGTGCTAGCACCTGTCAGGTTTCGGGCCTCGGGGGTGTCCCCCATTACCCGGGTTCTCCTCGCGGTACATCACTATGTACCGGTCATGGGAGTCATCATGGCATTGTCAATGTCGCTAGCGATCCGGGGTTCGGTTCCCCGGCCGCTGCAAATTGGTTTCAGTTGGCGGCTAATTTGGCCTATGAGTGTCTAATACGGCCTATATAGGCGTCTAAGTTGGCCTATATAGGCGGTTAAATAGGCCTGTCTAGGCGTCTAAGTTGGCCTATCTGCGGCATTGTGGGTTGATACTCGACTCTCTAATCGCTATAGAGAGGAGTTCTCTTGGTAGAGGTCGCCCGTCCGGGGGCCGAGCATGTAGAGGTGCTAAGTTATTGAGATGTTCGTATGGCCCGTTGTCTGCGCGTTGGATGCTCTCCACCCTCAGGTTGGCCGCGATGACGTCATTTCGGACGTAGCGACCTGCACCGATGATGGTCCGTAATGAATAGTTCTGCTGAACCTGCAGCCGCTGCCTCTGCCATTCGCTTAGGAGTGCGTACTAGGCCGGAGCGGCGTAAGTGATTCTCGGTGTAAAGTACATCTTATAGATTTTTACCTTGGTCTTGATTGAGAGCTTGGATGAGAGCCAGGACTGGACGGAGCATTGCCCGCGCACATCTGGCATTGCGGACGACGATGTCGACGTGCGCGGTCATGCACAGCATCCTGTCTATCCGGCATCCAAGGTAGGTCACGGCCTTCACGTACGCAATATCCTGGCCTCTTAGCGTCAACGGGGGCGGAAAGTTTCTATATCGGCGGGTGATGAGAGCGGCCGTCTTCCCAACATTTACGGCCATCCTCCACTCATCCAGCCACGGTGGCAGCAGGTCCAGCAGGCGCTGCATTTTGGCGGCGGTAAGATGGGCTCTTCTGGACGAGGTGAATTAGGCGCTATCGTCCGCATATAGCGTCAGCTCTACGTCATCCTCCCATGTCATTTGTATACGCCGCGTACAGGATCGGCGAAAGAGCGGACTCAACGATTAGCGGAGTATGTCGTATCGGCGGTTGCTTGGGACCACTGCTAATCCACAAACAGCACACACTTAGGAGATTCTTCGTGGCGTTCCGTGTCGTCAGTAAAGAGAGCAGAAGGAGAGATTTACTTTTGAGAGAGATTACTGGATCCTTCATCCCGAAGGATATCGCTCGTGAAGAGCGTTAACAGGACTGCCTCGTTAGTCAACTGTAGTGTGATTGTTGATCATGAGGTCCAGTTATTAAATTTTTCTGTCCCATATTTCTCAGTACAGCCAGAAGTCAGTAATTGGCGGTGTTTCAAATGCGTGCCTAGGAAAGCACGCAAAGCCGTGATCTGATCTCTCTTCAGTCGTGTCGGATGACCCTCTTATCGAAATTTGAGAATAAGGGAATACAGAGTGCTTGTGCTGCCGCACACACTAGTAGTGTAGTGTGCCTAATATTCCTGTTCTGAACATATGGAGTTAACAAGTTGAGGAGATAACAATTAGGATCCAATCCTAGAGCGAGGAGCGATTTATAGAGCGACAATGCGAACTTTGTCAAACGCTTTCGCGAGGTCGAAGAAGTGGGCTCCTGCGTTGAGGACTCTTCTGTTACATTTGTGATTAAAGCCTTTCAGAATGTAGGCGTGAGGCATGGTATAGAAAGTAACTTATTTGTGAAAGTGAGATTTCGGAGGCATTTGAGAATAATGCGGTCATAAATTTTCCACAACGAGCTGAGGAGACTTATAAATCTATAGTAGGATGCTAAGTTTCCTGATTTTGGATACCTATTACATCGGCTTCATTCCAGTTATACGGAAAAGAGCAGCTGAAGTGTTGTGAGCTAAAATTACCTAATAGAAAGCATATATTAGCTGTATGTATGAGCGATTTGATCACTCTATTGTTGATGTCTCTGGTCTTAAAAATATGCTTTTTGAGATTTTTATTGACTTCCTTGATTTCATCGATAGTCACAGGATCTAAGAGATTGCCTGCAGGTAGCAATACCGATATACGCTCGACTTCATCTTTTATCTTTAATAGGTGAGCGGGATATGTGGGTTTCACTGGATGGAGTGCACTAGGTTATTTGCGAGACATTCGGCCTCCTCAGAATCGTCTAAGACGAGAACGAGGTTGCCGCGCCTAGTAAGAGATCGGGCCAACTGCCAGTAGGCAGTTTGCCCAAAGTATGTTAATATTGTTACATGACTATATCACCCACTGAGTCGTCAATTTAATGCGAGTTTCACATGAATCACATTTTTATTGATTGAGGGTTCTATTATGGAATTTATGTTAAGCTATGAAGTGCAATTTACTATTTAGGGCTTTATTATTTATTTATTCTTTATTGTATACATTGATACAGAGAACGAGTAGAGTACAATTTTAAATATATGTACCACAGGCAGTCTTATAACTCTGAAAGTGACCTCTTTCACACAACCGTTGCGAGTAGGTACTGATGCAAACAATGTTTAAAATAGAGGGGGTGTACGAAAAAAAAGATGTAATGTCGTATAAATATAGATATATATGTCCAAATGATATCGGTCGAAGTATGGACCAATGGTATGGGAAAGTATGTAACGTAAAGTAGCGTTCTAAGTAGGTAATACAAGACTTTTGAAAGAATGAAGAGATTTGGCACGACGGATTTGGAGAGGATTGTAGTCAAGCACTGGCTTGTAATAAATAAATAAAAAATCTGATGAAAAATTTTACAGATTAAATTTAACATTAACCATAACGCATACATAACATTATAATTTTAACTTTTTCCCGATGTCCACATGTCCTCGTCAAATTAACGTAACTAATTATTGCAGAGCAAGTTTTTGTTAACAATGCAGGATATTCGGAATTCTTCTTCGAGGTCTTTTTGCGGAATATATTTTATTAATTATAACGATACAGAATTACAAGTTATATTGACGATGAAAATGGATTTTAGCACCAGAGTCTTTATTACCTTCATTAGAGTCAAGTCCACATACGCTCTCGAGCACCTCCATTTCTGTGTGATCTAAGCCACTGGCGCCACCGATGTCTACGTAATCACGCAGCCCCCGTTTTGAGCACTATACAAAAAAAGTTTTATCGTTAATTGAAAGCACAAATGCTACTGACGTTATAGGTGTAATATGAATCAATTTGCTTATATATACGTTATTATTTTTATATTTAAGAAAAAAATAGTAAATTAATTTAAACTTGTTCATTTCAAAGATTTTAGTAAAAATTTTAAGTTAGTTGAAAGTTTTTTTTTATTTTAGTTAGATTGACGACGAAAGTAAAACCATAGCGCGTGTGGATATCGTAAAAGCCAGGTAAGAAAATGTTAGCAGTCTGTGGACTCAGATAAAATACCCAAGCTGACAACGGGTTACAACTTGAGAGGCTTAGACTACCGCGACAACTTCCGAACACTGCCGGGATCAATTAACAACTAAGGAAATATCAAAGTTCCATATTCTGTGTCATTATGCAAAACCAAAGTCACTAACTCGTCCTTTACCTGTGTCCATTAAAACTCCTATGCGATAAGATCTAGTAAATACAGTGTCAGAGACACTGGCACAAATAAAACACCACTAAAGCCAAAGACTATTGCCTTTTTCACAAAAGCTCAAATCTTCTACTTATATATTGTATGGTTCTGTGAACATGTTTACCGACTGCAGACTTCACTCGGACGATTTCTCAGGACATTACATTCCTGCCGTTATATCAGATTTTATAAACCACTAAACCTCGCAAAGAAACTGTTTCCTATCAATGATGATTCACGAGGCTACTGAAATTTAAAAAAAATTTAAATTTCAATAGAGATGATGGCTAAGTGCTACTATTCACTGCAAAATAAAATCCAAACACAAGCATGCTACTGCAAGGCTTCAAGATAATGTGAGCTCGTTCTGCCTAGATCGGACCAAAATTTTATATTCAAAAGCTAAAAGTAACCCAGGTTAACTATGACATCAGGACGTCAAAAACCTTGGACTCCCAGTGACCAAAGGTGCTGCAATACACCCGAAACCGAACTTAAAAGTAGAACCGAAATTAAAAATAGTTAAATTAAGCGTAAAGAAATTCGTAAAATAAGTATTATTCAATGAGTAGAATTCGTGTAAAAATAAGAAATCTTTAAATTTGCCTTTCATTACTTTGATAGTAAAAGGCAACGTGAAAGAAAATATAATATAATTACCAATTACAGAATCAATATTAATCATCATCATCATCATTACAGCGCTTCACAAGTCCACTGCTGAACATAGGAGGAATGCCACAAAGCACGGTCCCGAGCCATTTAAAGTTAAAAAAAACGTTCGGGAGATTACGACACATCTTCTCGTCAGGTATACCTCTTTTTTCGTGGGGTAATCCTCATGGATACCATTCGTTGCGGGAGCAACGAGAAGGTTATGCTAGACTCCTACCGGCTAAAACCCCATGGAGGTCACCATTCGCGTATACGAGGGGTCCCGGGATGTCCGTTCGGAACGCAACCGGGGCCCCTCCATCGCTTTGCTACACTAATAGCACGTCCCGGGGGCAGTACTTGCTGCCCCAGCACCTTCGTAGTGCTACCACGATGTCTCGAGACACAGAGTTTGAAGAGCACCTCCCGTCCTCCGTCAATTGCGTGCACTATCTCCGTCGTATTCAACTCGGCTGGAAAGCGTTCAGGAAATTACGACACATCTTCTCGTCAGGCATACCTCAAAACCTCAAAACAAGATTGTACAACCAGTGCGTGTTGCCAGTGAAGACTTATGGACATGAGACGTGGTCCTACGTGGTGGAGCTATGGAGAGGGCTATGTTCGGGGTTTCTCTGCGTGATAAACTCAGAAATGGGGTTATCCGCAGTAGAACCAGAGTAACAAATTACACAATGAGACAATTTATAACATTCTCTATGTAAGCCGTCAAAAAATTGTCTGTAAATATCGTAATACAAAAGTGAATCGAAAATGAATGTTATGTAAATGTACCAGAATAAAAGAAATTGTATTTAATGTAATGTACCTGCGTTTGAAAGGTTAATCCCAGATGACAAGAAATATTTAGATAAAACATTTTTGTGTTTCAGAAAGTAAGAGCTTTTTGTTGTAAAAATGATGTACGTAGAACACCTAATGCCTTTTAAGGAATAATCTGTTAAGGTATTGGTAACATTCTTTTAGACCAGCGCTAAAATAATTTAATTACATTACATATATTCATACGTATTATAGTAAAATAATAGAAAAGAACTATTTTTATTCAATTTCTAACTAACAAATGCTTTTTTTTACTTTTCCTACTGATTAAAAAAACACAGCGCGACTTTTTTAAAGTAAAATTTCATATATATTTTAATGTGGGTTTGTTTGTTCAAATAATATAAGACTGTTGTTTCATTTTATTATTAGTAAATGTAAATTACCAAAGTATTGAAAGCGAGTTTCAAATGAAAACCACAAAGTGATTACTAAAATTAATAAAGTCGCATTGCCATGATTCCATAATATGTTATATATTATCGCCACAATTGGCAGGCGAGTAGACATTCGCAGTACAAGACTATTCGCAACTTTGACACTCCTATCCAAAATAATCATATCCTATTATTGATGATCTGTGTATGTTATATCTGTTGTCATGTCACTCTAAATCCAATATGGCAGACCGCCCAATATGGCGGACTAGTTATTTTTTATGCACTCCCATGATATGGGTAAATCATATGAAAGAGTTTGCTAAGAACACAAAAATAAAATGAAGCCACTCTAAATCCAATATGGTGGACTCCCAAAGATGGCTGACTATAATTTTTATTCACCCCATGATACGGATATCAAATGAAAGGGTTCGCTGAGAAGAATACGAATAAAATGAAGTCCGCGTTCAGCTCTTCGATGTGTACTACTGCCCGACTAAACGGTAAAACTTAGTGGGGTCGTGTCTTAACTAATATCGTCCTACACTCTGGACAAATTCTAGCGGTGATGAAAAAAATTCAAAACGGTGGCCGCCATACTAATTTTAAAGAATTGTTTACCTACCTAAATTACCTAAAGTACCTAAATTAAGGGATAGTTTGGTGGTGCTTAAACAAATTTTGTAGGGACCGACAAGGGTCAACTGCTGGCGATAAAAAATTCAAGATGGTCGATCTAAGATGGCGATCAAAAATCAACAATGACGCATTAAATGAAATAAACAGACTTAGAAAAATGCCCAACGATAACTAAAAATAAACATTAAATTAATATTTAAAAAAAAAAACATTTTAAAAACAAGCTTTTATTTAAATGCTCTAAAAGAAAGAAAATAAACTTTAAATCAAACCCATCAATTTATTACATTACATTTATATTATTTCTTCTGCGGCAGTAACGCGGCGGGTACCAGCTAGATGATATAAAAGCTTGTCGCAAGATTTCACTGTGTACATAAGCAGGAATACATTATGTAACTTGATATTGAGATAAGTAATTCTAAGAAAAATATAATTTTTTTATGAAATAAGTAAATCTCGTGACGAGCTTTTATCATATAAATTGTGTAGTGTAATAAATTGATGGGTTTGGTTTGATTTAAAGTTTATAGTAGCCTAAATTGTCTCGTATCATTTGTTACATAGTGTTTTGGTAGGTATTTTGATAGGTTTTGGTAGGTATGTTATATTTTTTTTATAGGATAAGGGTGACAAGCGAGCACACAGCCCACCTGATGGTAAGTAGTTGCTATGGCCCATAGACATCTACACCTATCCTCGTTTGCGAATCAAAATGCAGATGCGTTGTCAGCCGTGACGACTAAAATGGAATGCCTCTTTTCCAGTAAAAAGGGTCTTCGGTTCTCTACACTCACCATACGAAACACAGCTGCTTTATGCTGCTATTTTACGCCAATATTCTGTGAGTGCGTGGTCCTTCCCCGGTCGAGCCGACCCATTCGTGCTACAAATAAACAATTAATATAGCTGCAGCATGGCTCTACCACGAACAAAATTTATAATTGAAAATAAATTTATATTATTAGGTTAAGTTTTAAGTCTAATTTGTGAAATAATAATTATTGTTTATTTAGCATATAATAATGCAAAGATTGCCATGGCTAAGTCATTCTCACTTCTTTGTTAGGTTTACACTTATAATACCCTAGAGGTAAAGGAAGAAGGTACTGCCCGTGTGAGTAGTTGGCCGTTGGTGGTGGTAGTCGGACACAGCCTGTAGGGACTGCGGACCTGGGAGGTTACATTGCAGGGCGGCTGATTAACCCTGTGATTTATGAGAAGTAATCGGACAACGTCCGTTTCAGTTAGAATTATTAAAGCTAGCGAGAAAAAATAATGACAGGAAATTCCGGTCACTTTTATACCAATTACCAAAGACTTATTTTGCACAGTTTACGATTGTATCCCACGGATAATAACAGTTATAACGATGACTATAACATATTAAACATTTAATTGATCCGGATCAGTGATTTAAAAAAATTATATAATTTTTTGTGTTACTTAATTACTTTGCGTTTATGTTTCGCTCAACGCCACACATGTTGTACCAGATATATGAAGGATGCAATAAGTATAGCACACTAAAAATTCTTACACGAATACTTGGTTGTTAAGAATTTATGGGGATATTTTGTAGAAGCAAAATTTTATTTTATTATTTTAAGTGTTTCCGATATAAAAATTACGGAATAAAAACGAATATATAACTACTATACAGCCCTGATAATATCGAAACAGGGTAAGAGCTGTTAGTCGGTCAGCCACCCACATTTGCCTTCATTATCTGCTAGACTGATTCATATCTAGAGATCTAGATTATTTAGTGAAGTAGTTTCGTGCTGATAGCGGACAATGATTAGAATAAATTTCAAATATAAAAGTAAAGTAACTATTTATTAGGTCCTTTACCTATGAAATTGCCGTTTTTATGAAATAAGTTAACGTAATTATTTTTCTATACTTTTTATTTCCATTAATAAAATTAATCACCCATGCAATCGATGCATCTTTGCCAATAAATTGGCAACTTATTAATGCCATACTTAAAGAAATCAGCTGGATAGGAGGCCAAAATTTCTTTAAAAGCATTTTGTACTGCCTTTCGGATATTGAATTTTATCCCGTCAAAAGTTGTCTGTAGGCGCAAGGTCTGATGAGTACGGCGTATGACGTAACTTGGAGACCGTCTGTTGTGCAGTATGAGGTCGCGCGTTGTCGTGCAGGAGCAGCGGAGACGGGCGATTGACCAAAGCTGTTTCGAGACGTGCGAGCTTCTCCATCATTGTGTTCAGTTCTTCACAGTTCATTTTGCAGTAATGCTCATCCCGTTTCATAAGAAGCTATGTGAAGTGTGTGAAGCAAACAGTGACCATCACTTTTCCAGGAGTAAGTTTTCGTTTAGGGCATTTTTTAAGTGCTGAACCAGGATCCAACCAACTTGCTGAGTGCTTGCGATTGTCAAACAGAATCCATTTTTCGTCGAAGGTAACAAAGCGGTTCAAAATTCCTTCATTTGTGCGCCTGTTGAGCAAGGCAAGGCACGTCTCGACGTGTACTTCGCGCTGGCGATCATTGAGTTCGTGAGGCACCCATTTGTCAAGTTTTTTTACCTTACCAATTTGACGCAAATGGACCAATATTGTTTTGATGCTAACGTCGAAAGCTGCTGCTAATTCAGCCTTAGATTAAATATCATCAGCTTCCGGAATCACCTTTAATTCGTCATTGGGGTCACGGGGTTCATTTTTCAGGTCAAAATTTCTAGAACGGAAGCGGACAAACCATTGACGGGTGGCGCGTTCGTTTTTAGTGTTCGCTCCGTAAACGTCGTTGATGTTGCGTGCCGCTTATGCCGCTTATGCCGCGTTGCTGTCACGGCAGAACTCATATTCCATAATTACTCGAAATTTTTAACGTCTCCGTGATGACGAAATAGATTCAAATGCGATGAAAACATAACGCTAATCAATAAACAAATGACTACTTTTGAAAAAAGAATTCCATGTTTTTAAAATAAAATTAATTTGAAATTAGAATTCTTAGCCAAATAAAATTTTTTTTGATTTCAAATGGCCGGTATTGCAGAACGGCAATTTCATAGGTAAAGACCTATTGTATACCTTCCACCGCTGGACATAGTTGTTCTCTCATTTCAGAGAATATTTTAGGACAGAGTTTCGCGGTGCAGCACCAATTCTAGTTGGCGGCTTTGTTCATGGGAATAAAAACACTTCGAAGTCATTATTATATTCTCAGACAAACAAGTTACGCTCAATATTTAGCACTTAAAATTGCAATTATAAATTTAATTGACACAGCGGGAATCGAAGTCGGTTAGCTTGCATTCACTTTGAAACGTTGATAGAAGCGTAGCTGTACCTTTGTTTGAATACACTTGCAGCCATCTTCAAGCAAAGCTACAGATACGTTGTCACCTCTGAAGACATCATATCGTCATCACGTAATTTTTTTAACAGTTTATGTTTGAATAAAACTATTTTTATGGATTTTATCGCGTTTAATTTTACTATTTTGATTCCCGACGTTTCGGGTGCTTTACAGCACCCATGGTCACGGGGGGGACTGAGGTGTTTGACGTCCCAATGTCATAGTTAGCCCGGCTACCTTCAGTTTTTTGAATATTAATTTTTGGTCCGATCTACGCAGAATGAGCTTACAGTGTCTTGAAGTCTTGCAGTGGTATGCTTGGGTTTGGATTTATGTTTACTATATAATGGTTAGTAACAAGTTAGATGTTTTTAATTATGTGAATTAGGTCAAAGCGCATCTCGTGATAGCGCGTGTTGTACTTTCATGTAAACACATTAAAGCGCTTATAACAAGCGCTTTAATACTTTTGCAAGTTTGAAAGCGTATCTTAGTAATAAGCTTATATTAAATGTTTTCTCATTTAAAAGATATTTACACGTTATAATGAATTTTTACCAAATATTTTGTTCCTCAACTATAGGTATTTTAATTTGTATTATTTAGCAAGTAGACAAATTCAGTATTTCAACCATATTATGAATGTGTTTATTGTACCTTAGTTAATTATGCCTTTAATAAATATGATACTACCGGAATTCGTTTTATTTGTAAGATTTGTATTAATATTATAATGAGTTATTTAAATTTAGAATATATTTACAAAACAATGTTTTAAACATTACTAATATTCTTTTTAACCACTCCTGGTAATCTTAAAATGCTTATACATATTAGGAGTGGTTCACAACAGTAGTCGGATGTCGGATTCGAACTCTCGACCTTTGAGAACGCGATCCGCACCTAGCCATTAGGCTGCTATCGCTTCGGACACTTTCATAACTAACATTGAAACTAAATTTTGTCTTCTACAGAAAATAATACGCGCGTTTCGAAAATAAGTTCGTTTTAAGGTTCACTACGCAAAGGGTAAAACGAAGCCTCATTAATGTCACTCTACTGCCTGTCTACCTGCCTGTCTTTCTGTCCGTCCATATGCCATGGATTTGTAGACCTTACCGAGTAACAGAGGTAGGTATTTGGTGACAATATATTTAGTGTAGAATATTCATCCAAAAATCACTCCAATCCATCCTAACACTCATTTCATCGTAAAGGAGACTATTGGAAAGGCTATAAAGAAAATGGCGTCGATAGCTGGCTAAACGCTAGATGTAAAATATCAAGACAATGGATAACAGTGTCAAAAATGCGAGAGATCAATTTACATGGTAGAGCCATGCTACAGCTATATTATGGTTGTAGCACGAATGAGTCGGCTCGAACGGGGAAGGACCACGCTCTCATAGAATACCGGCGTAAAATAAGCACCTTAATGCTGTCCGGGCTAATCGTAGGAATGGATGAACCGATTGTGACGAAACTTCACGAACAGATAGAGAGCCATGCCAGGAGTGTTGTGTTATAATTTAACTTAAAACATGGAGGATTTTTCAATTAAATCGAAAAACTGATAAAATAAATGGATTTGGTTCTAATACCGGTCAGTGCAGTCGCTTCATAACGATGTGGTGGCTCTAATACCGAACCTAAAATATTTGCGAGGCGTACGCATAACAACTGCACGACGTAAGCATACCGTTGTAATCCACGAGTTCTTGGTCTTTGTACAAAAATTGGACGTCATAGACCAGGTGTCTCTAGAGCAAATACTGATGACTACCTTTACTGAGGACGAGATCATCCAAGCGAAGAAAAGTTAGCAGACTGAGCCGTAACCAAAATCCGTCTTTTCACACGTCACAGAGATGAACGCGGTAAAAAAGACCTGCAAGACATCTTCAGGCTGTTGACTGATGAGACCGACCCTGATGACATCCCAACGCCCATCGCGCGTGATCTCAACAAACTGCCTCCCGTGACGTTCGATCACGTAGACGTGACCAGATTGGTGAAATACATCACCATATTGAAAGCAGAATTCACCGACATCAGAGCTGAGGAAGGAAGTCACTATGTTGCGCAACATAATTGCAACATCTGCAAATTCACCGCCGCGCCGTCGCAGAATATAAATATGGCAGGCGGTAATCGTTATAGTAGTTATATTATTTCACCGATGATTGCGATTCCGTCTCCCGATACCGTCTGTCAGCGGGTTGATCACCTCAGCCCTTGACTGAACCCATGAGTGCTCCTCTGCCGACGCCAACCTCACGTCACGACAAGGGAAGACGTTTGCTGATGTTTTTCGAAAATCTTCACATGCGGCACCTTCTTGTCGAAAACTAAAGAATGTGGATACAAAATCAGTTCCCGTAGTGATCCGAAACAAGATCGATAATAAATGATTTACTTTGGTTGAGAAGAGATTGCGTTCGAAAATCGTATGTAACCAGCGTGGGATAGGAAAAGTAAACACAAGTATAACTGCGTGTTGTAGAGCCCAGCATACAGCTGTACATCTCCCGTTTGGACAAAAGTATGTCGAGAGAAGTCGTCCTGCGTTTCGTAGAAGAACTAAGCCGATGCAGCAAAGAGAAACCGATTTCTTTACATTTGCAGCGACTGGAGTCTAACAGATCAACGAACTTCAAATCCTACGTACTCCAGAATCCTGCAAAATACAAAGAGACATTCGCTCCCGCAGAGGCCTCGCTCCCGATTTATGGTCCGTGTATCGCCAAAAGGGATGCGCTAAAGAAGAAAATTCCTAAATAGTGATAAGTTATGTTTATGTTTTATTTATATATATATTTAGGTTAAGGTATATATTGCTATGGGCCAATGTTCTTAATTTTTAAGTCCTTGATGCCTGAAATAAAGTTAATGTATTGTATTGCATTATATCCTAAACTATTAGAAAAATAAAAAGTTTTGAATAAAAGTTTTTGGTTTGACACAAAGATCCTCTCTTCTATCTTCTAGTTTTGATTCAATATGGATTTTTAACATTTTTTTACTTCTACACCATTTTAAAATAAAAATATGAGGTGTTGAGGCCATTTTTAAGAGAAATTAATAGATCTTCAATTGAACATTTTCCAAAACAAAAAATAAGTTTAAAGTGGTTTCTTTTTTGAACTACTTGCCCAAGTATTTGCAACATTTTTGTTTAAGTTATTCACGGATGAAGTTATGGATAAAAACTAGTTAAGGAATAAATATATTATGAAAATACACGGTAATAGTAAATATTTTTTCTTACAGCCTTTCGATTTGCCGAATATGGTATGTCGTTAGTTTCCCTAATCCAATCGAGTAGAAAGTAATTGAATAGGTCTTGAGAATTATAATTCAAATCACTGAAGGTCACATTTATATTTTGATTGAAGTAACCAAACATTAAAAACCGGCCAAATGCAAGTCAGAGCTTGTTCTATTAGGGTTCCGTAGATATTTTGACCCGTATACTTTTTTTAAACTGTTTTGTTCACAGCTTAAAATCGATATCTTCAGTTTTTGTTGTTTCAATAGAGTTAATGGAATGAAATATACACAAATTTTATTTACAAGTTTAGTTTTTAAAGTAGACCCCTAAACAAAACATTCCCCGTAACAAAAGCTTACTAAACCAAACTAAGATGGAACTTAGTCCTCAAAGGTGACACGGAATTTTCCTTCTTGGTTGTCTCATTTGGCTGCAAATATCAATATATAATAATATCTAATAATAGTAGCCAAGTTAATTTATCTCTTAAGTTAAAAAACCCTCTTACGACATCCACGGGACGAAATTAGGTGGTAGATATTCATACATCTCTTATGTTTGTTTTTGTTACAAAGCTTATACAATATGTGTCCGCGCGGTAAAGAGTATGTATTTTGACTTCTATATGTTGTTTAACTATTATAAGCTACTGCTTGAGAACTATCCCATGTGATAGTAATTGGTGATTTAGCCGATTATGGTCAAGGGCACTTACTCAACTTAACAAAAGCTCCTTCACTGCTTCCTAAAACACCCACATAGTACCCATATATAATGGGATGCTGCCATACTTTCTTTCATTTCTTTACTGTACGCATTACGAACCACGAAGAAAATGTTTTGTCTTTACATAGTTTAAAATTGTGAAATGTTGACAATAAAGGGGTGGAGCCCTGCCGAGTGACTGGTTGTCTGATGGTGGTTAGATGAAGGAGTAATAAAATCGTATAATTTCTGCGCACACAATACTTTCGTGTCAGCCTCTCAATATTTTATATGGCGCGCCTTTGCTCGAGCCTGGAAATTGTTTCAACCAAATTGAGGTCACCAGTAAGTAAGCCTCTTAGCTCGGAAAGAAAAAACGGTTGGAAAAAAATTATGTGGAAGTCCGGATGTTGATTTTGTATGTGGTCATGATTACATCAATTGATTTCCTATTTCATATCAATAGCTTAGTACACGTAGTTTGTTAATAAAATTATTTTTAAGTTTTATTGCAATTTAAAATATGAAAGCGCTTTTAAATTTTTATAAAAGCGCTTTCATATTTTTTTAGCCCTTGAAAGACAAAGGACAAATGAACCATACAGCTTATATCGATTTTATACTTTGTGTAATCGATTTATTTTGGTGAACATTATTATTACTTTTTCCCTGTAGGTGCAACGTACCTAGCTGGCAGCAGCACCAACTCATAATATGAGATAGCAGTAATCCATGCACAACCGGACTTGCGCTTACCGTCAACCAAGGGCATCTAAGTAAACTAGGTACCGCTGCTTTGGCATTAATTTTAAAACTTATTAAAAAAGTTTTTAACAATAATATTAACATCCATAAATAAATTTTTATAATCATCAACGAGAATTTATATCGTAAAATTTGTTAATTGACCATCGCGCTACCTACGCAATTATCAATTAACAAGATTAATTAAACAGATAAGCCTTGCCCAGATAAGTTGATGCAGTAATAAGGGGAATATTATGTTGCAAAAAATAGCTATTTTACTTATTTATAAAAAATATTTATTTAATTATTTATTATGACACACCAACAGCATTACATAGGCACTGTTACATAGCGCAGTATTTAAATCTATTAAATTATAATATGTATGCCAGTTACATATAAATAACATTCTCTTTGTCACTAAGACATGTTATTTTGTTATTACGGTCACAAGGCAGACTACAAAATAAAGGAATTAACGTAAATATTTCTTATTAATATGTAGTTGGTTAACTGACATATTTTGTAATAAGATAACTTTTTAAGTTAGTGTCGTTAAAAATATATAAATTTTGGGATTTTTGAACGTAATTTATAGAACTCAGCAAATGAATGTGCTGAGTAAAATTCAATCATTAATTAGGTATACAATTATTATAACGTATATATAGGTATCATGTTCATATAATCGATTTTACTCAATACATATACGCAGCACGATTTACTCTGTTATTATAGAATCACGTAACGGAGATTGAGGAGCTTTGTTATACCTGTAGAAATATGTTATGTATTGATTGTTTATGTCTTTATGTCTGGAAATGTATGTGTAGTGTAACAGTTTTCTAATAAATATTATATCAGTTAATAGACGACGATTATTTAATCACATTTTTCATCGTGGTTGTTTTCATGCTGCTGGTTTCATATGGTGAATGTAGAAAACGGAAGATCCTTTTTTCTGGAATCGAGGCATTCCATCTTAGTCCTCAGGGCTGACAACGCATCTGCACTTTGATTCTTAAGTGAGAATAAATGTAGATAGATATCTATGGGCCACAGCATCCAATTACCATCAGGTGGACTGTATGCTCGTTTGTCACCCTTATTTTATATATAAAAAAACATCTTTTGTAGTATTATTGTGTAGGTCAATAAGAAGTATAAGACGAATAAGAGTTGTATATTCATGCGCTGTCGTACGTAATGTACTGTAGACTCCAGACTACAGATGCGAATCAAATCAGGTTGTTTGTGAACCAGTGCATTAAATAGGTATACTTTGTTTCCATAATCGCCACAGCCTATCATAGTCCATTGCTGAAGCATAGACCTCCCCCATTTAATGCCTCATCTTGATATTTACCATAGTTAATAGCAGTTTTCTTAATATTATTTTGAGCTATTTTCAGGAAGATGCTGCTGCCCATCTCCTGTTTTAGATTCTTTCTGTTGCATCATATGGGATTATAGCGGATTTCCTAAAACAGGCTCTATACGGCGAAGAGAAGAGAAGAGACCAATTTAAAAAAGACTTGGAAAAGTGCAAGCTAACCATAATTACCATTACAGTCTATCAAAAGTCCACTACTGAACATAGGCCTCCCCCATAGATTGCCTCATAGGATATTTGCCTCAGTTGTAGTTGTAGTTGTGTTGTAGTTGCCACGCTTGGCAAGCGGTTTGGCCACCGTGGTTTTTTATTTTTATTCAGCTGTTATCCGGAAGGTGCTGCTGCGCATTTCCTGGCTCGGTTACCCTCTGTCGCCTCTTACGACACTTACGCAATGGTGAATATTCTTGGACCGCCACTACACGGCTTGCATAATAAAGCATACTTGCACAATAATATTGGGCCAGTATTTAGAGGCAATCTCGAGTTTGAACTCAAATTCCACAATATCAAAAAATTTATAAAGTCTTTCATGCCAAAGATGACGACAGTGTTGCACAAAGTTGGTGCGTGTGTGGTAATTCGAAAAATGAATTGTCTATTATTATAATTTTCGCTAGAATTTTTGCTCGTATGCTTATTTCTTGATGTTCTTTTTATTTAAAAGCTTTTGCTGAACATAGGCGTCCCTCATTGAGTGGATATTTGCCGTAGTTGCTACGCTTGGTAGGCGGGTTGACAACTGCAGATTTTCTTTTTGAAGTGGCTATTAGGAAAACGCTGCTGTTCATCTCCTGTTTTGTTTCCCTCTGTCACCTTTTAGGATACCCACGAGGCGATATAGGTTAGAGAATATTCTTACACCGCTACTGTAACCACCTGTATGAAAATAGTCAACAACGCAAAATGCCGAGTAAATGCAAAGGTGTAAAAGATGTTGTTATTATAATTATTAAGTCGTTCAAAAATTATATTTTGGGACGGAATTATATAAAAATCAGACCGAACGTAAAACTGCGGAAGGAATCAACTTACGTGATGTATGGTCCCAGTCTCAAGGCTCAACAGTCCTTTTTTCATTGACTGTCCGACGTCGAGATCCAATATCCGCACGGTTGAGGGTGATATTGTTATAATTGAACAATTTCCAGTTTCGCCGTGATTTCGCAGAGTATAGACACCCTCGGCGCCAAATACCATCACATTGCATGCTGTAAAAAGTAGTTAGTAAGGCAAACGCACAAAAGTAAATATCTAATTATAATGATTTTTTAAAGTATACATATCCCAACTGCTGCATTATTAAACGTTTTTTGTTTGTTTATTTATTCTTTATTGCATTCCTTAATATAAAGTAATACAAGGGACGGACAAAGTCTCTACTAGTCAACCCATGGAGTGGTGAGAATTTGACGTAGGTGTAGCAATACAGAATAAAAAACAAAATAAAAATAATAATTACCTACGTAATATATACATTTTACTAATAAATAAAGTATAAAAATATATACATACATCTATAGACATATACATAATATGTAGATAATTAGTACATACAAATAACTATGAATAAATACGTCTGTTTATCAACATATATGACATGGATGATTCATGAGGGAAGCGTTGTCTTTAATAAATGATTACGTACCAACTTTTTAAAAGCGTACCTAGCATACTTTAAACTAATATCAATAATTATATCAAATATATCAGAACAAAATTAACTGACAAAGCGCAGCCGATCAGTAAGTTGAAGTAGCAAGGGGCCAGCCATATAGCTCGAAGAACCGACAACCGATGCGGAAGACAGGGTCTCGAGTGGCAGCCTCGTACTGGAAAGCAGGTGTTGGGCGACCCGCCATTAGATGGAGTGACAACCTGATGAAACACGTAGACAGTCGGTGGATGCAGGTAGCTTTGTGGCAATGTATGGGGGAGGCCTTTGTTCATCGGTGCCCTTATAATTGGCTGTAGTAGTAGTAGTAGTATTGTTTAAACTAATGATAATATACAAAAAACTTGTATTGTATTATATCATTATCTTACTCTATGTTCTAATTGCACATCACGCAAAAACACGGTTTCATTCTTTTTAGTTTGACTGTATCGGAGAACATTATGAGGATTTCGACGACAGGTGAATCCGCCAACACGCACTGGAGCACCGCGGAGGGCTTATTACTTCATAACCAAAGGGAGTTTGAACTGATTGCCGGACCTGGGATTCAAATCCGGGACACTGATCAGCAGTCACGCTTACGACTGCTAGACCGATGAGGCAGTTATATACATATATACATACATATAGGTCAAGTTAATATAAAGCCTGTAAAAAGGTTATAAGTAGAGCGCTTTATTTAAACTCTGTAACATTGTTACTTAAAAAATCCTGGAACAAACGCGATTAATAAAATATTAGTGATATTAATATATTTCTTACTATTCTTTTTATATCATCACATTTATATCATCATCACTATAGCCAATTAAAGCCCACTACAGAACCTAGATCACCCTCATATATTCCCCCATAATGGGGATATTTGCCATAATTGCCACGCTTGGCCGGGAGGTTCACAACCGTAGGTTTTTATTTGTTTATAGTGGTTATTAGGAAGATTTATCGTCTGGTTTGTTTCACTTTGTCGTCTCTTACGACACCTACGGGATGATAAGATGTAGTGGATATTTGTACACCACCACTACACAGTATATTTTATATACATATATTAAAAATAGGGGCCGCAAAAATAAGAGCATCATTCATAATTTTTGAAAATATTTCAAGTAAAAGCTAAATTTACGTTTAGAATTTTTCACGTGTCTTATATTGACGGCGAATCCTTTTCCCCGGGCTGGCACTCTGTATTGTATAAGTGCAGCGTTCTGTCTGGACGTCAATTTATGTTTGGGTCGCTGATCACAGGATTCGACTAGCCGCTCATCATCCCAAGCATCAGCTGGCCATACTTGACCGTTAAGTTCCCATCCGTCGACCCACTGAAAGAAAACACATAATTTAGTTTCGTTTTTTGACTTATTGAAAAAGTATTTTATTATTTTCATTTAAGTGTCAAAGAAATCTGTTTCTAAATGTTAACTTATATAAATCTATTAAGTATATATTTTAAAAATAGAATAACAATGACCAATACCAAATCTTGTCGAAGTGCTTTCGTGAAATTTTGTGTTTTGAAGAGAATTCATTGTAACAAGAAAATCAATTAATTTAAAAAGAAATTGAAAATATATAGATGATTATAAAATATTCACTTGTTTGATTTCTTTTTGAATATTTACTATATAAATTGAATCTGCAAAGTTTCTCTGTAAAATAAAGTTATATTGTCGTATATGAGACATTTAGACACATACAGACATTTATCGAAATATTTTTTCTTTCTCTTTTATTAGCACGTAACTGCTACAATGAACGGCTCCACTCCTCTCCTAAAATAAGAAAGATTTGCCGAAATAGCCACGTTTGGCAGGCTGATTGCCGATCAAACCCACTTACCTATTTCTGCTGCCAAATAAAAGTGATTGAACTACTGCCTTACGGTCAGAAGTGTATAGAGTCAATATAATTACAGGTAGAGGCATTACATCTTAGGCCTCAGAGGTAACAACGCATCTGTAACCTTATTTGTTTAAGTTGGCTTCAGTTGTCCATGGAGTGCAGTAGCTATTTACCATCAGATGGACAGCAAATTCGTTTGTCACTTCAGTTATATTAAAAAAATACATTAATTTGACCATGCTACCCGTCGCTGTTCCGGATATCGGAGGCCATGGGTTATGGTCGCCTTTTGCGACACCCGCAGGATAAAAGGTGTGGTAATGGATTCTCTTTCGCCACAACTATCAACATTTTAGTAAAGTACAATAAATTTCAATTAACAATTAATTTATTTCAATTAATTTCAATGAATAAAAAAGTAAGTTATTGTGAAAATTGTACAAATGTTTATCTAAATCACAAAAATAAAAAGGACTTAATATTGTGTTGTGAATTGTGATATGTTGTCAACTGTTATATTTTTCGAGTTTAATTTCAAAGGTTAAAACCCAAAACATACTTACGATGACCGTATTTAGAATCTATTCAAGTACGCAGCTATTCGAAATTGAAATTACTTGCTCACAACGAAATTCTACATTTAAAGCAGAATTATTCTTACTTAACTGACTCAAAAAATTAATTTCGACGTCCACTAGAACAGAATATTATTATCAAACATTTAACTTAAACCATTTAGCTGTAAAATTTGAATTTAATTTTTGCGTATCAATGTTTGCCTCTGTGAGCGTGCAGCTTATAAGCCCTAGTAGATCCTAAGTGCTGATTTATAACGTGCGCGGTGATGAAAAAATAATTCGTCGTGTCGTGAGCAATCCTGCTTTGGAGCAGTGTAGTGGACTCTTTCCTGTACCATCGCCCATATGATAGTTATGTCTTGTACTTGAATATAATATTTAAGCTTTTGCTTTACTATTTACTTTAAACACAGACACAGTAATCCTTACAACTCACAAATAAGTAATAGCTGATTTGTTTTTCCGTAGCAACATACGTTAGGCGTTATAAACAGCCCAATAAAATTAGAATAAAAATCTTTACAATCAACACAATACTTTATGTTGTGACAAATAATGATTCGCTACTTTTTCTCTGGTTGCAGAAGAATTTATTGAGTAGTTAATGTCCCTGTAGACAAAATCATTACAAAGGAACGAGGATAAAAAGCAAAGAATAATCTACACTTACCGTATCAAAGAGGCTTACGATGCTCTTTGTAAGCTCAATCTACGACTTTCTTGTGTTTTTTTTTTTCGTTTTAAAAAACGTTTCCTCCACACTAGGATTTTCTCCTGTATCGCGGGGGCAGTTTACATACATAGATTTCACGGGCCATACAAATACTTGTTCCATGCGGGATTCGAACCCGCTGCCCTTAGCGCTGCAACTCATTGCAAAGCCACTGCGCTACGGAGCCGTCAACTTTCTTGTGTTGTTTTGATTGTTTGTCCTTCGATTAATGTTAAAGAACTAACGCTTACAACAATATAACGTTAACAAAAAAAATTGAATATAAAAGCGTACAGAAAATATAGGAACGCAGAGATAAAATAAAATATTTTTAAAATTTACCGCAACCAGTCCTCCATTCTCGCACGGTACATCCAGATAGTTGAAAGTAACGACGATTCTCTTGTCGGGATCAGCAATCATGTATATTCCACATACTGATGGTTCGTTTGAGGGTGATTTGTAAAATAGTTCTCCTTCTTCTGATGTTACTAGAAAACAGTCTATGAAACAAAAGAAAATATTAAAGTACACTTGTTGGATGAAATAGGAATGTTAAAAATTCTCCATGTACCAACCTCTTTTGCACGTCATGTACTTTGTTAGTGAACCAAAGCCTCTTTGAGAATTAACAAATAATGGTGGTATATCCATTGGAAATTGCCGAGCCCAGATCCTATATTCCCGGAATATAGGATCTGGGTCCTATATTCTGCTTCTTGGAATCAGAATTACCAGAGTAATGCTACGAGGGTATTAGTTTCAAACTGGAAATATTACTCTTCTTTGCCTACTTTAAGTATGGACAAATCTCTTAACTCATACTTGGTGTATATTCTAAATACCGACTTCAAAAAGGAGGAGGTACTCAATTCGACTGTATGTTTTTTTATGTGTGTTACCTCATAAATTTTTCTGGGTAAACCGATTTCGACGATTAATTTCTTATTTGAAAGCTGGTGCTTCTCATGTGGTCGCATATAAATTTGATCAAGGTCTGACCAATAGCTTTTGAGTTATTCTTAATAATTTATATTGAAGTCAGTTGTACAAAAATTTTAATTATTAATTATGTTCCTATACGTCATGAAAGGTTCTTTTATGGATAAATAAATAAAAATATCCAGCCACGACTAAGACTAAGACAGAAGGGAGAACTTAGTAAGCTTACTCATTAGCGAAGCCTATATTTGGAAGCTTCCACTGAGTAGTGGCAGACGCTGAGAAACCGATTATAAGACTATTAAGACGATTTTTTATACAATAAGGGTGACAAACGAGCACACAGTCCACCTAATGGTAAGTGGATGCTGTGTCCCATAGACATCTACATTTATTCTCAATTAAGAATCAAAATGCAGATGCGTTGTCACCCCTGAGGACTAAGATCGAATGCCTCTTCATGTAAAACGGGCCTCCGGTTCTCTACACTCACCATACGAAACAGCAGCATTAAGCTGCTATTTATTCTGTGAGAGCCTGGTCCTTCTCCGGTCGAGCCGACCCATTTGTGCTATAACCATAATATAGCTGTAGCATGGCTCTACCGCATATAAACTTCTTTCAAAGCAATCTCACAAGAAGCGGCCATATTAAAATATAAAGCGTTGATGAGAAGCTGTACCCTTTATAACGCCTATGAAGATATCGTATTTCATCAACCGTGGTGATGTCTTCCTGTTAAAAGTAAAGTTACAGCCTATATACGTGCCACGGGTGGGCACAGGCCTCCTCTAACTTCTAAAAGGGATTGTGGTGTTTGTTGTTGTATTAATGTTATCCTGGTATATAGTAGAAGTTGGTTATGCGTTAACATACATCTAAATTAAAACTTCGATCCACTATCTGTGAGTGATGACAACGTCAAATGATCTTTGGTAAGTAATAAGTATTATTAGTATATTGGTTTTTCAATAATGGCAATACTATTTTCTAAGCATATTACTAACTTTATCAATATACGATGAGAGATAATATTTATAAAAATAAATATTACAAACATATATATATATATATATAATATTACAGTATGCAAATATTTTTTATGTGATATGTCTGTTTTAAACAAACATAATTTCAACTTAGAAGCAATTTACAGTGTTTACTTTATAAATATTTTTCAACTGATCTTCTCATCTAAATATTTCTATTTTTAAATCAATATTAACCAGTTAAGTTATGCAATTAATCATAAAAGAAATTTGTATGTTATATATAGATCTGATGTCGCCTACAAAGACTTTATTTAATGAATTTTCAATTAAAAAAAAAAAAAAATTATACTTTTTAACCAATATATATTTGAATATAATTAATCTTCAAAAATTTCGTTTTATAAATATGTAAATCTACGTCAAAGAATTAAATATTTTTCTAAAATTTTCTGACTACTAAAATTACTACAATTTACCTTCGATAGGGTCTATAATACGATGCGTAGATTCTGGCCAACGTCTCATCCTAGGAAACCAAGACACCGCTGATGCTGTGCTTTTCTGCTGTGGGTAGTCCATGCCCTAGAGTTAAAGAATAATGTATTGCAATAATTATATAAGATAATTCATCTAATAGAATAGAATAGAATGATTTTTTATTCAACATATCTCACATGAGTAATTCTTTAAGTTTAAAAATCAAGGAAGTATCATCAACAAATAATACTATATCATGATTATCTCCTACAAGAAAAGGTAAGTCATTAATATACACTAGAAATAGGAATGGGCCGAGAATCGAGCCTTGAGGGACACCCATTAGTACAGGTGACCCGGAAGAACTTTTACCATTGATCATAACTTTCTGCATTCTATTACTTAAATATGAAATAATAAATTTAAGCGCTGTCTTCTTGACACCATAGTACTGTAGATTTCTGATTAATGTCTCATGGTGAACACAGTCGAAGGCCTGTGTTCACCATGAGACTACAAGAAAATCTTTGCGTAATAAATTGGTGTTGTTGGTGTGACCACAAACTATGATCAGGAGTGGTTTGAAGGGATTAGACTGATTAACTTGACTGAAATGACGCCTATGGGGATGGCATCCTGTACTTATGACTCAATAGTTCAATGCATTAACTACTAAAAAACACATCTAATAATAATTACGCTGATTCTTTCTGGCATATAAATCTTACATGAATACCCATGCATAATTGTATTTGGGATTTAGGACTTGTTTAGTAATTACAAGCCAAGCGTGGTGGTTATGGCGAAGCTTTCAGGCTATGTATGCTTGTTGGTCCCTGAAAATGCATAATTCATATCCAGCAGAGGAGTTAATAATAATGAATGAATCAATAATTATTGCTATCCATAAGTAGAATAATAATAGTGCCTAATCGTGGAAGGTGAAAGGTGGAAGTGTAAGTAAGAATCCATTACCCTATTTTATGCTGTAGGAGTCGTAAGTGGCGACTGTGAAAAATGCCAGAATGATGTTATGGCTTTCGACAGATGGCGGTATAAGCATCTATTTATGCCAGGCGTAAAATACTCAGACCAGCGACGAAGAGCAGCGTCAAAGGTGTTGCGGCCATCAATCCGCCTGCCAAGCGTGACCATTAAGAGAAATGCTTTCAATGTGAGAGGCCTATGTTTAGCAGTAGACTTTTAAGGGCTAATCAATATGATGAAGAAGAAAACTGCAATATTTATTTTAACGATACTAAACTGAATTGAACTGATAGCTGAACTGAATAAGTGGCACAAGTATAAGTCGCTGAGAGATGACTACATATTTGTGCCATTTGCTGTAGAGACTATCGGTCCGTGGGGGCGGGGGTTAGTCTACTCCTAATTCTCACATTTTTACATTATCAGTAGGACTAGATTAACACCTATTCTGCTCTCCTGTCCGGCGAGCAGTTTGGCGAATGGCTCTGGGGAGAGCGCAGGTCGTGTTGATCCCCAGGGCAAGTCTGAGGAATTCTTCCTTCACGTGGTTGCCGCCTGTTATTTGGTCTAGTTCAATAGGAAACAGACAGAACAGAAACAATCAGACGATCCTCATTTTCTTTTCTTTTTATCCCACCCCCTTTTTTCCTATCTTAACCCAATCCAAGGTGTTAAGCGTACCATGCCGATGGATGCGTGGCTGGGGGGCAGTCCAGTCGCAAACGGTGCCTACACGAGACCAGGGCGATTCGGGTAGTATTTTAGCCTTTCCCCCGGCATGCGGGGCTCTGCCGGGGGTGACCGAATTTTTCCCTAGCTAATCGTGGGACTAAAATGGACGAAGATCGACTTTTGGAAATAATAAACACTCCTTTAATGGAACTGACTGTTGGTCTGGAAGAGGCTCTTTTAGCCTCAACAACACCCTGAAACCCTACGTCCCAACCTGGGACGAGCCGACAAGTGGAGGCACGTCTGCAGCCGAACCACAGTCGGAAACGAACCAGGGAGGGGAAAAAAAGTTCACTAGGCCTTATAAGCTTAGTGGGGCAGCACGGAAGAGGTACCGAAGGCTAATAGCAGCTGACATAGGAGCCGAAGAGGCCCTCTCTCTCTGCCAGAAGCCCTGGAACGAAATTCTTTTGCCCAAATCTCCCCAAGTTCCAAAGGCGAAAAAACGCAGTCAGTCTGAGGAGGAATCCACCAAAGACCAGGCCAGGAAATCTGTGAAGCTGGCAACGGGGGAGAAGAAGCTCAGCTTCAGTGCCGTAGCTGGCTCCGCGCGTGTAGGAATTCGTTATTCGAATCCTATGAGCGTGGAGCAGATGCGGCTGGTCCACCGGGCGGGCACTAACGCAGGCTATTGCTAAGACGGCCTGTGGAGCGCAGTCGGGAATGGGACCAAAATTTTCGGGTTTCACCCACAAGCTAGGTTGGATTCTCGTAACGTGCCTGAATAATGCAAGCCAGGACTGGATTGTGGGTGAGATCGGAAAACTGAAACCCTGGCTGGAGGGAGAGCTCTCGATAATACCCGAGAGCGAACTGCCTAAGACATCACCTTTCTGCCCCGCAGCGAAGCTGACTCTCGAGAGGAGGCGGCTGTGCTGTTGAGGGCATAAAATGAAGGGTTCCATACCAAGCTCTGGAAAATCCTCCACCGTAGGGACGAGGAGAATAAGTTCCTAGTAACCTTTTCTCTGGACGATCCATCGGCGGAGGCTCTCCGGGCGGCAGGCGGCAGAGTCGTCCTTGGCCTTAAGATGATAACTTTTAAGGTCAGGGGAGGCTCTGACGCGGCAATGGAGAATGAATCGCCCCAACTCCAATCCCCCAGCCTTCCACCTCGAGGGGTGAGACTGGAAAGTCATCAGCGAGAGTGACTGTGAACCAAGGTGCTGATCTCACCTCGGTCCGAGGGGCCTCCGCTGGTGTCAGCCAGGGGTAAGGGGAAGGGAAGTGGGAGCGGTAGACCAAAAGGTACGGCTGACCCCCCCCCCCTCGCCACGCCTATAAATGGCTAACCCCACGGGTAAGACGAGGGTCCTCCAGGCAAATCTTCACCATGCAGTAGCTGCTTCTGCCGTGGTGGAGGTTTGCTTCGCAGAGGACAACATCGACCTCGCCCTCATACGAGTACAAGAGCCTTGGGTGGCCAACGGTTAAGTTCTGGGATTGTCGGCTGCCGGTAAGATCTTAGTCAATACTAAAGGCAGTAGACCCAGAGCTTGTATAATCTACAATAAAAATATTGAACTTTTAGTTGTTCCAGAGTATTGCAATGACGACCTGGTTGCAGCCTTTATAAATCTTAAGGGATGCATAGGGGCAGGAGTAATCATTTGCTCAGCCTATCTTCCTGGAGAGAGCCCAGATCCTGCCATCGAGTTGGAGCGAGTGGCGGAAATCGCCCGTAAGCACAACGCCGAACTTGTGGTGGGATGTGATGCTAAATAAATAAATAATGCTCACCACACAGCATGGGAAAGCACTAACATCAACGAAAGAGGTTAGTTACTTTTTGACTTTCTCATATCCAATCGCCTGGTAAGCCTAAACTTAGGGTGTACACCAACCTTTGTAACGCGTGCTAGGCAGCAAGTTTTAGATATAACCTTTGCTACCAATAACATCCAGGCGGATTACTGACTAACATGTTAGTAGTGAAAACTCGATGTCTGATCACAGACACATTTTACTTGTAATTAGAGCATCACCAAATTATGAAACTATTGCTTTTAGGGATCCAAAAGCGACCTCCTAGAATATCCATAGAGATAGCCGAAGGAAGAATTTGGAAACGTTTCCTAAAAGCATATAAACGATTGAAGGTCTGGAGTTAGCAGCGAAGACGGTAACCGTAGGCATTCGTGAAGCCTTCGAGGACAGTTGTCCCGTCAAAACCAAGACCTCAACACGAAAAGTTCCTTGGTGGAACACTAAGCTAAAGGAGCTTAGGGAAAATACCAGGAAATTATTCAATAAAAAACAAAGAATGCGATATTTATAGTGCAGCCCTAACCGATTATAATAAAGAAATTAGAAAAACTAAGAGAGCATCGTGGAGGAAGCTATGCGAGGAAGTTGAGTTTTTGCTCGCAGTGCAAGACTACACAAAATGCTATCGAAAGCTAAACCTACTCAGATCGGGCTTCTTAAAAAGCCTGATGGTAACTTCACTCATAGCGAAACGGAAACACTGGAGCTACTAGTGTCAACCCATTTCCCAGGGTCATATAAGACTCTAGCCTCGAACTCTTTCAGAGCCCTACGAAGGCCTTGTAATGAGGACTGGTGTACGGCTGCAAAGATAAAAAGGCCAAACCTGGTGCAGTGGGCTGTCGACTCCTTTAAACCATATAAGACAAGTGGGGAGGACGGAATAATGCCCATCCATCTACAGAGGGGTATTGATATCCTTCTTCCTTAGATCTTCTCCTTATCTTCAGAGCAAGTTTTGCATGGGGATATATTCCAGAACGATGGACAATTGTCAAAGTTCTATTTATACCTAAGGCTGGTACAAAGGACTACCCTTTACCAAAGTCCTTAAGACCTATAAGCCTTTCTTCCTTTCTTCTTAAGACATTGGAAAAGGTTATATATATTAGGAATGTAGCTCTAACTACCAGACCTATACACCACAATAAGCATGCTTACCGCAGAGGCAAATTTACAGAAACAGCCCTGATCAAATTTACAGAAACAGCCCTGATCAGTGTTATTGACAGGGTCGGAAATGCGCTGGAGGATAAGGAAATGGCTCTTTCTGCCTTTCTAGACATTGAGGGCGCCTTCGACAGTAGCCCTACATCACTGCTGGTTAGGGCCCTGACATCTGAAAATGTTGACCCCACAACCATCAGGTGGGTGAAGTCGATGCTCTCAAACAGAAAGGCAAAAATAGAGCTGTTTCAAACTTCGATTGACATTGCAACTACAAGAGGCTGTCCACAAGGAGGTGTTTTGTCACCCCTTCTTTGGACTCTTGCGGTTGATCAATTATTGTACAAGATGGCAGACCTTCGCATTGACACACTGGATTATGGATCATTGTGAGGGGCTTTTACCAAATTACTTTATCATTAATCATATAAAGAGCCCTAAACACCATAAACAACTAGTGTAGGGATAACAGTTTATCAGTTAATGCTGATAAAACTGTTATAATACCCTTAACCAAAAGGAGACGGTTGGACAAATTAGTCACACCAAATTCTTAATGGTGAAAAAGTACCATTCTCCACTGAAGTTAAGTACTTGGGCGTACTAATCGACCAAAAACTAACGTGGAACTCTCACCTTAGCAATTTATGTCATAAGGCTAAAATTGCTTTAGGTACGTGCAGTCGCATGGTCGGGAACAACTGGGGCTTGCGTCCCAGTATGATCCTATGGCTGTACGGCAGTATAGTGAGGCCAATTCTAACCTACGATTCCACTGTCTGGTGTAATAAGGTCAACCAAAAGACGACTGCGGACAAACTAAATAGTCTACAAAGGACTGCATGCTTAATGGCAACTGGAGCGATGTGATTATCGCCTGGAGCGGCTCTTAATGCACTTCTAGGCCTAACGCCCCTTGATATTTACTTAGACAAGGACGCGAGGGCTAGTTTGTATAGGATTAACGCTCAGGGCGGTTTGAGCTTGCTTTCCGTAGATTTACCTCTATCTTCCAGGCAGAAATTTTCGCTACACTTCAGCAAAATCCGCAAAAACACTACGTTAACCATATAATCTATATTAACTGTGATAGTCAAGCAGCACTGCTAGCGCTGAGATCAAACTTGGTGAAATCGAAGCTAGTTGGAGACTGCGTGAACCGTCTAAACGCCCTGGGAGGTAACAACAAGGTCGTTTTATGATGGGTTCCGGGTCACGCGGGGTATTATAGGCAATGAAACTGCCGACAAGCTCCCATGGGAGGGCTCAAAGAGTACACATTTTGTGGAATCTCAAAAAGCCTCGCCCGATTGACCTTGGAAACTCTTTACCACAATAAATCACTTAAGATCTGGTCTGATAAACCAGGCTTAAAACATTCTAAAACCTTAATCAGGGCTTTAGATCGTAAATTCGCTTTGGAAGCCCTAGGATTAGGTAAAAATAAATTGAGCATTCTGGTAAGAGCCCTGACTCGACACTGTTTTCTTAAAAAGCACATGTCCATCCTAGGACTAAGCAACTCAAGGATGTGCCGGTTTTGCTCCTTAGAGGAGGAAACGCCTTTACACATCCTGACAAATTGCGGACCCTTAATTCGCAAACGCAGCACTCATCTGGGAAACTATGTACTTCGCCCAGAAGAAGTGAAATTACTCACAGCTAAGCAACTCCTTCTATTCATTGAGTACGTAGGGCTTAGCAGTGAACTGTAGACATAATCAGATCATAAAAACATTAGTTTATTTTTGTTTACTTTTATTGTAATGTCTGTGTTATTTTCCCTTAAACGAAGAATTAGTACAATCATTCAATTAATATACGCGTGAAAGTTGTTATGAGCGTATATACGTGATTTGTCGTAATATGTTTTATATTGAATGGTATGACATTCAACGAATGCTAACATTTTCATTACGGTGTCACTATTTTAGGTTGTTATTGGGATCTTTATTACTTTATTTTTGCTTATTGAGGATTTATTTTTACAGAGTAACCTACAATATTAACTCCTAAAAATATATACACAACATTTTTATCTTTAGTTTTAAGTCAAGGCAAACTCTTTGAAGTTTTATCATCGTCGTTTTTCTATACCAAAGCAAGACAAACATGATTGCCATGAATCACAGCTTAGAATTATTGTTGGTGACGAGAATCGTTGACTCTATTTACAAGCACGTGGGCTCCGTGACGCAGTGGCTTAGCAATGAGTTGCCAGCGCTAAGGGCCGTGGGTTCGAATTCCGTATTTATATGGCCTAAAAATAATAGTCCCGGGTCCGGATATTTTTCCATGTCCAGGAGAAAATCCTAGGGTGAAGGTAACGAAAAAAAAAGAAAAAAGTAACAAGCTAATAAAGCATTCTGTTGTTTTTATTCAATGTCAACAACGCATCTGCGTTTTGATTCTTAATCAACGATAAAAATAGGTGTATATGGACCATATCAATATAGGCAATACATACACTTATCATCAGTTGGACTGCGTAGCCTTGTAAAAAAGAATCCATGGGCTAAACTATAGCCATTTATAACCTCTTACTTCGTTTATCACTTACATTATATATATATATATATATATATATAATATATATATATATATATATATATATATATATATAATGTAAGTATATAATATATATATAGCTGGCCAGGCAGATTTTGTTCTGCCCATTCCGGCGACCCTTTGTCAATTAAAAAATAAAATACTCGCAATAAAAAATATTGAGGGTTACTTATCAGGATAAAAACTATCCTATCTCTCAAGTTGGAGCAACCAATACACATATACAAAATTTTATTCAAATCGGTTGAGTGGTTTCGGAGTTCATCGTGCAATTTAATACAAAGTTATGCCATATCATGAACCGATCACTTGATGATATTCACGCGAATAATAAGAGATATCAAAGTACTTACTTACGCTTATTCAGTATAATGTGTCAATAATATAGTCGGGGCCTACTTTAGACGTTAGCAGATGGTTATTTCAACCATGTTTATGATTATGTAAGTATGTAGGTTGGTACGTACGAACGACCACCCGTCAGCATCGGAAAAGAGGACATAAATAATCATTACAAGTAAATGTGACGTCATGTCATACTTACACGAGAGCTGAATTTTATACAATTTATACGTTCGTAATATACAATAAAGCATAATAAATATATGTAAAACATAGGTTGGTATTTTGTATAGTTTTATTTAATGAAACGTTAAAGAAAACAAGAAGTCGCTCGTATACTAGGTATAACAGTCGACACCATGTAGTCTCTGAAGCATCGCGGCTGACTAATAGCTACATAAACATCTCAAAAATCAAAGGAAATTTGCGTTCTGCAGTGGAGCGTGTATGGGATATAACTTAATTTTACATGAAAAACCGAGCAGACTAGATGAGTGATTTTTTGAAAGAAGTCCAAAAATGCATGCGACTCGCACAGAAAATACATAAAGGTCATATAACCTCTTATATGTGGTAGAGCTAAATTGCAGCTACATTGTGATTGTCGCACAAAAGGTCGACTCGACTGCGGAAGGGCCATGCTCTCACAAAACACGTGTTTTTTGTATGGTGAGTGAAGAAAATTTTAGACCTTAGTCCTCAGAAGTGAGAATGCATCTCTGGAGACGCATTCTCACTTCTGGAGTTGGACGGTGTAATGTAATAAATTTTCACCCTTATTCCATAAAAAGAAAAACTATATAGTTGTGCGTGCGGTGGTAGCGTAAAATAATACAGAGTCCCTTATAAGTAATGCCATAAAATGCAATGGCTTCCAGTAGATGGCGTCATAAGTATTTCGTTTGGCAATGCGAACGCCAATCCAACAGCTAAGCGGCATTTCCTGCAACACCGTCATATTACATGCCCATGTCCAGCCGTGGACTTTTAAAGATTCAAAAGGAAGAAGAAGAACTAAATACTTACCTTTACAAAAATTTTCTCTTACTCTTGGTTTTATCTATTTTTCCAACAAATTTTATTTTTAGTCATCTTTATTAATTAACACTATACTGGTTATTTAACAATAAAAATTATAGTCATTCATTCATTGCAGCCTGTTAAAAGTTCACTGCTGAAAATAGGTATCCCCCATAGATTGCCTCATAGGAGGGGTTTTGCAGTAGTTACCACGCATTGCAAGTGGGTTCTAAACCGCAGATTTTATTATTTACAGTATCTAATTGTTATCATGAAGATGCTGCTGCTCATATCCTGTTTCAATTTCTCACACACACAGATGATATGGAGTGGTGGGTAAATTTACGCCACCACTACACAGGATATAATATAATTTAGTATTCTATATAAATCGCGTTCTATTCTACATGCGAAGTTCATGATACACTTAACTATCTCATAAGTCGAGTGTTTATTTTGACTGCTGAGTGATTTTAAGTGTAACGGTCGTACTGATCTATCATAATATGGTACGTGATAGTCATGCAAACGGTTAAGTTGTGTAGGGCAGCTTTATAGTTTACCAGGAGTCACAAATTCGATACAACATTTTTTATGTATGTTATTTAAAATATTAGTCAAAGCCATACTCATTTATTCCATAAAGAATATTAAAGAAAAAGAAAACTTAATTTAAAATAATATTAGTTAACTTTATTTAATCGTATTAAGATTTAAATGACATGAAATTAATTAAATTATGCTCACAGTATTTACACACGTACACTCTCTATTATCATTGACGTTAGCATATTTAGAATCAAAAATGTATTGAAATATAATGGATTTTGACATAAATTATCTCAAAAACTCAAGAGTTTTTGATAATTTTCTGTACCTAACTTATCTTATTGCTCGCTCTTAATAAATAAA
The DNA here is from genome assembly GCA_029286625.1 of Parnassius orleans. NCBI lineage: Eukaryota > Metazoa > Arthropoda > Insecta > Lepidoptera > Papilionidae > Parnassius > Parnassius orleans. The sequence goes on from JAGSMP010000195.1 coordinate 846,154, forward strand.
AAAAAACTGTTTTTATGAATATTAAATAACAAAAAAGTAAATGAGAATTTTGTGTAGCGCACGCTTTAAAATTTCATAGTACACGAGCAAACTCAATTTGATCTTTTACTTTTTTTATTTATTGACTGTCACATTGTTCTACTAACTTAAATATTAGCGATTGCCGATGGTAAAGGTAAACCAGATCGCGAAAAGTAAAAATTTGTAACGCGGTCTATCTCAAAAACTCAATAGTTTTTACACACCGTAAAAAATGGGTCTAAAACTGTCAACTTTGACGGCCCCTATTTCTTCATTTTAAAAGATAAAAAAGAATAAAAATATTCTTGTACATATACTTTACTCTAAACACTTTTTTCAGCATATGCAGTATGACACACCATATTCTATGCTAAGAAAAAGAAATTAAAAGAGCTCCGTTTTACCCTTTCGCTACGCAACCATATTTTTTTTAAAGTAAGTAAAAAAAGGTAGAAAAGTTACAGACTTTTTACGTCCCACAGCTGGGCACACGTCTCCTCTCATATCTGAGAGAGTTATAGAGCAATAAGGCCTCCACGTGCTCCAGTGCGTGTTGCCGGACCTTACATATCGTCGAAATATTTTTAATAATAATTACTAACCATATAAAAATTTAGAAGCTCCATCGTTTGCGTATTTTTAACGCGCTTTTATTAGCTCCATCTATCTATCTATGTAACGGAATCTTTTAATGTAATTTTCACTAACACGGCCGATTGACTTGAAAATTTGCACTCGTATCAATGATCAATGACAATACAATAATTTAGTAACTTTATTCTAGTATCCTGATCAAGATCACCAGGATAAAATAAAATAATTATCAGGATCATCACAGCTTATTATCAATGCGTGTTGTTTAAGTTTTTTAAACTCTTATATTATTTATTTTACTAAAATAGTCGTAAATGAATTTAATTTATCAAGGTAATAATTATTGCTATTTAATTTATCATGTAATTTAAAAAAGGAGTGCAGTTTTAAATTCTTAACTTTTTGTTCTAGTTGCTAAGTCATGAAGACGCTGTATTAACTTTTATCTACTTTATTTGGAAATAATCTGCCACGTTGTGTATAGATAATATTTTATTAGACTTATAAAACCGCAAATCTTATGACTGTAAATTTTTTGTACTGAACTGAAACTGTATTTGGTTAACGAGGATTTTCTTAAGTATAGATATTATTTAACTGATAAAAAATTTGTGAGTTATAAAATTATTTATTGTCGTTTTATGAGTATTTACCTGTATGAGTAGTTACCTGACTAAACTTAGCTGGAGATTTTTTTTTACATTGAACACAAAAGGTTATTTTTTGTTAGTGAATATGTGATCGCCACCTAATCTTCCTTCCTTAGTGTCTTCACATCCCCGGTTTATCGAATCTAAATCAAGCACGGATAGTAATGAGTGACGGCCCCTCAACTAAACTCCCACGATGTGGGGGCAGAAACACTAACAGAAAAATTATTTTAAATTCGTTTAATACGTGACTTGGTTTTTCTTGTTTAACAATTTGTTCTGCCTTGGATACTTAAATAGACTAACGTTACGTGTTTCATTTTCGCTTTATTGTGACGTGGGAAATGTTATAAAAAACTTAAGAAATCCATCTCAATTGCCCTGGGATTGTCTAACGTTATGATACGTCGTTATATGACAAGAAAATGTTTTTATTATTTTAGACGCATAGCGTGTTATCATGCCAGACAGTTTTTCTTGCCCCTTTCTTACCCTGTTACGATGTGGGGGCAGAGGAGGGGACTAGACTTCTATTTGGAGGATAGTGAAAAGCGACGGTGATTGCCTTTTCTCACTCACTCCCTGCATTCACTGTCAAGCCGCGGGTTCGAACCCTGAATGCTAGTGTAAAATACTTTTATGGGTCTTTATGTTTGTCTGTGCCCATCTATAAAAAATCTTAATACTCATAAAAACATAAACTTAAACTCACCCGCCACCCAGAGGTGCTACTAAAATAGAATAAAGTTACGTGTTACATTTCCGCGTTGTTATAACGCGAGAAATGTTATAAAAAACTTAAGAAATCTATCAAAATTTCTCTGGGATAATCTCACGTTATATTACGCCAAGAAAAGGTTGATATTATTTTAGACGCACAGCGTGTTACTAAGCTGTTTGTTTGCGTCAATTAATTGTTGGGTTGGTGTTTCTAATGCATGGGCAGACAGAATTTATCAAGTCTTATTCATTAAAAAAATAATATATTACCGTTACGGTTACAGCCTATTAAAGTCCACTGGTGAACATAGACCTCCCTCATAGATTGCTTCATAGGGGGATATTTGCCATAATTGCCACGCTTGGCAAGCGGGTTAGCAACCGCAGTTTTTTTAGTTTTCAGTCATTATTAGGAAGACGCTGCTGCCATCTCCTGATTTGTTTCCCTCTGTCGCCTCTTACGACACCCACGGGATGATATGGAGTAGTGGATATTCTTACACCGCCACTACACGGTAATTGAAAGTACAAATTAAATAACCGTGACATTTTACTTTACCTAATTTTTTGCTCACTCTTGATCTAATGTTCATAATCTATTTGAATAAAAAAATATTTAAAAAATTAAAGGTTTTCGTAAATATTAAATAAGAAAAAAGTAAGCGAGAGGTTTGTGTAGCGCAAGCTTTATAAGCGGACCCAGTTTGAGCAAACCCAATCCGATCTTTTACTTTTTTATTTATTGACTGTCAAATTGTTCTATTAACTTAAACATTAGCGATTGCCGATGGATGTTTAGGAAAACCAGATCGGGAAAAGTAAAAATTAGAAATAGGAATACTACCCTGAGTAATGCTACAATAATGTTCTATAGCTCTAGCTCATTCTGTTCCATCTTGGTCTTCTTTGTTAGCACGTATTCTTCTGCTAGATTATTGCCTCTTCCGTTGTAGGAAAGATTTGTCATAATCGCCACGCTTACGAGTACGATGCTGACTGGTGATTGCATTACCAGACTTCGCGCACTCTGGTTATTATGTTTTTTGTATTATCTATCGTAAACAAGATATTTGTACCAACGTCTACTATCGGATGCCATGACGTCACTCTGATATTACCCTTAGTCGCCTTTATGACGCCTACCAGACGAAATAGGAAGATGGATTCTCTTGCATTTTTGTTCTACATTTTGACCTAAATTCTTTACTTTTAAAGTTTTTTTATTTTCATAAAAATATTTTATTATTTTTATCAATTGGTTATCATTTTATTTATATCCATTACAGCCAATTAAAGTCCACTGATGGACATAGGCCTCCCCCATAGATTTGCTCATAGGGGGGATATTTGCTATAGATGCCACGCTTGGCAAGCGCGTTGTTAACCGCAGCTTTTTATTTCGTGCTGTTATCAGGAAGATACTGCTTCCCACCTCCTATTTCAGTTTCCCTCTGTCGCCTCTTACGACACCCACGGATGATATGGGGTAGTGGATATTCTTACACCGCCACTACACGATAGCTACACGGTGTTTTATTTATATGTTATATGTTATATATTATGTTATACATAGGATATTTACACAATAGATGGAGTGAGGCACAAGGTCAATGAATACTTAGGGCTTAGGACCCAAGACCGTATTTTGTGGCATTCCTTGGGGTAGGACTTTGTTCAGCAGTAGACTTTTTAAAGGCTGTAATGATGATGACGATGATGATGATTATGAAGATGATGATAGAGCATATGCGCTGCGGTTGTGGCGTAAATAATCCAACGCTATTTTACCCCATAGTTATGTCATATATTATGTTTATGGGAGGAGTCAGAAATATTTAATATCTTATGACTTATGTTCACTGGCAGTAAATGTATGATTATCGCGTGTTTTGACAAGGATCAGCGTGAAGTGTGCAAAACATCTTGCTCTCACCAATCCGCTTGCCACGTGTTGCGATTACGCCAGGTTATGATGTGATTGAGCTATTACCAGCAGTGAAATATGCGAGTTATCCGACTGTTATGGGCATAGTCAGTAATAGAGTTAAAAGCGTTTGTCTTATTCGATTGTGAGAATTATGGTCTATTAACGAACGTTAACTTAACAACTTCCCTGTCCGAGAAATAGACACAATAGTTAAACAATTGAAATGTTCATATATGACTCATGGGACAGTGAAATGGTTAAGATTATTCCTTCCCAAGTATGCTCATTAAGGTGTCTGTGCTTTCAGGATTAAGAAACGTGTTAATCAAATAATTGAACACTTATTTATTTATTTTTTAAATACATTACCTCCACACTAGGACTTTTTCATGTATTGTAGTTTACATACATAAATTTCACAAGGACAAACATCCGGACCCGGAACAATTATTTGTAGGCCATACAAATACTTGTTCCGTGTGGGATTCGAACCGCTGCAACTCATTGTTAAGCCACTGCGCCACGGAGCCGTCCGGCTTAATTTTTTAAATGTGATATTAATTTGTCGTAATTTTAAATACTATGAAAGTAACTCGGTAAATAATTATTTGGCAATTTAATTAAACTTTTCTTATATTATAGGTCGGCATATCTATATATCTTATATCTTCTTATCTTCTATTCTTTCTATATATATTATATATATAAATAAAATTGAAGTCTCTGTTTGTAATGTCAAAACAGCATTTTACTAAATGCATATGAAAGTATATACAGTACTTATAACAAAAACACAATTTTTAAAATTATTGTCTGTCTGTCTGTCTTTCTGTCTGCTTGTTCCGGCTAATCTCCGGAATCGCTGGACCGATTTTGGCAGGACTTCACTGGCAGATAGCTGATGTTATAAGGAGTAACTTAGGCTATTCTGTTTTTGAAAAAGAATTAGGCTTCCGCGTAAAAAATTAAAACACATGAAATCCAATCGTAATAAATTACACGCGGGCGAAGTCGCGGGGAACAGCTAGTATATCTATATAAACGTTTGGTGGGATGTGTTGAATTGTGTGTATTTATGTTATATCTATTTTAATTATTATTTTTTATTAAATAGACTAATACCTCGAGGGCGGTTCCATTTAAAATTAATTAAAAATTTCCACTCCAAAGGGTGGGAAAATAGGATATCAGTTTTAATATTGCAGTTTAAGTAGTTTTTGATTTTAACTTTTTCCACTAATCGATTCTACTGAAACATGGCACATAATATGTAGGTGTAGTTTAAATAACTATACAATAATATTATGGTGATCATGATTCCTTTCGTCACTTGTTTCCTATCGCTGTCTTATAGTAACGTCATTTGTTAGTTATACCTGGAAAGTTTTTCAAGAGTGTTGAAAATTGGTAATTTTATAAATTTCGAACTGCTCTTTCCGAATTTCTTTGCCACCATTCAAGATGACACCTATTACGGATACCACGATTAAAAAACGCGCCACTTACTCTACCTCGTGGTGGTGTGGAAATGAGTTTTTTTTTGGCCAAAACGCATTTCGAAGTAGACTTTGCGGCGCTCACACGCTATACTATTGATTTTACAAAAAAAAGGTTATGACATAAATTTTTTCGTAAAATGAGTCGGAAAGGAAATATTGTCAAAAAACCGTTTTTAGACGCCATTTTTCCAATATGGCGACGCGAGCGGCAAAGGTACGCGGTGGCAAAGTAGAAATTCGAAAAAAGCTCATCAAAATTTATAAAATAACTAATTTTCAAAACTCCCGGAAAACTTTCCAGGTAACCTCTTTTTTAGCAACAAAGCACTGTACCATTAATTGAACCGCGTGTTTAGGCCTACCTTCATCTAAACTAATATTATATATAAATAAAAAATATTTATTTGTTTGTAATAGATAAACTCAAAAACTACTTAATTGATTTAGAAAATTCTTTCACCTATAGAAAGCTACATTATCATCTATTAACATAAGCAGTATTTTATTTTCAAAAAATTAGAGATCCCTACGAAAATTGCTATAATGTAACCCAAGGTAATGCCCAGGGCGTTCTGAGCTTGCTTTCCTATAGATTGCGATCTCTGCTCGACTCAATGAAGGAAACACCGATTTTATGCATGATCTCAGATATCATGCGTCCACTATACACTTTTAATAAAAAGTATATAGTGGAACTACCCTCCGGCGGTTTGCTGCTCCTGTATTGTTGTTTAAATAATGGTTTGAAGTGGGTTTTGATATGTAAAAGTGGTGCAATTTTGTGTATGAAGTGTCTGCGCCTGTGAACTATTAGTGGAAACGGTGAAACAAGTGCTCTGATGGTGATGTGATTCTCAAGATAAGGTGTCCGTCTGCTTAGGTGCCTGGAGATACCATCGCCAACTGTCAGCTGTCTGCTGGCTCAAGTTGCCGTCAAAATTTCCCAAGGGCTGCTTGATGTGACGCATCAACATATTGTGAACCAGTGCACTATGTAGGATAATTATACATTGTAACTTCAGGCTCAGAACGGCTAGAACCCAGAGCCGTAAAGCCAGTTATTTATTTTTCGACATAAGCAGTAAGAAATAGTATTTCGTTTGTGAAACGAAAATTGTTAACATGTTCTTTAATCTACTACGTTTCCGTTCTACTACCGTTCTTTTCAACCAAATGAGGTTCATCGGTCCGGAAAGAAGCTTCGCGGGCCGCGGGTATCCCATTTTTTGTCATTTTTAAAAGCCAATGATACGAGTATGACTTTCTTATTCAAAGTTGAAAGGGAATAGAACCATAGGTAATCAAAGCATATTTAATAAAATTAAATAGGACAAACAAAAATAAAAGAAACTTTAAAAATAATAAAGGTGTTGCAAGCTCGAGCAAATCAGTCCCTACTAGCTGCTGTTCCTGTTCACAAGTTTAAGTATGCGGTAGCCATCGTGAAACGAAAACAGAAAAGTGTATGACGCTGCCGCACGAAAAATCCTTTATACCATAGAAGCTACGCTTGGCAGACGGGTTGGCAACCGCAGCTTTTTTTATTTCGTGCTGATATCAGGAAGATGCTGCTTCCCACCTCCTATTTCAGTTTAGATATAGTCTTTTCACAAAAAGGTCGGTACACGATACCCTTGGGTCAAAATTCTTCCTTCATAAGGGTTTCAATTTGAGGGGCGCAACTCCAATCTTTCGACCCTTAACGTATAATTCCTGCTGCCTTAATACCACCTACCAGTATTAAGGCAGCAGCAAGAATAGGTCGGATCGAACGGAGAAAGACCACACATACACAGGATGCCAACCTAAAGTACAATTATATTATATTATTTATAAAAGCATATTAATGGTGTGTTTCGTATAGTAAGTAACGAGAATCTGAGATTCTTTTACTGGTATCAAGACATATCAATTTACACAATTCTTAATCAAGGATGTGGGTGTCTAAGGCACACAGCATCCATTTTCCACCAGGTGGACCGTGTGCTCGTTTGTCATTTTACTTCTATAATAAAAATAGCAACAAAATATGGGTAAATAAAAAAATATTATAATAATTCCGCAGTTAGAAATTTAAGGCAATGTATGTACATATATGCCATCGACCAAGTGATTAATTGGGCATTATTCATATGCCCGGGCAATATAAATAATGCCCAATGTGAGTATGCAATGTGATAAAAACTACTGAAATAATTAAATTGAACGGGCTTTATGGATAAAGCCCGTTATTTATTATAAGCAGAGTAATAAAAAGATGGTTGTGTCTATTCATACGATAATCGTTTCCTTTTATTTATACGATTATCGTATGATTTATATATTTTTATTCGTCCGATATATTTTAAAGTAAAAACTAAATAAGATTTTTAACGTGGTAGAGCCATGCTGCAGCTATATTAGTAGTATAGTTGTAGTACGAATGGGTCGGCTCGACCGAGGAAGGACCACGCTCTCACAGAATACCAGCGTAAAATAGCAGCTTAACACTGCTGTGTTTCGTATGGTGAGTGTAGAGAACCGGAGACCCTTTTACTGGAAAGAGGCATTCCATCTTAGTCCTCACGGGTGACAACGCATCTGCATTTTGATTCTTTATTGAAGATAGATGTAGATGTCTATGGGCCACAGCAACCACTTACCATCAGGTGGACTGTGTGCTCGTTTGTCACCCTATCCTATAAAAAAAAAAAAGATAAGATATTTGAATAAAATAATGTATGTACTGATTAGTCGACTTAGTCGTATCATTAGTCTATTTGTGTCTAATAAAACATTACACCAATCACCACCCTAAAGCCGCGTACATTATAATGATATAATCGTTAACCATAAATAATAAATTAAAATATAATATTGAAAGAATTGAGCTTTTTAAGTTTAAAAATTATCGTTTGAATAAGTTTTATTTATTTATACGATTATCGTATGATTAGCAAATAATTTTTTTAACAACTAACATTATTAGCTTATTGTCTTAAAAGTCATTAACATGGTTAGGTTAGGTAAAGTTATATCAAATTTTCCAACAGTTACATAGCAATATTCATAATGACCAGACAATGTGATAAATAATGAAGTTTAAATCGGTATTATTTACATAACCCGATTTGACTTGTCATTATTCATATTACCCGGGCATTATAAATAGGGCCCTGATTAATTACTTGGTCCGATACCTATATTATAATATTGTGTTAAATTTAATATATCGAGAAGTAGACGCATAGAATCTCTCTTTATATGGGCAATTCATAATATTTATTTAGTTACCCGTTATTGAATTCCAGGAATTAAATGATTGTTTTACGGTACACGTACCTGTAGGTGTCGAATGTTACGTTTTACTTAGTAAATGTTATTTTACTAAAGTTAGTTTTACATTCATTATAATTGTGTTTATTTTGTTGATAAACTTTTTCTTAACGAATGTAAATATTTTACAAATAAATACCATATTTAAAATTTACTACAAGTTGCACTTACGATCTGATATGAACCCTCTTCTAAATTGAGAGGACGCCTATTCCAAAAAATGGGAATATATATAAATATCTATATAGGCCGTAACTTTATGCATGTGATGTAATTTTTATAATATAGTAGCGATCCAGGGGGTTCCTCACCCAGAGGGGACTCATACACACACAAAAAATCACATCAAAATCGTTCCAGCCATTCGATCATTCGATCATCGAGTTTTTGCGAGACTAACGGACAGCAATTCATATTTATATATAGAGATTGTTGCAGACAATAATATAAGTTTCCTATCTTTTTTTAAATAAAAATACATTATTATTATATCGATCTATACTGTAAAAGCGATGTGGCTGTTATGGCAATATTTTTATGGTACTATTTGATATTATTTCATACTTTTACTTAATATGTAAATATATACATTATTTAACGTCGTAGAGCCATGCTGCAGCTATATTATGGTTGTAGCACGAATGGGTTGGCTCGACTGGGGTAGGACCACGTTCTCACAGAATACCAGCGTAAAGTTGCAGCTTAATGCTGCTGCTTCTTATGGTGAGTATAGATCTACATTTTGATTCTTAATCGTGGATAGATGTAGGTATCTATGGGTCACAGCATCCATTAACCATCAGGTGGACTGTTTACCCAATCGTCACCTTTATTTTATAAAAAATACTATAACGTTATTAATACAGTTAAGTATTTTTTTACAAAAGTACGTTTTTTAGCTTTAGTTGCTACCACTGAAAATTAAATTTAAAAAATAAACAAATATGAAACATTTTATGGCTTAAACGGCTTATCTTCTACATAATGACAAAATAACGTCATGAATATCCAAACAAAGTCCTTAAATAATATTTTTTAAACAATTATTAATTTGACTTACCGGCAAAAAAAGGGCGCCACTAATATCGCATGTTATAATCACTGCTAGTATGTAGAGAAATGCTCTCATTATGGACGAGTTAAATAAGTTTCGTATCACTTCACTATTCTTCAAAACTTTCGTAAAACGCTAGGACACACAAGCTGGGCCTGTGACGTCGGGGTTGGATAACTTGTGAATGGGGGCGAGCTTGTCCTGCTCCCTTTATAGGGCTAGAAAGTGTTACTGCGCACTCAGTGATGCGCTTTCTCGTTTCCTTCTCAGCAATAATATCACTTCCGCCGATGTATACGGTGAAATAAGCATAGAATTAGATGTAAATTTTTCTACCGTAACAAAATGTGTTACTATTTAGTTTAGTGAGTTATTTTTGTAACATGAATTTGTTTTTCACGTATAATACAACCATTACATTACAATTTTAAGAGAAATATGTTATCTTGTGATAGTAGTACGAACGAATTTTTATCATTATCTATTATTTATTCGGCAAATATTATGACTGAGAAATAGGCAGGACGTTAAAAATATACGCTTGAAGTAAAAAAAGTTTAAGATAAAATATTAATTATGGTAATATGTAATTATTTCGAATATTAATTTTCTGTTTCCTTTTATTAACATCATCATCGTTACGACCTATCATACGTCCACTATTGAAAATAGGCCTCCCCTAAGGAATCCCACAAGCCACGGCCTTATGCATCCATCGACTTTCTGCATCTCTGACCAGGTCATCACTCCATCTATTTGAGGCTGCCATACACTTCGCTTGCTAGTCGGGACCTTTCTTCTCTATTGGCTGTCAGTTATTCAAGCTATATGGCCGGATTATTGCCACTTTAGCTTACCGGAGTAACCGACATAGCCCAACGGATCGGGCTATGTCGTTACTCTGGTTTTACTACTGATATCCTTATTACGAAGTCGCAGACAGTTTCCTTTAACAAAGTGTAATGGCCTAAAACAATTCTAATGATTTTGAGATTTTAATCCGGAGATTAAAATCTTAGCCGGTGTCAACTATGCGCTGAAATAAGAATAATTTAGTTCAAAATACATGTTGTCTTGTGATTGCCTTCACCTTTCTTACACTATATATCTGTAAGAACCAAACTTCAGTCTTTATTTCCTGCGTAATGAATTACTGAATAACCTATCATTTATTGAAAACAAAAGGAGTTTAGCTCCTTAATAATTCAGGCGCTTATCGCTAATTTTCACTACTTCATCATAAGTAACAGCTGCGGCCCTAAGCAATGCACTTACGTGCTTGGAATGTAAATTATTGTTGTCTTGTCTTAAGCTATATTTATATTTACACTTCTATGCAATGAATAACTACTGGATTTATTAAATTTAATACAAATTATTATTAAATACTATTTCGTTTCTAAAATATAATATTATTTTTGCTTTCAAAACGAAATATTAATGTCTTATTTTTGTCATTTTTATTCGAAATATTCATGTCTTATTTTTGTCATTCGCCCCCGCTTTGCCTGAGTAGGATCTATTAATAGTAATCTAATGTAGCGTTATTTAGATACAATATGATAGTTAAAGAACAGTATTTTATCAATTTTTTTTGTTTTGTTCAAAAAATGTCAGTTTTTGGAATAAAATATAGCCTAGATCAGTCCTGGCATTGCTCCCTATCTGATTACAAACAGACAGACAGGCTTTTTTTAATTTTTTTATTCATGTCTTATAATGTTATGCAAGTAAACCCCTCAGACCAATAAAAGGCAGTCATTTCGATATTTCAGACAGACACATAAATTTTATTTAATTTTACCTGCGCAACGGGCTCCACCAAGTTTGATACGTGGAGGCCATGGGGCCAGGAAAAACGAGCACTCTGAGGCACCAGTCTTCCTGACCCCAGCGGTGGATCAGGTTCTATGGATCCGCCGCCAATCAAATTTCGGCCGGCCCTTCCACCATGCAGGTTCCTCTTAGTTCTCCATGGGTGAGTAAGTCACAGCACGGCACAGCTACTAAGCACCCGCCCTGCTGGCACCCTACAAAAGTTACAGGTGCGTTCTGATCCTCCAGGATTAAGATGGAGTGTTCCACTTGCTGTAATTATACTCTGTCTCCTACTAATCAATGAAACACAGCACTGTTGTTTAGTAAAGTTGTAATTAAACTGTTCTGTTGCCCTTCATATCGGATTTAGCGGCAGAAACAATAAGAGGTTGGTCATCATAAACTCAAAGAAATAAAAATAAAGAAAAGGAAGGAATTCATCATTTATAAATTCAATGGCAAACATCCTAAATAGTAAGTTGCCCAAATTTAAATATTTACTGTTTTCAAAAAAAAATATCTCTGTGTGTTGGTGTACGTTTGCGACTTTTTGGTATTTTTCGAAAAGAATTAATAGTCGTTTTTAATTCAAATTTATTATTACGAATACCAAATTAAGTCGATTTTGCCTTTTAAACGTAAAAAGTGATAAATCCATAATTTATATTTATTTTTAAAAAAACTATATTTTATTTTTATTAGTTAGTAATTGGGCAGAGCAAATCGCACCTATCTCTTTTTTTGTAATTTATTTCGCAACACGGATTAGCATGTTTACCTTAAATTAACTAAAAGCTAAAAGTACAATTCAATTTATTAATTTAAATCTTCGTTTTAATCTCCGTAAGGTAACGATAGCTAACTTACTCATTTTAACATCAAAAGACTACTTTAAAATTTGTGCGCTAACGAAAATCAACAAACCACAGGCTTTAAGCCCTCTAATACCGTAATCCACGGTTCCTACAACAGAACTGAACCTTTCCGTAATTAACGCGTCGAGTACGTGCGCGATAATATATTTAACATTTTAATTATTTATTACTTAAAGAAAAATTTCTCTTTTATTCTTTATTAGATTTTCTTGATTTAGCTGGTGGAATCTAAGCTTCACGGCTTAGCTCACCGCCGCCAAGTTGCTTGTTTGACGGTCTTCTACAGATTGTACATCGGAGAGTGTGCCTATGAGCTTCATAAGCTCATACCGCCATCTCCATTCTCCTATCGGAATAGCAGACGTACTGCAGGTTACCATCCACACTTGGTTGATATTCCGAATATTCGTACTAAGCGCTATATTATATATAGTATTATAGATAGTCATCTTTCATAATGCGCACAGCCAAGGAGTGGAATGCCCTGCCGGCATCTCTTTTTCCGATTGCATATAACCTTAACCTGTTTAAGGTGCGTGTTAACAGGCTTCTCCAGGGCAAACTCGCTCCATCGTAGACCTCATCTTTGCCTTCGGGCCAGATGGAGGTCAAGAGTGAGCCTAGTTTAATAATAAAAAAATCACTACTTCAAAAAACTTCACTACAATGCGCCAATTAGCTTCCATAGCTTGAGATCCATTATCCATCCATTGCAGCGTATAAATGTCCACAAACCTTTCGTCCTCGCTAAACTCTGTACGATAGAATACTGTAACATCAGATGAAAGGTCTTCATTTCCTTTTTTTATAGGATAAGGGTAACAAACGAGCACACAGTCCACCTGATCGTAAGTGGTTGCTGTGGCTCATAGACATCTACATCTATCCTCGATTACGAATCAAAATGCAGATGCGTTGTCGCCCGTAAGGACTAAGATGAAATGCCTCGTTTCCAGTAAAAAGGGTTTCCGGTTCTCTACACTCATCATGAGGGTTGCCAGAAATGTTCTGAAGGAAACCGCGCTACCTTTTTTTTGCTTATTAGAAAATATTAACGATAAATATATTACGATAAATAAAGTTCGATAAACTATAATGTTATTGTAATTTTTTTTACACATAAATAACTAATTATATAAAGTTTTTATTAATTAAAAATGTAAAGATGTGAATAGTTCCTCTACGTTTCCTTCTTCTTCTATAGTATTTGGCTCTTTTTATCATTATATATAGGAAGATATTTAAAAGTGTAATAAAAGTATATTGAAAAATTAAGAAAAAATACATGTGTAAAAAGAATTATAACAACTATTTAAAGAAAACAAAATCACCCAATTTGCGAAAAATCGCCCACATAAATATTTAGGTGCAAGATAAATTCTAAAATCTCCCACTTTGTGGGAAACCAATCTGGCAACCCTGCTCACAACACGAAACACAGCAGCGTAAAGCTGCTATTTTACGCTAGTATTCTGAGAGAGCGTGGTCCTTCCCCGGTCTAGCCGTCCCATTCGTGCTACTACTATACAAGTAATATAGCTGCAGCATTGCTCTACCACGTAAAAAAAATTCTTTCGCATTTAAAATTTCTGAAAATATAAATGTATTTCGAGGACATGCGAAGTCCGACAATTCGGCAGCGCGGCGAATTCTTCCCTACTAGAAAATCCTCTCAGGAATGAGAGAAGGTACATTATATATTATTAAAGTGGTGGCATAAAACAATAAAAAATTAGTAAATATCGTTTGGTATTTCAGAAGAATTTTGAACAGTATAGCGTTAAACATAGTTTTGTGATATTATTTAAGGGTATAAAATATGTTATTTTGAGTCATAGTGACTAAATAATACTAATATAAATAATACTACTAAACTAATTTCATAGTTAACAACTTTAGGAGGCTTAAACACTTTATATTCTATCTTTACCGGATATTGATTTCAGATGTTCGTCATATTATGCCCTTTATGATATGAAATGATATTATGCTACATGATATGAAATTATATTGTGCTATATGATATGAAATGATAATATGCTACATGATATGAAATTATATCGTACTACATGATATGAAATGATATTATGCTACATGATATGAAATGATATTATGCTACATGATGTGAAATTATATTGTGCTATATGATATGAAATGATAATATGCTACATGACATGAAATTATATCGTACTACATGATATGAAATGATATTATGCTACATGATATAAAATTATATTATGCTACATGATATGAAATTATGTTTTGCTACATGATATGAAATAATATTATGCTACATGATATGAAATTATATTGTGCTACATGATATGAAATGATATTATGCTACATGATATGAAATGATATTATGCTACATGATATGAAATTATATTGTGCTACATGATATGAAATGATATTATGCTACATGATATGAAATGATATTATGCTACATGATATGAAATTATATTATGCTACATGATATGAAATTATATTATGCTGCATGATATGAAATGACATTATGCTACATGATATGAAATTATATTGTGCTACATGATATGAAATTATATTATGCTACATGGAATGAAATGATATTGTGCTGCTAATTAAAACACATGTTTTGAAAGTTTGGTTATTTATCCGCTTAATTTAGGTGTCACTGATGCGATATCTTATAAACTCTAATCATTTATAAATAATAAATAATAGGCGTGCCCGTGATATTCGTAATTAACTTTATTCGAAAAATATAATGTGATAATATTTCTTCCTGCAGTAGATTGTAGATTTATGAGGTAACTTTTATTTTTTCAAATATTGCCTAGAAATAAAAAATAAATAAAAATGCTTGATGCTAGGTGAAAAATAAACTTTAAATTTTCAATTAGATGGATGTAAAACAGAACATTGATGACATACAAAAAATGGACTGTTCATGTAATTAAATTACTTCTTTTAAATACATCAAATTGACAATTTTACCACCTTCGCATAAAATGGGTAAATTGCTTTTATTGCTTACTTCTCAACATGTTACGTATATCTCACCATGCGAAAAGCAATTTGTTTGTAGGTCCAGCTGTTTCGAGTGTCTTTCAAGTGTATTTATTTATGGTTATCGCGACGCAAAGGCTCACCGGAAATTGAGTTCTATCAAATTCTCTAGGGAATTATCAATGGAGTACGTGGAATAAATACTCTTTCCCCACTTCTATAACCTTACAGAATCCCCGCTTCAATTATATTTCGCTGAAGATAATGACCTTCAGTCGAGTCCCATTGCATAACTTTTGTAACTCAGGCTACGTAAAAGCATGATTGAAATTCCAATTTTCGGCAAAGATTGTACACTAGAAGACTAGAATCACTAAGAGAACTCAAATATTCTACTGGTTAATTCGTAGCATCATCCTGATCAATTACAGAGTTAATCGATGTGTACCGTATCCCCTGCAATTTTCGATGAAATTTTATATTTAGTATATAGGCCTGGTCGTTTCTGAGCGAAGTTTGCCCGCTTCCTTAACCAAGAGTTTTCTTTAAATAAAACTACTTTTACGGATTTTATCGCGTTGAACTCTACTTAATTTTATTTCCCGACGTTTCGGGTGCTTTGCAGCACTCATGGTCACGGGGGACTGAGGTGCTTGACTTCCCGATTTCAGAGTTAACCTGGAGTTAACCTTCAGCTTTTTAATTATTACTTTTAGTCCGATCGACGCAGAATAAACTTACTATGTCTTGAAGACTTGTATGTTTGGGTTTAGTTTTAATTTTATTAATTACAAGATCCCAAGCAGTACCCAGTCTCTGTTGAAATCAGGATGTTTTTTAATTTCAATAGCCTTACGTATCATCCTTGGTAGGAATCGATATTCTTTGGATTTGTGGTCTATCAAATCTGATGTAATGGCGGAGGCCGTCTAGGAATAATTAGAAATCATTAAGAGTTTTCTTTTTAAACACATACATATTACAATTCACATATTGTAACGAAATAGAAGTAATCTCCATAAATACGTTGTATAAGCTGACTGGAATCTTTTCGTCTTCGATGTCAAATAGAGTATCAGAAAACTCTTATGCCTTCTCGAATTCTTGCTCTCATATTCACTATTAACTCAAATTTTGAAATGTAGGGCTCTATTCACCACATGTAACGTCTGGCTAAAATCACAAAATAGTACAGTGACACCGCGCATAGCCCGATCATTACTGCGTTTATTCAGTAGTGTACCGTTTTCGATACCTTTTTAAAAGCCATAGTGCAATGTTACTTCCTGGGATGAGTGTATTGCCTAGGATGTTACAGCCTATATACGTTCCACTGCTGGGCACAGGCCTCCTCTCGTTTCCGAGAGAGTTATAGGGCATGGAAATGTCCACTGTGCTGCCCCAATGCGTGTTGACGAACTTCACATGTCTTCGAAATATTTTTTTTCTTATTTCTCAGACATGCAGGTTATCTCACGATGTTTTCCTTCACCGCCGAGCACGTGGTAAATCAGCACTTAAAATTGCAATTAACAATTTCATTGGTGCCGGCGGGGATTGAACCCGGGTTGATCACGTACTGTGAATTTTACAGCGAGCGCTTAGCCCCTGAGCTACCACGGATCATTGCCTAGGATGAGTGTAATAAAGTATTATATTTCTAAATTAAAATTAAAACCGTTTCTGAACTTGTGTAAAATTTATTAAATAATGGAATTGTCACATGTAATACAGATACTGTACCCTACAGAGTACTGTTTTTAGGGTTTATATTTGTATAATAAATAATAATATAATATATTTTTACAAACAATTTCACAGTGTTTTATTTTATCTGTACAATAATTAGTAACCATTAAATGATATTATTTTAACATTTAACAGAAATTTTAAAAAGAATGTGACCAAACAAAATTTTTCACCGTGCACATAACATCATACTATTTATACCAGTTTAACAAAATACGAGTACGACCTATGTAATTTAACAACGCGATACCACCAAATGACTTCTGTCGTGTTCCGATATGATGCCTAATGAAGTCATTTTCCGGAGAATGTGTCTAGACATAACCAATTTACATTTTCCAGTTTCATAATAGAAAACATACCCAATGTCTATTAAATCATCGTTGCTTATTACCAGTTGCATAATTTTTTATATTCTTTAACTCACTTAATTCACAAATTCCCGTTTTTGTCATGTGTGACGTAATCGAGCTCACCTGATAATTGTGATTGCCGCCGCCTATGAACGCTTATATTCAACACCGGAGGAATCGTAGAAGTGCTCTTTATACATAAATTTCTCAAAGATAAATGAAACAATTATTTAAATTATACAAATACTTATACCGTTTTACTTTTTTTTATTTACTACATTAAATTATTTGATAAAGAGTACACATACGCACACACACACACGCACGCACGCACAAACACACGCACGCAAGCACAAACACACGCACGCAAGCACGCACGCACGCTCGCACACACACACACACACACACACACACACACAGAGAGAGAGAGAGAGAGAGAGAGAGAGAGACACACACACATACGCGCGCGTTCGCGCGCGCGCCAAACAAACTAAAACAAAAAATCTTTATAATAAAATTAATCATCATTAATTTTTTTTCACTATTTAAGAAGAATTTATATTTGTAATATGTTTATAATATAAGGCTATGGTAGCGTGTGGCCTTCTGGCACAAGTATTTTAAATACTTAAAAGGAGGTCTCAACTATAACACTGTATCAATTTACAATGTCCTTATTACCCAATAAATATTATTATTATTATTACCGTACGGGATCTATTCTGAAGCCCTCAGCACCGGATTCTAACTTTGACCACTACGTAATCGACCCGTAAAAATTATTTGTTGACAACTGTAACTTCGTTCTGGCGCTGTGTTACATTTTTTTATGAAACTAAGACAAACAATCTTACAGTCCACTTGATGGTAATAAAAGTCTACTGCAATCCAAGGACACCTGCGGCCAAATTTATTTATTTATTTAATAATATTTATTGCATTCCCTTAGTAAAAGGATACAAAGTCAACAAATAAAGAAGGTAACTACCCAGACGGACACTAGGTAGAAAGAGTCCTACTACCACTAGTAAAATTATAAAATTTTAACTTTTATGTAAGTAACAAATGAAATAAATGATAAATGACAGTGAATGACGGCTCCGTGGCGCAGTGGCTTAGCAATGACTTGCTGCGCTAAGGGCCGCGGGTTCAAATCCCGCACGGAACAAGTATTTGTATGACCTATTGTTCCGGGTCTGGATGTTTGTCCTTGTGAAATTTATGTATGTAAACTGCCTCCACGATACAGGAGAAAATTCTAGTGTGGAGGTAACGTTTTAAAAAAAAAGGTGAAAAAAGATGAAAGATGATGAATGAATGCTATGGCCTAAACACCTACATCTATCCTTGATTAAGAATGAAAACTCAGATTCCTCATCACCCCTGAAGTGCTCAGTGAGGACTCTGTTAAAATGCCTCGTTACTAAAACCTTCGGTTTCTGTCATGCCATAGAGGACAAAAATCACCATAGTGATATTTTACACTGTCATTTCATGCCAGCGTGATCCTTTCCTAGTCAAGTCGACCCATTCGTGCTGGAGTCAAATTACGCTGCAGTGTGGCTCTAGCATAAAGTATAAGCTGCAACCAACTTCGGGCAAGAACGGCTACAGATTCATTGTCACTCCTGATGAATATATCAAAGGTTGTTATTATACTGCTCTTCTTATCCTTTGATTCGTAACACAATAGTGGGTGCACTGTCCTTTTGGAGCAGAAATAGTTAATGAAACAACCCATACGGAATCCAAAGCAAGAAACGGGCTATTAGGTAGTGACGCTGCCTAATACCTTAATGTATTATATAATTATGTACTTTAAGTATTAAAGTAGCTTGTAAAATCTGGGTTTCTTCAAGACAAGAGTAAATGGGCTGTTTTGCACTAATACAATTCGATTTTCCATCTAGGTCTTCATCATCGCTCACAAGTAAGGTACCGCGTACAGTCTATGGACTCACAATTTGGACTTGTTATCTTGTTGCATTAGACATAGCTTAGACAAACTTGTATTGAATTTCCAATAATAATTTCCGCCTCCTCCGATTTCGTCTAGAATTTTATATCGTTGCGTCAATGGTGTAAAATATCATTTTAAATGTTACACTTCTGGACTTTTATTATTATAGACGATAATGGATATCGTTATTTTTACATTTGGCCATAACCGATGAGCACTTAAGTTTTATCGTTTAAGCTATTGATCTGTTTGTTTTATTGTGAGACTATTGATTTAGTTAAAACACTTCGATGGAATAACTGCCAACAAGTCTTTGTTATTTTATTGGCCGTTGATATATGTCATTGATTAGGTTTCGTTCGTTCTTAACCAGCCCATAAAAGTTCACTGCCGAACTTGGGTCTTCCCTTTTCAAGGAAGGATTTGTGTTAAGCCTTTATTTGCAATACCCAATTTACCTGTCAAGCATAGGTAGATTGGGTATTGCAAATCCAGGCGTGTCGCACCTTTCTCGCTTTTCCCCGTCGCCGGCCTAGGTGAGTATTTTAGTTCCGGCTAGGTGTTTAGTTAGTTTAGTTGTTTAGTCTGGGGAGCGGACAATGCTCCGTTAGTATACGGAGCTTGTTTTATATATACGGAGTCGTTCAGAAAATTTGACAGCATGGTTTAGGTTCGTTAACGTTTTGGAGTCGCGAAGACAGCGCCACCAAACTTTAAATCAAATTTTAATATCATTTTGTGATTTCTAGCTAGGTTAGCGGGGCCAACATACGTAAAAAGACGAATATAATACAAAAATATTTTTTTTAATTTTTAAGTATGCGTGTACTAACCTATTGCACCTGTTTAACACAGTATTTAAACCTATTTATCACATAAGCGTTACAAAGTTTTCCTTACTTAGTATTTTAATTTAAAATATATATATAATATCTTAGAAAGATAGCTTTGAAGTCATAAGAGATGCACGGCCCCTTAAAAATGAGCGGCCACTGCAGCGAAAGCAGTGGTGTGGTCACCTTAATAACTAAGATGGAATGCCCCATGGCCAGTTTTTATGGATCTCTTACACTTTATAGTAAAGCAGACTAGTTGAGCCAACCACTAATACAAGAGTAGTGATAGCTCAGGGCTAAATTATTTGTATAAGGAGTTAAATTTCAGAGTTCGCGAGCAACCCGGGTTCGATCCCCGCCGGCACCAATGAAATTGTTAATTGCAATTTTAAGTGCTCGGCGGTGAAGGAAAACATCTTGAGGCAACATGCATGTCTGAAAATAAGAAAAATATATTTCATAGACATGTGAAGTTCGCCAACACGCATTGGGGCAGCGCGGCTGACATTTCCTTGCCCTAAAACCTTCTCAGAATTGAGAGGAGGCCTGTGCTTTTAGAAATGAGAGGAGGGCTGTAACTTTAACTTGTGTAAGCACTAATTATCGTTGCCAAAGAGGTACATTGTACCAACTTAGACGTGCCGATTCTAACGAGGTAGGTCAGTGCGATGGTCAAAACAGGCTTGGGCTATTGTTAAATTAACATAAGTTCACTTAATCATTTATTACATATACCATTGATTGCTTCATAGGTGTAATTTTGTCATAGTTGCCATGCTTGCTTGTTTTTTATTATTTTAAACATTTATCAACAAGATACTGTTGCCTATTTCCTGTTTCGGTTTCCCTTTGTAGCCTCTTTTTACGCAACTATTATATGGCAAATGTTTTGTTTTTATAGGATAGGGCGATAAACGAGCACACAGTCCACCTGATGGTAAGTGGTTGCTGTGACCCATAGACATTTACATCTATTCTCAATAAAAAATCTAAATGCAGATGCGTTGTCACTTGTGAGGACTAAGATCGAATGCCTCTTTTCCAGAAAAAGGGTCTCCGGTTCTCTACACACACCATACGAAACACAGCAACATTTAGTTAGTTTAGAGAACCAGATACCCATCTTTCTTTAAACTAGGCATTTCATCTTAGCCCTCAGGGCTGACAACGCATCTACATTTTGATTCTTAATAGAGGATAGATATAGATGTCTATGGGACACAACATCCACTTAACATCGGGGTATTTAACTTGGTGGTAAGACTTCTATTCCGCCTTGGAATCCAAATAAAAAATGGGTTGATAAAATCCTTTTATCTACTTTTTCCGCCAAGCAGCAGTGTGTGCACTGTTGTGTTCTGGTTAACTTATTTCGCTTGACATTTCAATTTCTTAAAAAAATATGATAAGTAATTGTTACTGTTATAGAATCGATCAAAGTAGGAATTTTTTTTGAATTTTTACAAGATTGATAAAGAAGAAGTAATGTTAACATTATTGAATTAATTGTGGCTAAACCCAAAATTAATTCAATAATTTATTAAGTAATATAATATACTTATATTAATAACTAATTAATTAATAAGAATGCGGTCGGCTAATCGCCTGCTTGGCAGACAACCTCGGCAAATATCCCCCTATCTAAAGGGGAAGTCTTTACATAATGATTTCTTATATTTACGCGAACAATACACATTGAATAAAACTATTTTTACGAATTAACATAAACATAACATATAGCTGACGTGAAGCACCGACGTTCCGAGAAGTCTGCAGTGTGTGAACATGTTCAAGATCGTCCCCGGAACTACATCAGATTTGATAGACCACAAATCCTCGCAAAAGAACACCGATTCCTACCAAGGATGATACGCGAGGCTATTGAGATTAAAAAACATACTAATTTCAATAGAGAAGATGGATGGGTGCTGCCATCTGCTTGGGATCCTATAATTAACAAAATTAAATCCAAACCCAAGCATACCACTGCAATACTTCAAGATACTGTATGCTCATTCTGCGTAGATCGGACCAAAAATTAATATTCAAAAAACTGAAAGTAGCCGGGATAACTATGACATTGGGACGTCAATCACCTCAGTTCCCCCCGTGACCGAAACTTCGGGAATTAAAATAGTAAATTAAACGCGATAAAATCCGTAAAAATAGTTTTATTCAAGGGGAAGTCTTTGTTCAGTCATGGACTTTTGTTACGCTGTAATGATGGTGATGACGATGATGACTAATTATTTCGTAAAAATATATTTTGTATAGTGAAACACTAATTATATTATAAACTATCATTTCACTACTTCAAGTTAAAATGAACAAACAACCTTACATATTTTATTATTATAGTTATCAATTTAAATTTATAAAAACCGTAGATAATAGTAGTTTTTGAAAATTTAATACCGGATTTTTAATAAATATTACAAATTATATAAAAATATGTCAATAAACATTATAGAATACATGCCTTTCTGGGTATAAAACTTGAGTAAAATATGAATATATGCTAGAG
Source organism: Parnassius orleans (assembly GCA_029286625.1). Taxonomy (NCBI): domain Eukaryota; kingdom Metazoa; phylum Arthropoda; class Insecta; order Lepidoptera; family Papilionidae; genus Parnassius; species Parnassius orleans. Next base: position 869,034 of record JAGSMP010000195.1, read on the forward strand.
ACAACTCTAAACAATGATTGAAATAATCGTAAAAATATGTCAAGATGGAACGAGAGTAGTGGGACTTTGAAAGCGAAATCTATTATACGGCAAATCTAAGGTGTAATCCGCTTGGACCACTCCTGGTCTCGTTGCCAAGTCTGCGAGAGAAATCGGCGCATCAATAACGGTGAATTCCGAAGTTGAAGGCCCAGGGTAAACTGGGAAAATTCTGGCTTCAGAGTTCTTCTTTGATTCTTCGGATATTTCTGATTTCCAGTTACTGACTCTTTGAGGTTTTCTTTATTTGTTTCAACTTGTACTCTATTCAATTTTGTTTTTATCATATTAGAGTTCTGCCATGGGCTATGAATTGTCATTGATGGTAATGTGGTTTGTGGCGAAATATCTGGTGATTGCAAATTATGAATGCTTCTTTTTTCGAAGTGATCGTAAGGGTAAGGATGATAAATTCCGTAGTTCAGCGGACTAGGAGCAATCTGGAACAGAACATCTGTTAACAGATTATCAATGTGAATTTTATTATGTGCTTCGAGCAAGGATTTGTGAGAAATGTTTGTAATTCTTTATTAAATGAATTAGTACATAACGACAGATTATTAGTACAAGAGAGAGATGAGCCATTTATCATTTTTATACAGTCATACCTTCCCCCTGTCATGATAACCTTCATAACTAGTGTCTACCTAAAAGAGAATGTTAATTTTAATACTAGATTAGTACTGTTAGATATATAATATAGTTTAAAGTTTACGATGTTAATAATTTTATAGTTAGATATTATGTTATACTAACATTATTGTTCTACTGTAATATAAGAAATAATAATATATACCTTTTTAAGTCCTTGTATAGAAGCAAGTATAAGTGCCATTTTGGCTAAAAGTAGAGCTTTTCCTCCGAGTACTGCGAGGAATTGGAAACCCATTGGAATCAACACCATACCGATGGACACGATACCGAACATCATCATTGTCATCATATGGTGACGCCGACGTCCACGAGATTCAACTAAAATAGTAAAAGACTATTATATAGATAATATTATATATAACACTAATAGATAATACGATATACGAGTATTATAGATTATATCAGCAAAACATTAGACTTTTTTCTTTGAAGTTGGTTAAAGGTGTCCATGGCTGCATTAGGCGCTAACCATCAGGTAGACTATTGGATCGCTTGTCATATCAGTATTATTAAAAAAATATAATCAGAAAGCTTTCTTAAATTAGGTGAAATGGGAAGTAATACAATTTACTTTATACATTTAATTTGTACTCAGTTCCTGATAGAAACCTTCCCATAGTTCCAAGCAATTATTTTTAAGAACCTATCTCTTCACTTATCTTATAAAGTAAGCAATAAGGTTATTATATTTTCTTAACTCTCGACGAACTCTTACCTTTAATACCAAAAACTTGAGTAACTCAATTTGCCTTAATTTCTATAATTATTATTATTTTATAGTTTAATATTTTTATTTATAAAGTACCCCAACACGCATTGGGATAGCGCGGCGGTCTCATTCCTGCCACAAAAGCTCTTTCAAAAATAACGGGATATCTATGCCCCACTTATAGGCTTACGTACGAATATTTTAAAATATTAATCTTTAATCCTTACCTTTATGAACGATTTTCGTGTCTTCAAAATCAAATTTTATTACGTGAGTCCGAAGTACTTTTGCTATACGGCGCAAGGCAAGAATTTCCCATTCTCCTTCATCTAGTTCTTTTTCTGTCCATGTGCTGTAGATACATATTATTTTAACAAAAACTACTAATGTTCATTTCAATTTTCTATTTAAAAAAATATTATAAGAGATAAGATCTAAGAGTTAACGATCAATGAATGAAGGAAAGAGCTTTGTTCAGAACAAAAACAATGCTTAGTGTTCTGCAAGTATTACTTTCAACCTTCTAGTGGGGATGAATATCCACTACCTCATATCGTCCCGTGGTTGTCATAAGAGACGACAAAGGGAAACAAAACAGGCAGCCGCAGTTTTTTTATTTTTAGTCGTTATTAGGAAAACTCTGCTGCCCATCTCCTATGATATGTGATAGGATGATATGGGGTAGTGCATAGTCTTACACCGTCATTACACGGTAACCCTGTATTGCAGGTAGGCCTATGTTCAGCAGTTGACTATTAATAGGCTGTGACGGTAAGTATTATTTGATTATTTTGCTGCTGGATGTAAGCAGCTGGGCCTTTTACGACACAAACGGGACGAAATAGGATGTATATACTCTTACGTCGCGATTACATAGAAATTACATTCATTATATTATTATACATTGTGTTTTTTTTCTTTTTTGCTCAGTGGATTTTAACCCGTTCCCTGTGTCACTACACATAGCTCATTAGTATTATGTCTGAAAATCGAGTAGTCAAAGTGTTAAGGCATTGTTAAACTATTTTATTAAAATTTTTATTATCTCTGTTATCAAGAGTCTGTTTCATTCAAGAGTTTAATTTATTTAACGTTCACTTAAAAACACTAACAGCTTGTTTAAAATAATATTTTCGGATAGCCTCTAAGTGGTACACTAGATATGTGTGTTCCATAAGTTACTCCCTTATCACCTAAGTTGGCACGTGTTTGTTGATCACAGCACTAGTTATTAGAACCCTACCTGATCTCGTTGTTTTAGATCTGGGTGGTAATTCCGATATTTATGGATGTCATAAAATCTTTCTGGACTCCATCGTTTCCAACAATTGACTATTACAATTACTACTTGTAAGATTATAAGTTATTATTTTACATACCAAATACTATTTTATTAAAAAAGTGCTCTTTAAATTAAAAAATATATATTTGTATCCAGTGTTACCTTGGGCACATACGAGTAGGTTATTCAAAAGTATATTCTAAATCATGTACCTCGTATTAATGTTTGTTTTTGGAAACAAATTTTGTACTTATTTTACTAAATAACAACATTATTCCAGTTATAAATTCTTATATTATTGCAATTAAAAAATGAGTCATAAATCTAATAAGTATGAATGTACAAAAGTTTTCAATAATTATAATACAACATATATTCTAAATAGTCTTTTGGAAGTTAAGAGTATAAATAATTGTATATGATTTAACATTAAATTTATAGGGTTTCTTGATTGAGCGTATACATTACACTCTATAAGCTATTAATTTAACGAAAACATATAACTTATTTAACATTGTTAGGTTTTAATATCAAATACTGCTAAATTAATTGATTTATTTTTATTTGAAGGTAAATTTAATTCAAATTTTCAATACAAAAGTGGTTTATAATAAAGCATATCTAACAAGTTCTTTTCAAATATGCATCCGTTCGGAATACCTACTGTACTGTTTCGTCACACAGTTGTAATTGGAGCGTATGTTTGCGCAATTTCATTTGAAACATACATTCAATGCGACGTTAACATATTTATCTTTCGGTCATTAACTTTACATATTTAAATTCCCTTAATAATCTATCCCGACTTGTATTTAAATGCATATAATGATTATCAAAGAGCTTCATTTGCTTCTTTATCAAATATTTATTAATTTTTAATCGCAATCGCAGTATCGCTGCATTTTTAGCGCTGATACCCTTCACCAGGGTATTTTACCTACGGCGTAAGAGGGATATTTCGCTATTTGCCAAAAGCTATAAGATCTTTCTGGAACTTTTGGTAGGTAATAGGTGGTCGGACTAGTTTTCTGCCTAGGAAAACTAGTCTAGTAGAAACGAGACCGCTTATGTAGGTACCGTCTTCTTACCTATTTCTGTTGCCAAATAGCAGTGCCTACACTGCTGTGTTTTGGTGTGAAGAGAATAGAGATCCATTGTAATGAGGGCTAATAATTTTCTGCTCACCAGATGTCGCTAGTTGACACTGAGGTAAAGTGTTTTGTTACACAATGTCATTTAATTGAGAAGTTGGTTTTTAATAAAAGTTTATCAGTTTCTAGAGTATTATATTAATACACAAAACAATGCGTCAGTGGTTTGCTCTTTAATTTTTTGCACACTTTTAACTTTTTTTTTAATTTTTCTACTTTTATGAATATCTGTGATTTTGTTTATTTATTTTTAATCTTATTAATATAAAATATAGCTAATAGTACAGAAAGAAACAATAACCTTTACATTTTCCGAACAAAATAACTTCCCCGCTATGTAATCTGTCAAATATTATACCTCACTTTCTAGTGGCGCCGCCCTGGTGGCAGAAAAAGTCGTGGATGTCCTCATTACAGGCTGTGAGACATTTTCTCTTAGAACTCAGAGATGACAATGCATCTGCAGCCTTCTCTGTTTAAATTTGCTGCAGTAGCCACTTACTGTGACGAGGACTGTAAGTTTGTTTGTAACTTAAGTTTTATAACAATAGTTCAATGAATGAAAGATAGAACTTCATTTAGAAAAAAGCGATTGTTAGTATTTGTTTTCTACAAGCATTACTTTAACCTTTATTTGTTGGTTTTAACAGCTGACATCGTGTAGGTGCTTTTAATAATTGTTATTTTGTTTCTTAAAAATCTATGCACATGCAATGAAACTTATTTGTCACTTATTAACAATATTTACCTGCCTACTAAATTTCAACTTATATGTGCAGCAAACTGAACATTATGTATTTGATATGGCGTAGTATATGCATAGTATATGGCGTAATATATTAGTAGAATATTCACACTTCACTTGATGATAAGTGTCACTATTGTGGACTGAGATGGTATGCCGCGTTATAAGCGTAAAGGGTCTTCGGTTCTCATCATCCACCTTACAAAATACGGCAGAATTATGCTCCTAGTTTTTGCTGGCATTCTTTAAGAGCATTCTCCTCCCCTAGTTTTACCATGTTTACAATATAATGTAGTAATAAAATATCACTATTTTTCAGTGTACATTGCCACAACTTTGAAAGTTTATAATTTTCATATAAAAATGTGAATTGGCCAAAAGTATGTTAAGTTAAGCTATTGAAGATAAATACTTTTGGTCAAAACGTTATAACTCGAGGAGTTGTCAATTAACATAGACTTTCCCTAAATGAATGCACCCACACACCACAAAGTACGTAAAACAAAGCACCACAAAGCACGGTCCCAAGCTACCTGTATACATCGACGTCTTGTCTTCCCAGGTTACGAGGCTGCCTCGCGAGAAGCTTTCTTCCTCACTTCGAGCTATATGGTCGATTAATTGCTACTTCAGTTTGGCTATGTCGGTTACTCTGATTCTATGACGGATATCCTGATTATGAATTCTATCAAAATAAACCTTACCTGGAACTATTAATAGGTAATGCATTGCCAGAGCCATCAACCAGCTCAAATCGCACCAAGTTGATTCCATCCGATATTGGCACAACGTCTGAACTAAGAGATCGATCAAGATCTTGTAAAGTCTTTCTTTTCATGCATCCAATGAATTTAGGAAAGTGTTCCTTATGGTCAATAACACCCTTCACGTCCACTAACTGAAATACAATAAAAACAATATAACCTTTAGCAAAGGCTATTCAAACAAATAAACTTTTGAGCTCATTTCTGAATTTAAGGAATAGGTCTTTAGAAAATTTGGCAATCATTGATATTGTTTTATTCGAAGTAATTATTTTAATATTGAATAAATATGACTTTGCCGTTTATCAATATGTTGCTTAGGACTAAAAAAATGTGTTACTTTAATTTCGTAAGAATATTATAAACATACATATATTGATAACTAATAGTCAGCCTAAAGTTAAGTCAAACAGTTTTTAGAAATTAATAGAAAAAAACGATTGTTCTATTAATAATTTAAATAGTAATATCCGTCGGTGACCACCTTAAATTAAATTCGAAAGTACAACTACAAATAAAATTACATAGTGCTCTAAATACACGAGTGTAGGACACTGCACTATCGTTTTTAGGGTTCCGTACCCAAAGGGTAACCAACGGGACCCTATTACTAAGCCTCCGCTGTCCGTCCGTGTCTGTCTGTCAGCGGGCTGTATCTCATGATCCGTAATAGGTAGACAGTTGAAATTTTTATAGAATGTATATTTCTGATGCCGCTATAACAACAAATAATAAAAATAAATTAAAGATTAAAGCTCTCCTGCTAGAAACGTGTTTTACGGTGGTACGAAACCCATCATGCAGAGTCCGACTCGCACTTGGCCGGCTTTTCTACCGACTTCAACAGGAGCCTCCTCCTGTTGATGTTCTTCCTTTTAGAAATAGCTTGTTTCATTGCTACGGAGTCTATTATGAGTTGCTCTTTACACCCCTGACTACTTTTTAGACATCCTTTTTCTACCAACTTCAACAGGAGGAGGTATTCAATTCGACTGTATGTTTTTTTTATGTGTGTTACCTCATAACTTTTTACTAGGTGAACCGATTTCGATAATTCTTTTTTTTGTTTGACAGCTCATACCTCACATGTCGTCCCATATAAATTTGTTCAAGGTCTGACCAATAGTTTTTGAGTTATTCTTAATAATTTACATTGAAGTCGGTTGTACAAAATTTTTAATTTTTAATTATTATTACAGGTAACGATCTTCTAAAATAAGTGAATACCTTTCCATAAAGAACACTGAAAGTATACGTAGAGATGAGATAGAGCTAGTAATAAGTGACGTGTGGATATGAGAGAATTCACCACTCCCTGTCGTCCCTTGAGTGATTTAAAAGGCGACTATGGAAATCATACCTCAAAAGGTAAAGGCCTCTTGGCTTCCGACAGACGATGGTGTAACCATACCGCTTACACCAGATGTAAATACCCAGACCGGCAATGAGAAACAGTGTCAAAGGTACGAAGGGCTTAGAAGTATGATCGTCAATCTAAACGAAGAAAGTAATATAGATTAGCAAGGTATTACTTCTATACATAAAGTTTTTGCATTTAACCTAATGTTTGCATATTTTACGAAATTAAATTTGTTTTGAATAAAACATTTTCGCCGTTTTCAGTTTTCTAGTAAGATTACTTAGAAAACCAATAACTACACGTTCATAACCTTTTTTACTCACGTACAACGTACTGTCCGAACCTTTACAAACACCGACTCAAATCGTTATAATAAAAAGTAATAAACTGGGCTTGCGATGTGGAACGGTTATTTTGGGTGAATTTTTCTTTCGCAAAATACTAGGAAAAGTGTATTTTATATTTATCTTTACAGAGGAAGAAAACCACTTTTATGTGGTTTTGACGATCGAATTCGTTACGGTATACCGTACTGAATTTTTATATTAATAGTATTAAAAAAATTATAGTTCTTTTATAATTTTCTGTTGTTTACATAACAATAGTCGACATAACTATGTACGTGCACGGACTGTATTCAATAAGGGATTAGTTACGGTGCTGGAGTTGGTCAAAGAGCTTATCACTGAACTGAGCTAGGATTAACGGACTCCGACAAGACATCTATTTAAGAGGATTTTAACAGTGTCATATTTGAATCAATATAATTACGGAATTAATGTATTATATATTTAAGTATAACAAAGGAGGCTATTGTGTGATCGAGCTTTTTTAAGCTCGATTACACAAACCAGTATTAGTATAATAAAAAAAGTATAAAACAAAGTCGCTTACCGCCATCTGTACGCTTAGATCTTTTAAACTACCCAACGGATTTTGATGCGGTTTTAATAAATAAACATAATAATTTAAGAGGAAGATTTATATGTATAATGCATGCATATTATATATTATATAATTCTTCTGTCCGTGTGTATGTGACTGAACTCCTCCTAAACGGCTGAACTGATTTTGATGAATTAGTTGTAGATGTGATTAAGTTGATTAGATAATGGTTTAGATTCACAATTGGACCCGGTAGGTGGCGTTGTTGTCCAGAAATCAACTGAGCGTAGTTATTATAAAAAATACTAATTGGGTTCTAGTTCTGATTGTTCTCATATTACTGACACCCAATCTTTCCCTACCTCGGATTTTATATCATAAGCGTTACATTGAATAAAGTTGAGTTGGGATAAGAAAGTGCATCTATATTGCATTATAATATGAACTGAAGGGAAATTAAATTACATAAATTTATTTCTTCAACTTTTATTAACTATAATTCTTTTCATATTCTTTATAAGCTTTCACACGTTTATTTTCTGATCTTATCTGCACTCATAATAACGTCGGTAAATGAATACAAAGATGTTATCCGTTGGCACTAACATAGTCTAGGCTCATTTAAGAAGAAAATGTATTAATTAAAATTTGGTCTTATAATAAACTAGTATGTAAAAATTGGCAGAGTATATATTATTTTGAAAATCACGTATTATTAAATTAGGCTCTTGTTTTTTCATAAACACAATTTATTTATCCTTGTATAGAAAAAAAGCAATAATGCTTCCAAATTTAAGTATATTCGTGAACATTTATTGTTCATGAAATTTAAAATGAATACTTTTTTTCTTCATTATCAGTCCACTGTTGTAAATGGCTCTCACCCATTGTAGGGCAGGCTACAACGGAACTCTACTCAATAAAGTAGATAAAAGTAATTATCTTAAATATCTTAACATAAATCAAATAAATTTTATTTGGAAATTAGTTTCATTACTAAGTATATGTTAAACACATATGATGTAAAACCACTAACTTCCTGCATAAGTTTAAAAAAATTATATTCTTAAAAATGTTTAATATATATAGTTACATTTCTTAAGAATTTTCTAAAAAATTCTGTTTTAAATATCTTGGATTATTTATCGAGTCCACAGTTAGAATCTCTGTCGGACTTAAACAGCAAAGTTACAACCCATATACGTTCCACTCCGGGGTACAGGCCTCCTTGCGTTTCTGAGAGGGTTTTTAGAGCAAAGAAGAGTCCACTGCGCTGTCTCAATGCGTATAGGCGGACTTCTGTTCACGTGTTAAATCAACACTTAAGAGGACTACAAGAGCTAAGTGACCTCGAATGACGCACGCACACATTTACACAATTTATGTATATCATCAGGCCTCGGCCGGCACTGTCGGTACACAGGCGTTTACGCACACATACGTACGTACCTATTATGTTCAGAAATAAGAAAAAGCGATTTAAAAAAAATCTATAAATTGGATAAAAAATTAAAACACTATTATGTTAATATGTTGTTTGTAGAATAATTTGACAAAAAATCCGAATGATTGCATGTACATACGAGTATGTATGGTTTTTAATCGTTAAAATAATTTTTTTTCAGGTATCTTTGTGATTTTTTTCTATAATATCAAATTAGTAGCATCATGTTTTCAACACACTACTTAACTAGCATATATCCTGAAAAATATCATATATTTTTCTTATTTTGTCAATCGCACTGGATCATATACTTGAAGGCATTATAAAACTTGCGTTTAGCTCCTGTGGCCCCATAAAATTGCAATTAACAATTTTATTGGTGCCGGCCGGGATCGAAACCGGGTTTCTGACGTACTGTTAAATTTACAGCGAGCGCTTGGCCCCTGAGCTACCATGAGTCAAAATTTAATGTAAAACACATTGCTGATTCTGGTTGAGTAGTGATTTCAATAGGCTACTCTATAGTTATGTTAGACAACGTATCTGTGATACTGCATCCTAGCCTTCTTCGTATCTTCATCCGGTGCCGGTAGTTGATGACGAATGAGTAGTTCTGTGTTATTGTTGTTTTTAAATTATATTTTGCTTTTATCGTCGGGCAGCGCACATTTGTGGTAACATAATATCTAAGTGAAGTTATCGAAAATATTAAGAGGTTGTAGCAATCAAAATCGGTCAGGAGGCATCTTCATTCATACCTTTTTAGAGCAATCCTGCCAAATGATTTTCAAAACATCAGCTCCTTCTAGATATATATCTGCAATAAAGCGGCTTAAATATGTTTCCGAATCCTCAGTTTGAATTCCACGACAGCTGTATATTAAGGTCAGTGACAGAAGATGAACAAGTGTGCGTTTCATATCGGACCGAGACTGCTTTGTCACGTAATTCATTTTGTTGCTTTTTGTGTCATGTCTCCACATATATTTATACACCCAACGGCGATAAATCTGAAGTCAAATTAGAATGTTTCAAACGTTAACTTAAAAATATCATTTTGAACAAAGATGATCCCGTTTGTTACTGAATAACTAGCTACGCCAGCCTGCAGTATAATGAATTATAGTAGGCTACTTTACCTAAACTTGAGAATCTTTTAATAACAGTCTATTAACTTTCGTAATTGAAAAGCGACAGTTGCTTAATAGTTAAGGGTGCGGACAGAGAATGAAAAGTCGTGGGCTCGAATCCGCAATGAACAAGAATTTTAGTAGTTTACCTGGCGTAGTTAACAGAAATATTAGTAATGTTAATACTATTACTAGTAATAAAGAAATATAGGAACGACATTAAGGTATCAGGCCCAAAAGGGGTTTTCTGCGAAACAACGTTCCAAGTGTCCGTTTTTCCTATAGGTGCCTTAAGGGGCGATTTTGGGAAGACCAGAAAGAACTCGTGGATTATGATAGATGGGGGAAGAATGTAAATTATTACAAACAGTTTTATTTAAAGTGGACGAAAAAAACAGTCAAAGGTGCGTAGCGTGACGATTATAGCAAATACTTCCTACGTTCATTAGTGAACTTTTACGAGTTGTTTAAAAAGAAAAGTAAGAAGATATTCCGCACATTTTTTTATAGGATAAGGGTGACAAACGAGCACACAGTCCACCTGATGGTAAGTGGTTGCTGTGACCCATAGACATCTACTACTACTGGTATTCTGTGGGAGCGTGGTCCTTCCCCGGTCGAGCCAATCCATTCATCGCATGGCTCTACCACGTATAAATACTTCATAATATGTCATGATACAATTGGCTTCGCCTCAACATTGTATATAAGTCTTGTTTTACTACGGATTTATAGGGTGTAAGTCCTTCAGCTTGACTGACATTTTGGAGCTAAAATGGATCTAGTTACATTTTGCATTTTGTTCCGTTGCAGCTTCTCTTGTTCGGGCGCAATGTTTAATTATATACTATCTTAGAAATATCAAGAAATACAACATTTATATCAAATGTGGCATGTCTAATGTGTTAGTTGCAGCATAATCTGGGTTATAAGAAAAAAAATTGAGAATGATATGAAATTATATAATGATAATAATAATTTTTTGGTTGTCTACGTAATAGAGCCATGCTGCAGCGTATTGTGAATGTCAATGTTTTTTATGTTGTTAAATTTGAGTTTATGTTTTTATTTTAATTAAATTATGTTAAACCCACTGACTCGGCGTCAGTATCCAGTCAGTATAAGGATATTAAATTTATTTAGTAAATTAATACTATGAAAATATTAAACATTTAATTCATAAATAATAACTATTTTAATTAAAACGGAAGTGAAGGTTTTAATTAAGAGTTATTTGAAATTCCTACTTTGATGTTAAAACAAAGTGTAAAAGTCGCTCAGCTCTATAAAACTTTGTAAAGAAAAGGAGTTTTTAGATTACTTAGTCACCTTCAAAATTCAAATTTATATTTAATGTGTCAAGTTTATTTATGTTAAAATTCTTATATAACATTTATTCAGTAAAACGTGCTTCAGTGCTTTTACACTCCCACGCCCGATTTTCTTTTTCATGCATGGGCTGATTTTGCTTTACGGGAAATGGTTTTAACATCTAACAGTACATTTGTTTAGTAATGAAAGTGAAATCTGGCTAATGTTTGTGAATTACAATGTAAGATAAGATCAAACACAGAAGTTGTAAAATTATATTTTCACGTATAATTACTATTTAATGTTAGTAAAAAAAAATTAAAAATATATTTATATTCGACTTACCAGTAATATAGTATGCAATATTATTTCAGGAGTGGTTTTGTGTTTTTATGCGAATTTATTCACTAAGATTGGCACTGCCTAGAAAACACTGTCGTGGTCAAGGTTAAACCATAAATGAAATGCTTTGCTAACCCCTTTACATTATATCGTGTTCGATGTGGAAAGCTAATGATTTTCTTCGTAATCATGAACCAAATCGTGTTAATAGATGGCCATAAACAGGTAACTATTTATGGAAACGCATGACAGAGCTCTAATATCCATTCATAGATACAGATTGTTTATTCCGTTACGTTGTTTGTAAGGGTGTCTATTTTATGATATCGATTTGATTTCTGTTTTTATAACTAAAAGAAATTTAACTAGCTTTTTTTTCCAATAATTCTACCGATATTAAGGTTTATGTAAGAAGTACACATAAAACAATCTTAGTTATCGTCGAAGTTTTAATTCAGTGTCAATTAGCAGCGACAGAATAATTGATTATAAGAAAAAAAAGAAAGCGAGGATGTTAATTGGTTAATTGTTCAAAATAAAAATTATTTTAACTTATAAAAACAAAAAAAACAAAAATAATGTGATGGGTGTTTTTGCATTTAACCGACTGCCTAAGAAGGTTTATTTGTCGGGTTTATATAATTTCCCTTTGCCTTGTGAACTTCTGTAGCCTTAACGGTTTGACGAATTTTGATGAGGTATCAAAATTCGCCTTCATCCCCTGTGTATCGTATACCACATTTTATAGAATTGATAATATGACACTTCCGAAACGTAATAAGATGCTTGAAGGGCATTTCGTCTAAGTAATTTTAATAGTTATGCAGTTGAGTTCTTTGTTGTTTATTGTATGTTTATTGACCTAGTATATTCCTCTCGCTAATAAGAATACAAAACACAGCATTATGCAATAAAAAGAAAATAACAAAAAAAAAAGGTTTTTTAATTTAAGAATGTTATGCAGAATCATTAAACTGCAAATAAACAGAGTTATGATATTCCATTAACGATATTTTTATGTACAACACTGGTCACTACGTCGTATTTCTTGTTATTTATATTGAATTTGTAATAAACTTGTAATATATTTTACGTGGTAGAGCCACGCTGCAGCTATATTATGATTGTAGGACGAATGGGTCTGTTCGACCGGGGTAGGACCGCGCTCTCACAGAATACCAGGTTAAAATAGCAGCGTGTTTTGCATAGTGAGTGTAGAGAACCGGAGGCCCTTTTTACTGGAAATGAGGTATTCCATCTCAGTCATCGGGGGTGACAACGCATTTGCATTTTGATTCTTAATTGAGGATAAATGTAGATGTCTATTGGCCACAGCATCCACTTACCATCAGGTGGACTGTGTGCTAGATTATATAATAAATAAATAAAGAAACCGCGTAGAACTCCTTTTATGCTTTGAAGCAAGTCTGAGTTGGTACCACCCCTCAGAGGTAACAACGTCTCTATAGCCCAGCTGTGGGACATTTATAGGTAGTCGCCCTTCTTTTTATTTTTTAAAAATAATAAGTATTTAAGACAAAATTTAGGTCACAAAAAGCTCAGTATTACGTGATGTATCGAAAAAAATAATGTTCACATTCCACGTACAGAATAGATCTATAGTTCCAGCCTTAATGAACCTTCCATTTCTATGCTACAGTCACACGACAAATCTTTGAAGCAGTAAAATTGTGACAGATTTCAAAAGAGAAATCGTTATAACTCAGCTTATTATTAGACTAAATAATTAATTATATTTGAAAACCTTCCCAGAATATGTCCAGCCATCATTATAATCCTTTTACTGATTTTAAGTTTTAAATACGAGCATTAATATGTTCGTTTAAACAAACAGATAGACGATATTTAAAAAAAAATGTTTTCAGAGGCATCTGTATTTCCTATTTACTAGGTTTTATTAACATTTCATAAAAATATCATACAATCTTTAAGAATTTCAATTACACTGTTGTACAAAATAATTATAAGAATTATATTTTGCAAAAATTGAAAAGAAAAAACAATTATTTAAATAGGCGGGTCTACATCCCCTTGTTGTCGAGATTTGCATGCATACAGCAAAGCAGTGAAACAATCTGCCAGCCTCTTTCCGTCGAATTACAATGCGGGCATCTTACAAGGCAAGGGAAAATACGCCTTTGTTACGCTAAGACAGTACGATTTACTATCTAGGGCTTAATCATCACCTACCACCAGGTGGGAATATAGTCAAGCCCTGTCTTATACTAAATAAAAAGGTGCTATGGTCCTTGTTGTTCAAAGAGTAGGTAAAACTATTTAAATTACTCTTAAACCCCTTATTAAGGCTACAAATATATTGACGAAAGAAAATATTATTCCTTCATGTTTATATGGGATAATTAAACTTTCAGTATGGAGCTTTCCTCAAACAATTCAGCTCCCTTTTCCATTTATTTAAGGTTTATTTTGCAGTGTACTAACTGCTTATGGTATTTTCTAGAAAACATCAATTATGATCATTTAGAATATCTATGACTTGCAAAACATGTGTGTTACATAGCTTTTATATACAAGTGAAAAATATTTTTAAGTAAATAATTCACGAAGTTTACTTTCTTTTTATGGTTATTTCTACACCTTAAGCCTTACTCCCTAACTCTGCAATTATCCGTCAGTGGCGGCGCTGTGGCCGTGCCACAAGTGTGAACGAACCGAAGTCTAAATCACGCTATCGAAATTTCCGAACTACTCGGCATATTTAGAACATGCTCTGTACCCCCAAAGTCCAACCGAAAACTCTAACCGTTCGCCGCTTAGAATTTTCGATTCGAAGATCTTGTAATGTCTCCATCTGAGCAGACTTTATACTATTTGGGCTAGAATACTAGCCCCTGAGCTCTTCGTAAACGCCTATCTGTTAAAATTACAAACGACAGTTTCAGTTCTCTTGGTTTTAAATCTATCTGCTATAGTTTTAATACTAAACGAGTAGTTCAAAGCCAGTCAAATCCTGTGTCATGCAAATTCTTTTATCCCAGTAATTGTTCTTGGAATCCTTTCAAGTTAAAAAACAAGCTAAATGTATTTACTGCATAAATTTTTATTTTGTTTATATTAGTGCCGAAAAAAGTTATTTACTATTATATTATTGAGTTTTCTCTTTATAAATATTATACATAAAAACATTGAAATGGGGAGGTTAGGCCGATCAAGCTGACTTTTATTGTGACGGGTTTAGAAATGACTAGCATGGACCGCTGTCGTCCGACCAAATTATAGTAATTGGTGTGTTTTTTTCCAGACCCGACTGATAGTCAGTCGTGCTGTAAAAATAATAATGTCCTCCACACAGATTCTGAGACTGGCTGTGACTGGTCCCATCGGAGACTATCCATCTGCGCATGTATTGTATCATACGAGCGTGTGCGCTAACTTTACGTGTTTTCCAAGGCACGTGGGAGAAAAAACCGTTAACTTCTATTTTTATCAGTATCTTTAGTTCTATGGGTAGCTTTTGTTTACTCATGGAATCGAAAATCAATGTTTACCGAGTTTTTTGTTATTTTAAAATTTATGGTGATAAAATTTATGGTATGGTACGCCCGTGGTAACTCAGGGGCGGGTTCTATTTCCGCCTGCACCATTGAGATAGTTAAAAGCAATTTTAGTGCTGGTTTACTACATGCTCAGCGATAAAGAAAAACGTCGTGAGGAAACATGCATGTCTGAGAAACAAAATATTTCGAAACCATTTGAAGCCATGTGAGCCACCAACACGCACTGGATCAGCACGGACGGCAGGCTAATCGGTACACAACCCTCTCAAAAATGAGAGAAAGCCTGTGCCCATCAGTAGGAGGACCTTAGGATGCAAATTTACTTTTCTTTTAAAAAGTATTATGGTGCCGATGCTCTAGAGTTTAACCCTGTTATTTTAAAGATATAAATGAGCTGGTTTCGAAGAGCCAGTAAGTGTGGACATACTCACAATTAGTACCAACAAAATTTACTTCCTTATCAGCCTCACAGTGTGTAAACCATTTTTCTTAGTGTTCTTTATGATGCATAGTCACTCTTCCACTATTATGCCTAGGACTCCTCCAAAGACCATGGCAAAACATTGATGAACAATTTACGGGGTCTTTCTTCAATTATCATTAAGATTTTTATAGAAGTAACTACATAACTCATGTTAAAACTTAAATAGCTAAAAAGTTTCACCATAACTATTATTTTAAATTAGGTATCAACTTAATAAGAATAATTGAAAAGATAGAGAAAATAAAAATTTAAATATGCTTCTACTTTTCGTACTAAAATAAATGGGAATCAAATTTCGCTATCACACGTAATAGCGCGCTTTATTCCAGGATTGAATGCAAATGCATCGGATTCTCTTACTGGTTAAACACTAATTAAAATTAAAAAAATACATTGTAATATGTACTCGAACTACCGTAGCAGAGAATTATGGCGTATTTATTTTTAGGGATCACAAAATATTAAATAGTCATATAAAAACATTTTCCAGTACTTCAAGTTCAATTTCATAAATACACATATGACTAGTAATGAAAGTGATAAATATTAAATTTAGTGTCATTCAATATCAGCTTTTCTAAAGTTCACAGAAGCAGGATATGGAACGTAACTAGATGAGGAAGTTTCGTTGTAATCACCACGCTAAGGCAAAACAGTTTACAAGGCATTTTATCTTGAATCTGTCACAATATATCAGATATCATGGCATATATTTAACGCACATCAATAAGGATATTTTGACAAAACAATCTATGCCGGAAAATGATCGATGACTGCGTAGTAAATAATGTCTCTTCCGTTCAATAGAGGCTAGAAAATATATTACGATACGATGAAGCTTCCTTTCATAAGATGCCTTTGTATAAAATTGTTGTAGCAAGTGGGCCTTACGCATGATTGGATATTTCACACCCAAATAATTCCTTATAATATGCTCTTTTATTTCCTCATGGATTTTCTTACTAACTAAATTATCTTATACGTGATAAAGCCATGCTGCAGTGTATTATGGATACAGCACAAATGGGTCGGCCTGGACCACGCCCACACAAAATACCAGCGTACAGTAACAGCATGATGCTGTGTGTGTAATATGGTAAGTGATGAAGGACGAAAACTGCAGACACTTTTTGCTAATATCGAAACATTCCATCTTAATCCTTAGCGATTAGAAGGCATCTGATTTTGATCTTTAATAATTCAGGGTTGATGTAGGTCATTATAGGCTACAGCATGTGGGGTTGTCATCCTTAATTGTATAAAATAAACTCGTTTTTTATGCGGTAAGAGTGCCCGAATGTGATTACTAGGTCAAACACTATTTCATAATTTTTATAAAACTGACAAAGGTGATAAAGGAACTCACAGTCCACCTGGTAGTAAGTGGTTTCTGCAGTCCATGGACACATGTAGCCAACTTCAAACAAAGAAGGCTACAAATGCGTTGTCACTTCTGAGATATAATAAGGCATGCCTCACTGACTGTAATTGTACTGACTCTCTATACCCTTCAGACCATAACAGAGCAGTGCTATTTGGTGGTAATTTACCACCACAAACCACCTAGTATATTCCTTTAATAATGTAATGCATGCACTATTAAAATATTCGCTCTGGATTTATGAAGCTTTACTGTAAATATCGGAAAGTAAAACATGTGAATATATCAACACACTTTTTTGTTCTTTGGTGTCTACCACTCCATCTATATGTGGATATTGCTGTGAATTAATATGCCAAGAAGACATTTTATTTGTCTCCGGATAGGTGACATTAAAACATGTAATTATTTCTTGACCAGGAATGGGCGCAGCCTCAAAGTTGTACAAAATTTGGTACCGCTTCGCCAAATAGGCATGATGATTACGGTAATTCCTTTCTAATTGGAAGAGGCCTATGACAAGATGAGGATGTTTCCGTTAACGTTTACAGCTTTGTTTCACACACGATAGTCTGATAGATACTTATTTTAGTTGTTGGTTTAAAGTACGATGTAAATTTCATAGACAAATCAAACACCTAGTAAGTTATATCAACTAGTGGAAGATTAATAATGTAATCGACAAGTTACGTAGAAAATAATTAATGAATGTAATGGAAGTGGAACCCATGTAGCCTAATTGATTTATTTGATACAATCACGTCCATTTAAACAGATTTATTTTCTAACCACAGCTACCATATTTAAATTCATTTTAATAATTTCATTTATGTACTTCTATTACAAAAAAAATTGCCAAGTACGTGTAAGGACACGCATAAAGTGAAAATCCGTAATGCCGTAATATTATGTGAATTGAACGAGATATTCAATTCACATTTCTTTATTTAATTGATTTATCTTTATAATTATTGATTTGAAAATATTGAATGCTACTTTTAATCTGATATTTCGAGAATGAAACGTGATATTTTTTTAAAATTTATAGTGGTTTTTACATTTTTAATGGATAAAACACTCAATATGAAAAGTCGAAATATTCATTCCAGATGATAGCATAAGATAATCCATTCCCCAAATTTATCCTCTGATATGGGTGTCATCACAGGCGAGTTAGAAAAATTTTATGGCTTACCCATTGAGTTCTATGTACTACGTACTAGAGAAGCTATTCCAAACAAAAATGTACTACTCCGTTTTTCAAAGGAGGTAGTAGATTTTAGTCTATGATTGTAGATAGCGTGGCATATTTAAATGAAGAAATTTATTTTTCTATTGTAATATTATTACCTATTTATTCACTTGAACAACAAATAATTTTACTTAAGACTACATACTGAATTATTAATTACGTTCAGGTTTGAACTTTAATTTGAAATCTCGTATTATTAGCGCAGCTCCACACTCTATGAATATTGAAGCCACACTAAATGACACTAAAAGTGTACGGATTGCAGTACAGTTCATTTGAACATAGTGAATGTTCGAATGCCAAATCTAGTACGTAGTATATATATATCGATGGAAACACCTAATATTTTATCATGATATAAACATTTTGTTTACGCCACGCTAAAACCATATTGGTGACGAAGGAGTAGCATCGAAGGTTCGAGACGTCTGGTATTGAGATAGTCTATCAGCCTACCAATTATAAAGATTAAGGCAAATCTTCCCTATAACGGGAGAGGCCCATGGTAACGCAGTGTATTTACTTCTAGAAGTTAATGATGATGAAGAAGAAAATTTACATAATATTCCTCCCGTACAAAACGCCAATTTCATATGTAAGGACCTAATATATAGCGTTAAAGCTATTTTCTTTAATATATTTAATATTATTCGTTTGCTAGTTATATACTTTATAGTTATATAAAATTTATAACTTTAAGTGCTATTGAATTACAATCCGTATTATTTAATGCATGATTGTATTTCGACATTAAGGTGCTGTTATCGCCATCAAAAAACGAAAATGATGAATCAGCTGACACACTTTGTACTACGGAAAAACTGTTACCGATGTAAAAATAACACCTTGTTGGTATATTTTTAATGAATGGTTTATTCTCTCTTAAGTAGATCTAAGTATATCGAATATTTACAATATCTTGTCCCGTGTAGTGGCGGGTAAGAATACCCACTACCCCATATCTTCCCGTGGGTGTCGTAAGAGGCGACAAAGGAAACTGATACAGAAGATGGGCAGCAGCATCTTCTGATAAAAGCCAAAAACAATAAAAACTGCGGTTGCCAACCCGATCGCCAAGCGTGGCAACTATGGCAACATACCCCATGAACGACGACAAATAAACGGCCCCAGTCCCCGGCGGCCCCGCTATTCCTGGCTACGGTGGCGCCCATGGTAACGGCAGGGCAGGGGTGCTAAGAATCTCCGGTGGAGGTTCGGTTGCCACCTACGACGACTCGTCCTGGCAACATATAACGCACGCACCCTGAGGACTGACGAGAAGATCCTGAGCTGGAAGAAGAGATAGATAAGTTACGCTGGAATATAATAGGACTATCCGAGGTCCGAAGAGAGGGGAGGACACGGTAATCCTCGAATCCGGCAACTTATTCTATCACCGGAGGGCGACCATCTGTCCCAAGGAGGTGTCGGATTTATCGTCCACAAGTCTCTCGTTAACAACGTTGTAAAGATCGGGAGTGTGTTGACGAGGGTTGCGTACCTTATACTCAGAATCACCAAACGGTATTCGCTGAAGGTCATACAGGTTTACGCACCAACCTCGGCACACCCCGATGAGGTGGTGGAGAAAATATATGAGGATATCTCTACAGCCATGCATTCCTCCAAAACCCACTATACGGTGTTAATGGGAGACTTCAACGCAAAACTAGGCACAGAGAGAGCAGTGAGCTGAAAGTAGAATTCGGAATAAGGCAACGGAACCTATAAACAGCAGCTGGCCGACTTTATGGAGAAAGAGGGACTCTTTATGATGAACTCTTTCTTCCAAAAGCGGCCCCACAGAAAGTGGACCTGGTCGAGCCCCGACGGTTCGACAAAAATGAGATTGATCATTATGACGACTAGACGGCAACTGTTCAGTGATGTCTCAGTGATCGCGAGGGTGAAAACTGGCAGCGATCACCGAATGGTGAGAGGCACACTGAACCTAAACGTTAAGTTGGAGAGGTCACGTCTAATGAAGTCAACGCTCCGTCCCCCTCGTGCTCTAATCCAAAGTCCCGAAAACTTTCAGCTCGAGTTACAAAATCGTTTTCAGTGCCTAGAAGATTGCAATGAAGTGGACGATATGAATGACAAGCTTGTGGAAACTGTCCATGCGGTCGGAGCTAAGTTCTGTAAGACCCGTCGCAGAAGAACACAAAAACTCTCCGATCACACTCTTAATCTCATGGCTGTTAGACGGGAGATGAAGCTGTAGTCTTCAGCAGATTTGACAGCATACAGGCAACTGAACAGACAGATCTCCAAATACATGCGGCGGGACTTGCGCAACTTCAATACAGCTCGTATTGAAGAAGCGATCGAGCGGAACCAGGGCTCCAAAGTCTTTTCCAGAGATCTGTCTGCCAGAAAGAGCCAACTGTCGAAGCTGAAGACCGAATGTGGCAGCATCGTTTCCGGGACACCTGAGATTTTGAGTGAGATTGAGAGGTTCTATGGGCAGCTGTACACGTCATCGTTGGAGCCACACGCAAGTGTGAGTAACGATCCAAGAACAAGTCTTATCCGACACTATTCCGATGATATCCCGGACGTCAGTCTGAGCGTGAGTAGAATGGCTCTCCAGCACCTTAAAACGGCAACGCCCCAGGCGAGGATGGAATTACAGTGGAGCTTCTGAAGCGGGTGGAAAACCGGTACTTGAAGTCCTTCAGAAGCTCTTTAATTCCGTCCTCCATGGTGGCATTATACCGAGGCGTGGAACAGAAGTGCGGTGGTCTTGTTCTTCAAGAAAGGCGACAACACTCTCTTGAAGAACTACAGACCGATTTCCCTTCTGAGCCGCGTCTACGTGCTGTTTTCGAGAGTCATTACGAATCGTCTCGCATGCAGACTCGACGACTTCCAGCCTCCCGAACAAGCCGGTTTCCGAAAAGGCTTTAGCACCATAGACCACATACATACCCTTCGGCAAATTGTACAGAAGACCGACGAGTACAATCTGCCACTTTGCCTTGCGTATGTGGACTATGAGAAAGCCTTTGATTCCGTCGAAATTTGGGCAGTGCTGCAGTCCTTCAGCGGTAACAAGTGGACTGTCGGTATATCGAGGTGCTGAAGTGTTTGTACAGTAGGGCTACGATGGCTATCCGAGTACAGAACCAGAGTACGAAACCTATCCAACTGCAGAGAGGTGTAAGACAAGGTGACGTAATATCCCCGAAACTCTTTACCGCTGCATTGAAAGATGTTTTCAAGCTACTGGACTGGAAAGGATACGGTATTAACATCAATGGCGAGTACATCACTCACCTTCGATTTGCCGACGATATAGTCCTTATGGCATAATCGCTGGAGGACCTAAGCACTATGCTCAATGACCTCAATAGTGTCTCCCAACGGATAGGTCTCAAGATGAACATGGACAAAACAAAATCATGTTTAATGTCCATGTCACACCTATGCCGGTAGTTGTTGGGAGCACTAAGCTCGAAGTTGTTGACGAATATGTTTACCTGGGACAAATAGTCCGACTAGGTAAGTCCAACTTCGACCGAGAGGTCAATCGACGGATTCAACTCGGCTGGGCAGCGTTCGGGAGATTACGACCCATCTTCTCGTCAGGCATACCTCAAAACCTCAAAACTAAATTGTACAACCAGTGCGTGTTGCCAGTGATGACATACGGAACTGAGACGTGGTCCTTCACTGCTGGCCGTATGAGGAAGCTCAAGGTCGCTAAGCGAGCTATGGAGAGGGCTATGCTCGGGGTTTCTCTGCGTGATAAACTTAGAAATGAGGATATCCGCAGTAGAACCAGAGAAATCGACATAGCCCAAAGGATTAGTAAGTTGAAGTGGCCATATAGCTCGAAGAACCGACAACCGATGGGGAAGAAAGATTCTCGAGTGGCAGCTTGTACCGGCAGGCGAAGTATAGGCGTCCCCACTAGATGGAGTGACGACCTGGTAAGACATGCAGGAAGTCAATGGATGCAGGTGGCTCGGGACCGTGCTTTGTGGCATTCCGTGGGGGAGGCCTATGTTTAGCAGTGGACTTGTGAAGGGCTGTAATGATGATGATGATGAATGATGACAATATCTAATTTCACACATTATATTTTATTAATAAAATTAAGTGTGTATTTGATTACGGGGTAACAACGTGAATAAGTAGAAAAAGACCTTGATTGCTAAGTTGTGGTTCCTAAATTTGAGGCCCATGAAGTTCAAAATCCAGATCCGAGAAATCGACTTTGGGAAAGGGCAAGAATCTCAAGGCCCTTGGTGGATGACGTCATACCATCTCGTATACTATACCATAGATCGACGATGAGAAAAAGCGTAATAGGACTAAGTCAGGCATCTTTTCCTATTAAATATAATATTCGTGCAACGAAATTTCATATAGGTAGGTTCGACATGTAGTAACGGTCGACGTATAGTGGCAGCGTAGAAGAATCCAATTCCCCATATAATCATGAATGTCGTAAAAGGCAATAGAGGAAACTGATACAAGAGAAGGGAAGTAGCATCTTCCTGATCACAACTCAAAATAATAAAAAACTGCGGTTGCCAATCCGCCTATCAATCGTAACTAGCAACTATGGCAAATATATTTCCTAGGGGCGGCGTATTTTCTCCAGTGGATTTTGACCGAAGAGCATAAGCAGAAGAAGAAAAGAACGCCAAAACAAGGCTCTTAGACGGCAAACGAAGCTGCAGTTTTTTAAACAGATATGACATCATACAGGCAACTGACCACTGTTGTGGTTGGAAATCTGTCTGTTGGAAAGAGCCAACTGTCAAAGTTGAAGACCGAGTGTGGCAGAGTCATTTCCGAAACATTTGAAATTTTAAATGAGGTGGAGAGCTTCTACAGACAGCTGTAAACAGCATCGTTGGTGCGACACGCATGTGATCATAGAGCAATTCTCATCCTACAATATTCCAATGATATCTCGGACCTCGTCAGAGCGAGATAAGAATAGTTCTCTAGTACTTTAAAACAACAAATCTCTATGAGAATATGAAATAATAGCGAAATTCTGAATAAGCTTTTCAATTCCGTTCTCCATGGTTGAACTACTTTAGACGCGTGCAGCAGAAGTGCGTTGGTCATGTGTAACATCCATGTCGGTAGTTATTGAGAGCACTAGGCTCGTTGTTGTTGACAAGTGTGTTTATGGTGGACAAATTTTCAAACTGGCGAAGTCCAACTTCGATCAAGAGGTTAATCGACGGATCAAACTCAGTTGGGTAGCGTTCGGGAGACTATTTTTTTTATAGGAAAGGGGGCAAACGAGCATTCGGTTCACCTGATGTAAGTAAGTGATTACCGCCGCCCATGAACAACTGCAACATCAGGAGAATGGCAGGTGCGATGCCGGCCTTTTAGAAAGGAGTAAGCTCTTTTCTTGAAAGTCCCTAAGTCGTATCGGTCCGGAAAATCGCCGGTGATAAATCTTCTCGTCACTTGACGCCTTGAATTTAATACGCACCGGTTGGGCAAGATTGCCCAACCGGTGCGTATTGCTAGTGATGACATATGTATATGTGACAGTTTTTCACTGCTAGCCGCATGAGGAAGTTCAAGATCACTCAGAAACCTATGCAGAGGACTGTTCTCGGAGTTTTTCTACGTTTTTTTTTATAGCATAAGGGTGACAAACAAGCACACAGTCCACCTGATGGTAAGTGGTTGCTGTGACCCATAGACATTTACATCTATTCTCAATAAAAAATCTAAATGCAGATGCGTTGTCACTTGTGAGGACTAAGATCGAATGCCTCTTTTCCAGTAAAAAGGGTCTCCGGTTCTCTACACTCACCATACGAAACACAGCAGTGTTAAGCTGCTATTTTACGCTGGTATTCTGTGAGAGCGTGATCCTTCCCCGGCCGAGCCGACCCATTCGTGCTACAACTATACTTCTAATATAGCTGCAGCATGGGCTCTACCACGTATGAAAAGAGTGGCAGCCTGGTTACTAGTAAGCAAAAAAAGTAGGGCAGCCCCCTTACTAGATGGAGTGACGAACTGTTTAGACATGTAGGAAGTCGATAGATGCAAGTGAAAAATGTTTAACATCTTCTTATTCTTCGACCTAAGGAATTGTTTTATTTTAGTCAAATGTCATTATTTTTAATCTATCACCAAATGTGAGTACTTCAAAATGATTTTCGTCTTATCAGAGAAGAAACTGTGAGAAAAACTTTGCTGGTTGTTTTTATAGTTGTTGGTTTGTTAATAAACGTTGTTTTTTTAGCTAAATATAATTAATGTAGTTCTTAAAAAGATGGCATAAGACCCACATGCACGTTCTTTAAAAAAATTAATACTAAGTTAATGCTAGTAGAGTAGTAGAGCCGTGGTAGCTCAAGGGCTAAGTGCTCGGTTTTCTCAATACGCTAGCAACCTGGGTTCGACCCCCACCGGTACCAATGAAATTATTAATTGCAATTTTAAGTGCTGATTTACTATGTGCTTGGCTGTGAAGTAAAACATCGCCAGGAAACCTGCATGTCTGACAAATAAGAAAAAAATTTAGAAGGCATGTGAAGTTCGCCGACACGCATTAGGGCAGCGCGGCGGCCACTTCTTCGCTCTAAAACCCTCTCGTGCTTGTGCTTTAGGCCGTGCTTTTTTTGTAATTCTTTGGGGAGGCTGTAAATTCAGCAATTCCCTTATGATAGGATGTTATAATGAATGATGATGACAGACTTTAAAATGCTCTTAATATAAAGATAATGATGATTATGGTGCAATGAAATTTCCTGTACGTTTAACAGAAATTATTACACTATGTCGGTTTATATTTCATTAATTATTCTCTTATTTCCAATATGGTAATAGAATGGACTAAATGACATAGTTTTATTACATAATGAGATAATGAAAAGAAAAACCTATCACACTTGATTTTTTGATTCCTTCTTTTGAGCACGAGAATTAAAGAATGTGTTGATTTACGCTAACACTCCGATCTTATGTTTTTATTAATATAATTTAAGTTTGTAAGCTCTTCAAGTTAATTACTTCTATTATTACAATCATTTCAACGAAACGCTTAGCTGGCGATTTCAGTTTTAACTGCATGCATTACGATCAGCAAAATCATACCAGTAACTGTAGTGGCGTGGTGCTAGTGACTTCAGACTTGCTTCTTTTTGTTTAATAAAATCATGAACATAACATTATAATCTGTAAAATATATCGTATGATAATTTTTTTCGGAAACTATATTCAAGTGAGTAATTTTAATACTTTTAATGATGAACAGTAATAAAGTGGTAAATATCTAAATAAGTAAACTGTTACGGGCATAGTATTATTAATGATACCATTATATACAAATTTAAATTTATTATTATACAATATTTGAAGAAAAAGGTTTTTCTCTCGAAGTGTAAGTGTAGTTAGGTTAGTATTTCTTTCTTCTAATAGCGTCAAAACGTCGAAGGTTGTTATTGCTTCGACATTTTTATTGCAATGTCAGTCATCTTCTCCTAAGTGTTATTAGTGTTGTTTATCATTCTTCCAAAAATACCAACCGTTTTATCCCATAAAAGTCTATTGTTACCGAATCTAAACTAAATTACGTAAGAGCTACAAAAAAGATCAAGTAGAATAAGAAAGAGAAATCAATGAAGCTCATAAATCGATGAAATTTTTGAATAAATCTTTTACTATGTTTTTAAAACAAACTAAGATTTGAAGTAATAAAATATAATATAAAATATAAACAATTTTTCACAATTAAGATAAAATAACAGCCGACATAGTCCCACTACTTTGCACAGACAGAGTTTATGTTTCTTGGTTCTTACTAGTGTGAGTGATTTTTATTAAACATAATATATACTTATGATTAATAATTTTATATACATTATAATTTTTGGTGCCTACGTAATATTTTACTAATTCCATAACTTTACAATTTTTTTAAATTGTTTTTAATATTTATAAGTGACTAAAAACTGTTTACATTGTAATCAAAATATAAGTAAATTTAAAGTGATGTCCTTAGTTAGTCTGGCATCAAAAATGATCCGACAGGGTTTTACTGCCTAAAATATTTTTACTAGGTAGCATAATAAAGATTCGATTTTTATAGTAACTACACTACACCTAGTACATAATTTAATACATTACAAACATATTGCATGGTTTTTGAAAATTAACATTTTTTCCAACAAATTCTTGTGGTTTTAGTCATTTAGATTTATTAATTGTAATCTGCTTGTTTTTTCTCAATTTTGAATACTTCTACTACTCCAACATATTATCTCAAGCATAAACTCCATCATCTTGGTTATCATGATAATGTCCGTCCCTGCTCTACTGATTTTCTTCACAGCTTAGCAGGTGATAAAACAGCACTTTTATAGAATGACAGCGACTAAGGAGCACACAGTCCACTAGTCCAGCGGTATTCTGTGAGGGCGTGGTCTTACCCCGGTCGAGACGATTCATTCGGGCTGCAGTTATCTATATATATAAATAAAATTGAAGTGTCTGTCTGTAATATTGAAATAACTGCCTCCTTTTGAGCTCAGGAGATTATTTGCACGGTATTACGACGTAAATAACCATTTTTAAATAAAAAAAATTGTCTTTCTTTCTTTCTGACGGTTGAAACAATTGTGATGAAATTTTACAAACAAATAGAGGGCGATTCTGGGAGTGATCTAGGCTTTGTTTTGAATTTGCTTTATTTAATATTAATTATTAATAATTACAGGATTTGTTAGTCGATTGAAAAATTTAATAAAATAATTGGGTTCCGACAATTTAAATAACATGGTTTGTTAATATAGATTTACTGGCCCAATTTTTTCCTTTTCTCTTAAGTAAATGTAAAGTGTAAGCTATATAAAATTTACACTTGAGATACGAATTTTTGTTGCCAAAATAAATGAAAAACTAAAAGGATATATATTTTTAAAATTCCACTTTTCATTAGCCTGTAAAATTCCACATCTGTATAGGGATATCTCTCCTTATGGGGAGAATTGGCTGTATTAGTTGCGTATTTGCAATCTCGGTACCTTTGACGCTGCTTTCTTTGCCAGCTAGAGAATTTTTCGTCACAGTCTGTAAAATTACGTCATGAGGCGACGAGATATTTACTCGTTAGTCTAGTGGACGATAGGGCATGATGGTACTCTCTTAGGGTGTTACTACACCAATCGATCGACGTCGATTGATGATTGAACAACGTCTTATCGACCAGTATCAATCGATCGAAATCGATCCATGTCGATCAATGGTATTGATCGACGATCGATCGATTAGTGTGGTAACACTCTTATGCAGCTACCACATACATTCGATTAATTTCCTATTGAAACTTTTGTTATATTTCGTTCATTGTCTTGTCGCGCTCGTAATCGGTTTTGCGACTAAATTGAAAATTTTATTCGATGCAGTGTCAGAAGTACGGGAAAATTTATATTTTTTAATTTTTATACAACATAATATTGTGGTGGCAAGCTTTTATTATGTATTAGATATCTGTGGGAACTTCATTGATTTTTAGGATTACTTTTATATGTTTTATTATGTAATTTATTATTGTACTGTATGTTTCCCTTAAAAAGCAAATAAATAAATAAAAAATCACAATACATCTAAACATGAAATCCACGAGTGTCTGTACGAAATCTACTCCTATTGGAATTTGACTACACGATCTGTGACCTGGTAAGACATGCAGGAAGTCGATGGATGCAGGTGACTCAGGACCGGGCTTTGTGGCATTCCTTGGGGGAGGCCTATGTTCAGCAGTGGACTTGTGAAGGGCTGTAATGATAATGATGATGATCTGTGACATTATTACCACTAACAGATCTTATTAATTTATTTTCAATATATAAAATTTACCTGCATATTAAAATTTTCAGAACAAAGAGAAAAGGCTTGTTGTTTAAAAACCATGGTTGAAGTTAATAAACTAAAAAGTAACAACAGTCAAGTTGGATTGCTTCCTATGGATTTAGCGGAATCAAATGAAAACGGTAAATCTCAATAATTAAATAAAGTAAATTAAGCATTAGCGTTGAGCTTTTTAGGGTTCCGTACCCGAAACGTAACCAACGGGACCCTATTACTAAGCCTGCACTGTCCGTCCGCCCGTCCGTCCGTCGTCGTCTGTCAGCGGGCTATATCTCATGATCCGTAATAGGTAGACAGTTGAAATTTTCACAGAATGTGTATCTATATTGCCGCTATAACAAAAAATAATAAAAATAAAAATAAATTAAAAATTAAAGGGGGCTCCCCTACTAGATATACGTGTCTTATGTTGTTGTTTTGGTGTATGTTGGTACGGAACCCTTCGTGCGCGAATCCGATTCGCACTATGCCGGTTTTAGTTATAATTCACGCTTCTTTCTTTATTTTTACAGATCGCAAAATATATCACAGATGCTTTTACCCTGTTTTACAAAAACTTATTTTTATAATTGTTTTAACCATCATGGCAGGCGGAATATATATTTTAATTTTTAGGTGGTTAGAATGTGATGGTGAGTATGGTTTCATAATGAATTTTAAAGAGTTTATTAAAATGGGGAATGTAAGCATTTCAGATCATTTTCAAATGTTACATAACATAAATGCAAAAACACACACGCCTGTCACCCAGGGAGGCAGAGATTACGGACCTCCATTTGGCACAATTCTGACACACTTCTCTCTATTTCTCTACGCATACATGCTCGTCAGTCTAGGATACTCTTAATTTGGCCCATCTTCAATGTAACGCCAATTTGGTCGATAAATATCCATCTAGGGTGTGCCTTGCCAACTTTGCCACATGCATTTGCTTTGTCACTCTTCTTTTTTTTACTTATTATAAGCCAGTACTTGACCACAATCCCACCTGGTGGTAAGTGGTAATGCAGCCTTAGATTGTAAATCGCACTGTCTTAGCGTAACAAAAGCATATTCACTCTTGCCTTGAAGACGCCTAGATTGTATTCGGACGGAAATATAGACGCCGGAAAATTATTCCACTCCTTTGCTGTACGCATTACAAAAGATGAAACAAACCGTTTAGTTCTAATGCGTGGAATATCGACAACAAAGGGTTGAAGACCTGCCAACCGCCTGGTTGTCCGATGGTGGAAAGAAGAGGGAGGAAATAAAGCGTGTAATTCCTGCGCACACTCACCGAAAGCGAAATGCATCCTATAGAATACCGAGAAGCCTCTCGGTATTCTATAGAATGCATTTGATAGGCTACTCTGCGCCTGTGCTCGAGGCTGACAAGATTGGTTTCAACCAAATCAAGATCACCAATAAGCCTCTTAGCACGTCTCTTCACTGAGTCCAACGATGTCAGGTGGCATTTTGCAGCACCAGCCCATATGTGACAGCAGTACTCCATGCACGATTGGACTTGCGCTTTATATAAGGAAAGAAGCCGCCCCGGCGTGAATTACCGCCGCACCCTTGCAAGGACACCAAGTTTCCTTGCGGCTGCTTTGGCTCTGGACTCAGTGTCAGTGTACTCCAAGGATACATTCCGGAAAGTAGGAGTCAGGGTGGGCGGGCTCCTTTTAGCGGGGAAAAGACACGCTTGTGTTTTGGAGGCATTGAATCTCACGAGATTAGGATCGCGCCATTCGGAAACTGCCTGTAGTGTGAGATCCACACTCTCAACCATAGCTTCTCTTTTGGACTGGATTTGATCCCGACTAGCCCGGGCACTTGGTTGGTATCTCTCCACAACTGTGCTGTCGTCTACATACCCATAGATACCGGGAATGAGCAGATCATTTATATGCAGCAGGAAGAAAGTTGCGAAGAAAACGCACCCCTGAGGAACACCGGCGTTTGTCGCGATAGGACAGGACGAGCAGCTATCGATGACGACTCAGAGAAATCGTTCACTCAGAAAGTCCTTTACCCAGTCAATCAGGCCAGGGGATAAGCCGTAAGCTGAAAGCTTGCCCAAGGCTAGCGTGCCAAAGACATTCGAAATATCAAAGGAAACAGCAACTACATCACCACTGTTTTCAAGGGCTTCGCCCCATATGTGAGTGGCATACGCTAGAAGGTCCCCAGTTGATCGATTTCGGTGAAACCCGTACTGGCGGTCACTGAGGAGATCATTCTGCTCTAGGTATGCCATGAGGTGGGCGTTCGATATACCCTCCGTAATCTTGCAGAGTATGGAGGTAATTGAAATTGGCCGATAATTGGCAGGGTCGATACGGGTACCTTTTTTAGGCACAGGCTGCACATTGGCCAGCTTCCAAGATTTGGGCACTATTCCAGTCCTGAATGAGAGGCGGAACAAGCGCGTCAACACAGGAGACAACTCAGGTGCACAGATCTTTAGAACTATAGCTGGTATACCATCAGGTCTACTAGCTTTGTTAACTTCTAGACTTCGGAAGGTTTTAAGAACCTCCTTGTTGGTGATACGGACCTCTGACATAGAGGTACCGCAGTGAGGTAATTGAGATGGTACGCTGTTGCTACTGTCCATACGCGAATTGCATGTGCCAGTGAGCCAACGGTGGCAGTGTAGACCGACATAAGTTTGTCTCGACCGCTTTGGCGCGAGACCAAAAAGCTCTACTGCCAGATGGTTTGACAGAGAGCTTTGTACCGATGTGTTTAATGCGGTCGAAACTGGCTTGCCGTAATGCCTTTTTGCAGGACTTGGCTTCTTAAGGCTAACAGCAGCTTTGCGGTCTCGAGCATCGACCCAGGATAAGTACGCCATATGCTTATGCTGTTCAGCACGAGCGCACTCTACGTTGAACCAGGGGCGAGCTTTACCACCAATGGGCACGTCAGCAAAGGAGATGAAATACTCCATCGCTTGACCTATCACATCGGTTGTGGCATCCGCGGAGCTTGACGGATCTTCAGACGAGAAGCAGACCTACCGCCAAAGGTAAGATGCAAAGAAATGCCGCATCTCATTCCAATCTGCTGACTTGTATTGCCACACTCGCCGCACACCGTGGAAATCGTAGTTAGGTTGGGGAATATAACGACACAAATTTCACCAGACAGTGGTCAGAAGTTCCCAAGGGTGAGGTAACCTAAACATCGTACCTGTCTGGATCGGTCGTCAGCAGAAGGTCGAGGCAGTTGGCTGTGTGCCCATCCACATCAGGTATCCTAGTCGCTTGTTGTACCAGCTGGGAGAGCCCCAGCGACAAGGCAAAATTCCACGCCTATCTCCCAGCGTGGTCGGGCTTCTGGTATGGGAACAGCCAGTCCTGATAACAGGCATTAAAGTCCCCCAGAAAAATCAACTGTGCATTAGGGTACCGATTTAGAGCCACGTCAGAGGCTTCACTGAGGTGTTCAAAAAGCCTAGCTGTCTCCTGGTCACCGCTGTGCGATCGGTAGACACAAGAATAAATTATTTTATCCATTACTGTGTCTATTAATATCCAGATCGTAGAGAAAGTGGGGTTTTCATGGTGAAAGAGACGCTTAGAGCAGATGTCGTTGCGGACGTAAACACAGACTCCGGCGCGCTGATAGAAATTATCTCCAATGTGTACCCAGGGTAGCCAAGGTACGCCGCATCTAGAGGACATCTGATCTGCGTCTCAGTCAAGAAGAGTAAGTGCGGCTTGTCAGTCTCAATGTGGTAGTGGACTACATTAAGATTACAGTGCAGGCCTCGGATGTTTGTGAGGTGTACTTTGATGGAGAAGGAGTCCAACCGCTGTACAAGCTTACTCTTGTTTTTTCTTTTTTAATTATTGGTGGAGTGAACAGGTTGAGAAAATGGCAGTTGGACGAGTCGTCACACATATAACCTAGGGACGCAAACAGAGTCATAGCATCGATGGTACCTAGCATGGAAATCGCCACCAGGCCCTCTCCTCCGGTCGCCAACCGGCATGGTGGAGCCATCCCAGGATTTTTCGTAAGATGGCGGGGCAGCTTTTCATTAGTGGCTGGCTCATTAATTGGGCCCCCATCTATCTACGGTCTGCCAGCGGTGCAACCGTGCTTCGGATCCCGCTAATCTCCATAACCAGGCACCTGACACTAAGAAACGGCCGCGTCGCAACCGGTTCTTATGCGCAACGCAACTGTCCAATCCCATTCTCCTTAAGAAATGGGTTTCACCTAACATTATACCGGAACACGACTTGCATCATTTGGCGGTATGTCTTTGCCAAGTGTGTGGTAACTAACCCTCAGCCGGGCCTCTCACTATCAGAGGACCATCCTACCACCAGAGTATGTAGTGCTGCTCGTTTAGCACTACCCAGGGGATACGTGTAGGGAGTCAGGATTCAAGTAATTCCAACGGACGCGAGCAGCTTCATCCCCCAAATCTTCTCCATTCATTCGTTGTACATGACCAAACCACCGTAGTATTTCTTTTTTAATCCTGGTCACAACATCCTTTTGCAAACCATACTTTTCTGTTATCACATAAAGTTTTACTTTCTTCTCTTTCCAAAACTTCTTCCCTTTCTTTTAATGATCTATTAATTTACATAACCATCATTTGCAACCCGCCCACCGATGACATAAATATGACTTTATCGTTGGCGTATAAAAGGCATTTAACGGATAACTTACATACCTATTCTTAACTCACATTATTAATCTTTCAAAGTTTTCAAAAAATTGTTCATAATTATATTGAACAGCCACAGGAAGCGACAAAAAAATATACGTAAATTTTCAAAAGTTGTATTTCTTGAAAAAAGTTCAATATGAAATAGAAAGTAAAATAAAAAGAACATGCGTGAGTGTCGTGGAACACTCGGTTGGAACGAAGTACCTTTCGTAGTATATTATTATTGATAAACTTATATTATTGGTTACCAAATACAAATAAATGAATTTCTAGCGTCTATTAAAATGAAGCGTCATTTAAAATAAAAAAATATTTCTTTCATGGCAAGATAAGAAAAAATGCGAGGGAGATGGATATTATTCCATCTCACTTCCTTATAGCCGCCAAAGCTGTCTACACTACATCAGAAGGGGTCGTGACTGAAAAATCTTACAATTTTTGTCGCCTAGCCCCCATCCGCCAAATCCGTACCGTCCGATAAAGAACTTCGTTCCAACAAGTAATAGTAACATAGAGTGTGTAAGAACAGGTGCCTGCATTTCCCATTTAAATAAATACTTGTTTATATATTTTAACTAAGACAATTCCTGCAAATCTTAATTATATTTTTATCTAAATAATATTTTATAATTAATGAGAAAATATCTTTTTAGATAATTTTAGAAATTCTGAAATAATAGTTTTATCTGAACTTAATGAAAATTCTAATATAACATTAGTTCAAGATGATGTCGAAATTCATTTAAGGCTTCGCAATAAAACATCAAATTATCCAGGAAAGCGAAAAAAGAGACAGGCGTCCAGACAAGCGGCTAAAATGAGTGATAGTAATAATCATAACAGAGGCGTGGTATTCGATGAGTCATATATTCAGAAAGCAAGGAAGATTATAAAGGAGCATAATATGATATGTAGCGAAAGAAATCACGAAGAAATATGCAAACACTTAGTTTCAAAGCTGCGGCT
Organism: Parnassius orleans; assembly: GCA_029286625.1. Lineage (NCBI taxonomy): Eukaryota > Metazoa > Arthropoda > Insecta > Lepidoptera > Papilionidae > Parnassius > Parnassius orleans. The sequence continues at coordinate 903,014 of JAGSMP010000195.1, forward strand.
TTTGACAAGAAATGCAGAAAGTGATAAAACATTCAAGAAAGAACATCCAGATAAATATATTTTTAACAATAGAAATGTGTTTGGCGAAAATACTTCAACTGATATCTCTAAACGAGATACATTAGAAGTAAGACATGACAAATCGTTGGAGCTCATAAGTGGAAACGATGTTTCTCCTACTGTACACAAACACGAATATCCGCGTGAAAAACTAACCGACACCTGTCTTCTAGCTCGCCTATTAAAGCAAAGCTATCCCCATTTGCAAGGTACTTCTTCTCAATACACCTAATATAAATGCTTCAAGAAGCATGGAAGCGTTTTAACCCTTATTACTATGTTGTAGGTGTTTATGACAATACGAATGCAGAGTTTGCATCACATACTCATCCACATTTCACAAGGTTTACGGACAAGTAATTATATATTTGTTTGTTGTTATAATGTTACATTTTATTATTAACAAGAAAAAGATTAATATTTTAATTTTGCAGATACGCTGCCTCTGTGATGAATTCACCATTTTATAGACTTGATGACGTAGAAAAGCACAAAATTCATCCCCAAGACGTTGATATTACAATGCAATATTTCTCTAAGTATGTTTTAGAGAGTAAAAATAATTTAAGACTATAATAGCAACTGTTAAAGTAGAATGTTTTAACACATAAGATTTAAAATAAAAAAGCAAAGTAATTGATAATAAATATTTTATATCGTTTTATATTATAATTTTCCAATAAATATTGAAATTACAGATCGGAGCCTACTTCTTTAGAACTTTTTTCTAACTCAACCACAAATGATGTCACCTGCCCAGAAGAGACGAGACCTTGTTTAAACGGTGAAGCTTGCATTTCTGAGAATCAGTGGTGTGATGGAAGCGTTGATTGCACTGATATCAGCGACGAAGCTCAGTGTAGTTGCAAATCTAGAGTAGATAAATCTAGAATTTGCGATGGTTATTTTGACTGTCCTTTTGGGGAAGATGAAATGGGATGCTACGGTAATAGAACTTGTGTTATTGTTTAAATTGTAACTGCAAAAATGCATGAATATTAAATATAAAAATTTAAAAAAATTCTACAAATAGTGTTTCTAAAATAGTTATTTTAACTCCGAATAATATGAAGGTTCTCCTATTTAAAAAACAAACCAAACCCATGAACTCATTTTATTAATTATTGAAGTTTAAAATAGTTCATAAGCACTGAATTAAGGCCTATTTTTTTCAATATAAGGGTGCAACGGAAATATGTTCAGTTGTGAGGATTTTGATAAAAACTCCCAGAGCACTTGCTTTTCTAATGATCAAAGATGCAACAATATAGCTGATTGTCCTAATCATAAAGATGAAATTGACTGCAGCTTGCTTGCTCCGAGCTTACACAAAAAACCGGTAAGATGTTATTGAAAAAATATTTTATGGCAGTAATTATCCAAAAACACCTTATTTAATTTTTCGTATTATCTACATTCATTATTTTATATCTGATATAGAAACTACATATACTTTTTTTTTAAACAGCCCTTTTTTAAAAAACAAAATATATAGTTTCTATGTAAATAAATCTCTTTTTGTGTATAAGAGTAATTTATTATTTAAGATAATGTAATAATGACTTTACACAAAGGCAGTAATTCATTCAAGGGATAATAATGTTAGAATAAGCTTTTAATACAGTAAAAGTCCAAGAAAATAACTAAAGTCTTACACCCACCGAGCAGCGTTATACATTTAATTTTAACAGAATTATTAACTGTATTAAAAGAGAATTTAAATTTTATGAAAACATGGTTGTTTAACTCCTCGGAATCAACCCGATTGCTATTAAGCTGTTTATAACATGAGTTTTTTTTATTATAATTTAATTAAAGTACTAATTGAATAAAATTACACTATTATTGATTTTTTGTTTCGCACAGTTATTCGCTGTTTCAAATACTGAAGGATTTCTACACAGAAACTTTAAGGGAACTTGGTATCCTGTATGCAAAAATCCTTATATGTGGGCGCATGATGCTTGTCGCCGAGAAACTGGTCTGATAATAAGGTAAAGTTATTCTACTGACATAGACTCAAACTTTAAAATGAATGATTTATAATAGGGATAATTATTAACTTTTTACAGACCACCATTTATTCAATTAATTGAAATAGATCCCTTAACAAGGACTGACTATTTAAATACCGCTCCAGGAGGCTTAATGTATACGAGTAGGACATGCTTTAATACATCTGCGGTCTATGTCACATGCCCCAACTTATTATGTGGGACAAGAATACTAACAAGTAATCAAATATTGAGACAGGTATGTTACAATTTCTATTTATATGAACAAAATCCTACGTGGTACAGCCAAGATGCAGATATATTATGGTTGTAGCATGAATGGATTGGTTCGACCGGGAAATGACCACGCTCTTACAGATTACCAGCGTAAAATAGCACCTTAAAGATGCTGTGCTCCGTATGGTGAGTGTAGAGAACCGGATACCCTTTTTACTGGAAACGAGGTATTCCATCTTAGACCTCACGGGTGACAACGCATCTGCATTTTGATTCTTAATAGAGGATAAATGTAGATGTCTATGAGCACAGCATTCACTTACCATCAGGTGGACTGTGTGCTTGTTGTCACCCTTATTCAATAAAAAAAATGTTATCACAAAATATCAAAATGACTTTACTTATAAGCCATAGAAATAGTTAGATAAATTACAGTATAATTTAGTTAACAAGTAGTAACTTCAAAACGTATGCATTAAGGGACGTTTACATTGGAATAAACCATAAATCTCAAAAGCACTAAAATTCTCACAGTTACTGAAGTGGTCGATAATTGGCGGTCAATTACAGTACATTTTATTCGGTACTGTAATCACAATAGACAGCAATTTATGGTAGTTTTTATGAGTATACGTAATAGTAATTTAATAGCTCATTTGGTCACCCTTATTCTATAAAAAATAGATTTGGAGTTATCGCAACGAATGTGATGTAGATCTACGTATGAAAGAACATATTTTTCACTGCAAAGTTAGTTTGACCTTCAATCCTAATAATTATCAATTCTGATAATTATTAATTCAATCCTAATAGTGTAAAGTGCGGTGCATTACCTTACCTATGTAGAAAAAAATACCTGTAAAATACCTGCTATAGTTAAACCATCTGCGTTTTTTACTCGTACTTATCTAGTTTTTTTTTTGAAATAATCAACATTATATACTACACAGCCTGGGTAAGACCGCCCAGATAAGTACACGCTATCAAGGCTTCTTGTTCAGGTATAATGAGCCAGTATAATTTCAAGTTATCAGGCATTCATTCTTGACCATAAGAGGTGAATTTGTATTTGGTTGTTGCTGGCGTCCATGGGCTGCAGTAGACACCTACCATCGCAAGGACTGACAGCTCCTTTGATACTTAAATTTTTATGAAATAATAAATTATGATGTTTAGAAAACTTTAGATGACAGTTTTTCTTACTTAAGTTAAATAAATCTTTTTTAGAATGCTGCCATCGAGGGTGATCTTTACGGCCGTAATAAAAGGTTTCTACTTAAAAACAGACTGTACCCCCTGATGTTTTATAGTAACCGATTTAAAAGGCTTGCGAACAATGTAATAGGAAAGCCACACGTTAATACAAAGAGAAACAAAAGAACAGAGAGCAGAGTTGTTGGGGGAAGACCTAGTCAGCCAGCAGCATGGCCTTGGGTTGTAGCTTTGTACAGGGACGGAATGTTCCATTGCGGTGGCGTCATTTTAAACCAGCACTGGGTCATGTCAGCAGCCCATTGCGTTAACAAGTAAGTAAGAGTATTTTTTTTAAAGTATATTATAGCTAGATAATTAGGTCCAGACACAAATTTATGTTACCGAAAATGCACGTTAAAAGGATATCTGAGCTGCAAGTTAATGCCTTGTAGCTATTTGATTTCAAAGTCAAAGTCACAATTTTTTTCAACATTGCCTTTACAAAGCACTTTTTCAAAGTCAAAAAAGCTTCGCCATCGCTGAATGTAAAAATTTCCCATAATCTTCTTCTTCTTTTCCTTTATCGGCCCGTTAAAGGTCAATGAAGCCTACCGTTGTAGGGAGTATTTGGTTTAGTTATCACGCTCGACAGGCGCATTAACGATCGCAGTATCAGACGTATTGCCTCTTTGACACTGCCGTCCAATAACGATCTGTGTATTTTACGTCTGGCGTAAGCAGGTGTGTTATACAGCCATATATCGCAAGCAATTAGATTTTTAGCATCTTCCGTGTTCGCCCCTTTACGACATCTACGAATACGGATGGATTCTCTTACGCTGTCACATACGGCCTCTTCATAATCAGTTAGCGATAAAATTACTTAATTTTCAGGTTTTGGGAGCATTACTATGAAATACAAGTTGGCATGTTACGACGCTTTTCATTCTCACCGCAGGAACAAAATCACCGCGTCACACATGTTATTGTAAATCAAAATTATAACCAGGAAGATATGAAAAACGACCTTTCATTATTACGGGTTAAACCTGGCATACAGTTTAGTCGTTGGGTACGGCCAATTTGTTTACCTGGACCCGAAACGGCTGGTCCTAATTGGCAAGTTGGTCCTGAACCAGGAACTATCTGCATAGCTGTAGGTTGGGGTGCTACTGTCGAACATGGACCAGATCGTAAGCTTATCTCTACTCACAATTTATATTATTTTATAACTTTAAGCTGCTACTTAAATATAATTTAATGAGATGAGACGTGAATACTATTTTTATTACTATTCACGTCTCGCGTGTATAATCTTATAACTTGGAATTGATTTTTGCTTAAAAATTGGCTATAAACAAAATTTATTTCAATAAATTTATTGCCTTAAATAAAAAAGGACCATTCAACGTTTTGTAATCGGCACTGTATCCCTTACATTTTTTCCGAAATATAGGTGCATTACCACTCCTTTAGATATTAATATGGAGTAACTCCTTATCAGTGTGTTGAGCTTTTAATTCTAACATATTGATGTATATTATGCTATACTAGTAAAATATGTTGATATATGATGTATATATGCTAAAATGTTAGGTTCAGATTAATATTTAGCAATAATTTAAAAATTATTTTTAATTACATTATATAGACAATCGAATTTTAAGTTCAATTGATAATAAATAGTCATGCCAACATGGTTTGCAACATAACTACATCAGACTCAAACCAATAAGGCTATAAAAGCATGTCACCCTAATCATTACTCTGAAATAGGCTAGGCTTAATAAGACCCTTCAAACTGGAATACAAAAATAAATCTACATAATATACATTGACATATAGTGGTGGGACTATTTTTCTCTTTATGCCGACAAGCAGCGGTAATTACAATTGTGTTTCAGTCTGAATGGTATGGAGAGTAAAAACATAATATTTTTTTAATAAAACTGAAGTGATAAACGAACTGGACTCTCCACTTGAGGGTAAGTGGCTTCTGTAGTCCACAAAAGTCTGCAGCCAACTTTAAATAAAAAAGGCTACATGTGTGTTGTCAGCTCTGAGGACTAAGGCTCTGCCTCACAACCTGTAACTACAACTGGCTCTCTATACTATTCAAACCGGAACACAGCAATGCAAGCAATGCTACTTGGTGGACTCCTACGCAGAAAATAAGTCTTACCACTTTGTGGCTTCATAGCTTTGAGTAATTTCCTTAGAGATAACGATGCATTTGTAGCTTTCTTAATCTCCATTTGCCACATGTCATCAAGTGAACTGTTCATTCGTTTATCGCTAAATGGTATATAATAAAGCTTGATTTTTTTTATAATAATCTTTAATTCTTACATAATACACGCTTTCTTTATGTAATCTTATAATAATTTGTAAATTAGCGAATAAATTATTACTTACAGCTGATCACATGCGAGAAGTAGAAATCCCTATTTGGAGCCATTGTAAGCATAAAGAAGACGAAGCTGGCAAGGAAATTTGTGCTGGATTTGAAGAAGGGGGGAAAGATGCATGTCAAGTATGACTTTATATTTTTTTTGAATTATTTATATGCTGCGCAGTAACGAAATAACCGCAAAGACCTTCCCAAAATTCGTCGCCAGCTCTTGGACTATAAAAAAATGCTTGTGAAGTAAGAAAATACATTACCCCATATCCCGTGGGTGTCGTAAGCTTTTTTTTTATATTTAAAACCGTTCAACATTGGAAAGCGTGAATAGGTTTTACAAAATCACGTCTCATACGACACGGAAGATGGGCAGCAGCATCTTCCTGTATAACTGCTCAAAATAAAAAACTGCGGTTGCCAAGCGTGGCTACTATGAGGTATAAATATATTTTTACGTGGTGGTGCCATGGCATGCCATGCATCTATATTAGTAGTATAGTTGTAGCACGAATTCTGAGAACGTGACCCTTCCCCGGTCAAGCCGACCCATTCGTGCTGCAACCATAACATAGCTGCAGCATAGCTCTACCGCTTTATAGCTAACATACCTAATAAATACTACAGTTTCCAAACAGAAAGGTGCACACCTTTCTGTCTGGAACGTGCAGATAGGTTGCAATTTGAAGAAAAAGATGTTATATCTCCACCTTCACACATTCATCATCGACAACAGCCCGTAAAAGTTCACCGGGCCTCGGGGAGGCCTATGTTCAGCTGTGGATTTTTGATAATAATAATAATATTTATCTCACATAACTTATACAAACACAAATCGTATTGAAACTCTGTAGCCCGTGATAGTTGAAAACTATGTTACAGGCTACAACGTTTGGAGGGGTGAGACCACCGACCACCGGTACATCCGTTTGACGTCTCCACCCAGCCCTCGAGCGCGCCAGTCCCACAGCCCGAGTGGTCCGCGTTGGGCGCTGAAGCAGCTGACCGGGAGCCCTCCCTGAAGCCTCTGATCGTGCAGGCCTGGGAGTCATCACCGACAGGCCTGCCGACGTCAATGATGAGGCAGGGTGGTTCCAGGAGGCCATGTCCGAGATATATGACGTGGCATGCCCGCGTCCGGCAGGGGTGCTGCCCGGCGTCAGTATTGGTGGTCGCGTGAGCGACGTCTCTGCGCGAGGCGTGTCTCGCCGCGCGGCACCTGTACGCCAGGCATCGCAGGCTCCGCATCTGTTCACCGAATGCGGCAGCCATTGAGGCGGAGCTGTACGAGGGATACAGAGCGGCGAAGACCACCTCCGGGAGGTTGTCCTGCGGGCCCGGATCGCCCGTGAGGGGATGCTGGAGACTCAAGAGATCCGTGGGGCGCCCTTACAAGATGGTGCGTGATAAACCCGCACCTGGGCCCCTGCTGACGCAGAGTCTCCGGCCTCAGCTCGTGGAGGATGTGGTGAGCGCTCTGTTCCCTGCGCGGGAACATCCGCCCCTGTTTATGGCTCCGCCACCTGCGGTGCCGGAAGGGACCACCAGGACGACGACGACGACATCCGGAAGGGACCGGTAGACCTGAGAGTGGTGTACGGCTCAAGGCCAGGAATACCGCCCCAGGACCCGATGGCTTGCCTGGCAAAGCCTGGTTCTGGCCTCGAGGCCCTGCCCCGACTGGAGGGCTCCAAGGCATGTTGAGAGAGGCCAATTCCCGCTTCGTTGGAAGACGGGAAGCTGGTCCTTACCGGAAGTTGGGGCGCCCTGCGGACTCTCCGTCCGCATACTGGCCTGTGCTGTTTCGACGAGGTGGGTGCCTTTGAAAGAGAATGCAAACCGCCTCGCCGAGCACCCGGGGATGGCCATCTGCGGAACACCAGTTTGGTTTCCGCAAGAGGCGCTCTACGGTGGACGCCATCATGCGCGTGAGAGCCCTCACGACGGGGTGCCAGGGGTTATTGGCGGTGCTCATCGACATCGCCAACGCCTTCAACCCATGCCCTGAGCTGCATTAGAGGCTCCGGTATCACCGTGCCGACCATTCCGTCGTATAGTTGGGGACTATCTGACGGACAGGGCCGTCATCTACCCCGGTCGAAACGGTGAGTGGAACCGGCGAGAGATGTCGTGCGGTGTCCAGGGTTCGGTTCCTGGGGCCGCCCTCCCGTGGAACATCGGTTACGACTGGCAGCGCCGACCTCCCGCCGGCGTCAGCGTGGTTTGCTACGCTGACGACACGCTGGTACTGGCACAGGGGGTCGTACGAGGCGGCGGCGCGAAACTACATGACACGCGGGGCTGCGATAGTCGTTGAGAGGATCCGGCAACTGGTCTCGAGGTGGTTTGTGACAAGTCCGAAGGCGTACCATGGTCTCGAACAGGCCACCACTGGATCCCCAGTGATGGTGGAGGGTATCCATCGGCGTCGAGTCGACGTTGAAGCATTTCAGGACTCGTCCTCGACGGCCGATGGAACTTCGTTGAGCACTTCCGACGTTTGGCTCCCAAACTGGAACGGACCGGGGCTGCCTTCAGGCGGCTCCTGCCGAACCTGGGGCTAAACGCTTTCGCCGGAGGCTCTACGCGGGATCGTGAGGTCCATGGCCCTTTACGCCCCTGGTGGGCGCGTGGTTTGCGCGGCTTGCCGTCCACCACCCAAACGCGCCCCAAAGGGTGGTTGCCGCGATGGTCTGCGCTACCGCACGATCTCCTCGAGGCGGCGAGCCCCGCTGGATCGCGCCATGGGATCTGGAGGCGATAGTCCTCGCGCGCCTGCACGAATGGCGCGCGGAGGCACCATGCTTGGGGAAACCCACGCCAATGAGATGAGTCGTGAATACTATTTTTTACTATTCACGTCTCGCGTGTATAATTTTATAACTTGGAATTGATTTTGCTTAAAATTGGCTATAAACAAAATTTATTTCAATAAATTTATTGCCTTAAATAAAAAGGACCACTCAACGTTTTGTAATCAGCACTGCATCCCTTACATTTTATCCGAAATATAGGTGCATTACCACTCCTTTAGATATTAATATGGAGTAACTCCTTATCAGTGTGTTGAGCTTTTAATTCTAACATATTGATGTATATTATGCTATACTAGTAAAATATGTTGATATATGATGTATATGTGCTAAAATGTTAGGTTGAGATTCTTCAGATTAATATTTAGCAATAATTTAAAAATTATTTTTAATTACATTATATAGACAATCGAATTTTAAGTTCAATTGATAATAAATAGTCATGCCAACATGGTTTGCAACATAACTACATCAGACTCAAACCAATAAGGCTATAAAAGCATGTCACCCTAATCATTACTCTGAAATAGGCTAGGCTTAATAAGACCCTTCAAACTGGAATACAAAAATAAATCTACATAATATACATTGACATATAGTGGTGGGACTATTTTTCTCTTTATGCCGACAAGCAGCGGTAATTACAATTGTGTTTCAGTCTGAATGGTATGGAGAGTAAAAACATAATATTTTTTATAAAACTGAAGTGATAAACGAACTAAGAGTCCACTTGAGGGTAAGTAGCTTCTGTAGTCCACAGAAGTCTGCAGCCGACTTTAAATAAAAAGGCTACATGTGTTGTCAGCTCTGAGGACTAAGGTGGAATGCCTCACAACCTGTAATTACAACTGGCTCTCTATACTATTCAAACCGGAACACGTAGTACGTGGTAGAGCCATGTTGCAGCTATGTTAGTATTATAGTTGTAGTACGAATGGGTCGGCTCGACCGGGAAGGACCACGCTCTCACAGAATACCAGCGTAAAATAGCAGCTTAACGCTGCTGTGTTTCATATGGTGAGTGTAGAGAACCGGAGACCCTTTTACTGGAAAAGAGGCATTCCATCTTAGTCCTCACGGGTGACAACGCATCTGCATTTTGATTCTTTATTGAAGATTGATGTAAATGTCTATGGGTCACAGCAACCACTTACCATCAGGTGGACTGTGTGCGTGTTTGTCACCCTATCCTATAAAAAAACACAGCAATGCAAGCAATGCTACTTGGTGGACTCCTACGCAGAAAATAAGTCTTACCACTTTGTGGCTTCATAGCTTTGAGTAATTTCCTTAGAGATAACGATGCATTTGTAGCTTTCTTAATCTCCATTTGCCACATGTCATCAAGTGAACTGTTCATTCGTTTATCGCTAAATGGTATATAATAAAGCTTGATTTTTTTTATAATAATCTTTAATTCTTACATAATACACGCTTTCTTTATGTAATCTTATAATAATTTGTAAATTAGCGAATAAATTATTACTTACAGCTGATCACATGCGAGAAGTAGAAATCCCTATTTGGAGCCATTGTAAGCATAAAGAAGACGAAGCTGGCAAGGAAATTTGTGCTGGATTTGAAGAAGGGGGGAAAGATGCATGTCAAGTATGACTTTATATTTTTTTTGAATTATTTATATGCTGCGCAGTAACGAAATAACCGCAAACGCTCTGCCAGACTCGCGGGGCTGGATTCGCCAATTGACGAAATTATATTTTTCACAATTTCAACTTGCCAAAAGGACCTTCCAAAATTCGTCGCCAGCTCTTGGACTATAAAAAATGCTTGACGTGTAGTTGTGAAGTAAGAAAATACATTACCCCATATCCGTGGGTGTCGTAAGCTTTTTTTATATTTTAAACCGTTCAACACTGGAAAGTGTGAATAGGTTTTACAAAATCACCTCTTATATAGACTCATACGACACGGGAGATGGGCAGCAGCATCTTCCTGTTTAACTGCTCAAAATAAAAACTGCGGTTGCCAAGCGTGGCTACTATGAGGTATAAATATATTTTTACGTGGTGGTGCCATGGCATGCCATGCATCTATATTAGTAGTATAGTTGTAGCACGAATTCTGAGAACGTGACCCTTCCCCGGTCAAGCCGACCCATTCGTGCTGCAACCATAACATAGCTGCAGCATAGCTCTACCGCTTTATAGCTAACATACCTAATAAATACTACAGTTTCCAAACAGAAAGGTGCACACCTTTCTGTCTGGAACGTGCAGATAGGTTGCAATTTGAAGAAAAAGATGTTATATCTCCACCTTCACACATTCATCATCGACAACAGCCCGTAAAAGTTCACCGGGCCTCGGGGAGGCCTATGTTCAGCTGTGGATTTTTGATAATAATAATAATATTTATCTCACATAACTTATACAAACACAAATCGTATTGAAACTCTGTAGCCCGTGATAGTTGAAAACATGTTACAGGCCACAACGTCTTCCCCGTTTTCAGTGACACGTTGTTGTAATGTGGCAAAATAATATAATTTAAAGCTACACTAGAAGTAGTATAGAGAATTATGTAACGAATATATGCAGTATAAATTAGGATGAAAACAGAAATGACATTTGATTGATACAAACTTCGGGTGTGGTAGTGTCTTAGCAGCCGTAGATTTTTCATTCACAGTGAACTAAGAGTAACTTACATGGTTAGCCCGAAGTGACAGCCTCAAAATGTGACCGTAGGCAAAATCACACATTTCATCTCCCACTAATGCCGGAAGGCTGGTGCTTCCTAGTGCTCGTTATTTATGAACCTAATTTATGACCGGGAGGCCATTTTACTGGAGAGAAGGCACTCCATCTTAGTCCTCAGGGGTGACAACACATTTGCATTTTAATTCTTAATTGATGATAAGTGTAGATGTCTATGGGCTACAGCATCCACTTACCATCAGATGGACTGTGTGTTCGTTTGTCACCCTTATTCTTTAAAAAAACTTCCTTAACGGAACAACTTAAAGTGTATTGACTCTGCTGTCACTAACCTTCGTCTCTAGTGCAGTGAATATGAGCAAATCTTTTAAAGCTATTTATCAGTTGCCGCATCATCATTTAAGAAACTGAAGGCGAAGAATAAATAACAATCTGATCTGATTAAACTGCTTTAAGCACTATATCATAATATCATCTTGTCTTAAGCCGACCCCCAAAAAAGCAGGTTCTAAATATGACCGTATTTCTAATTGTATGTACTCGTACGTTAGTCGATATTTTCGCCATTTGTGGAACGAATTTAAGGGATTTTTTTATGGTCCCACTTATATTTGGTGAAACAATCTACCCCTAACTGTGGAAAACATATTGCGATATTCTATTATTCACTCGAAAGGTTTAAAAAATAAAAAAGTAGTAAATAATATTTATTTAGTCATTCATAGCTGTAAAACTAACAAGTGCTAATTAACAAAATATGGCCCAAAATATTTCAGTCAATACGTAAGCCTATTAATTTTTTTATTGCTTTAGTAAAGCTTTTGTATGTCACAATGAATAATATAAGTTGCTCGTTGTAGTCAATTTGATTAAGAATTAAAGTGTGTATTGTTACTGAATCTGGATAGTAATTATTTACAAGTAGAAGTTAAGTAACATTAGAACATAGTAAGATCAACCTTATCACAGTCCTTAGAAAATCTATTAATTACCTGCATTTATAAAGAATGCAATTCGTCTATAATTTGAAGTTTGAACTACGTAAAAGATATCAAATAAAACTAATTTACGGATTTTATCGCATTTAATTTTAACTTTGTCCTCCCATGACCATTGGGTGTTTAAAGCGCCCGAAACCTCAGGAATTAATAAGTTAAATTTATACCCGATAAAATCCATAAAGTAAGTTTCATTTAATATGTATTATTCGAATAAATATAAGAAACCATTTCATAAGATACATGTAAAGGATTGTTATAACGGAGTAAACGAGAGGGTACTGAGATATTATGTAATATTTTTATAAGACAAAACAGTCCATGCGATTTTGAGCAATTTATCACCTAGTTTGCAGCAGAAGGAGGAAAAGACGAGAAAACTGCGAATCATAGCTTTCTTCCTTAGGCATCTGAAATTTAGAGCATATTTATCGAAATAATCTTTCTAAACCTTTTGGAATTTTATATCTACTATAACAAAAATAACTATTATTCACTTATTCAGGGTGATAGCGGAGGACCACTTTTATGTAGAAATCCTTTAAATGCACAGCAATGGTATGTAGCTGGTATTGTCAGTCATGGCGACGGGTGTGCACGTAAAGATGAACCGGGTGTTTATACAAGAGTCAGTATTTTCACAGACTGGATAAAATTTCATATTCGTAAGTTCAGTTTTGCGGTCTCTGTAGTATGAATTTGCTTTAGTAAATGAAACTAAATTTTACGGATTCTAACGCGTATATTAACTTATTTTAAATTACCCACATTTCGAGTACTTTACAGCACCCATGTCGCGGGGGCTGAGGTTTTCGACGTCTAAATGTCCTAGTAAACCAGGGCTACCTTCAGTTTAAAATTTTAAATTTTTGGTCAGATCTACGCAGTGACTTCCCAGAGCGTCGATTAAAGACAAGTCTGCAGTCTGTGAATACGTACACGATTGCCCCCGTCACTACATCAGATTTGATAGACCACAAATCCTAACTAAAGAGCGTCCATTTCTTCCAAGGAATTTTCGCGTTATTGAAATAAAAATATCGTAATTTCAATAGAGAACATGGCTGGACACTACTACCATCTGCTTGGGATCCTATAACTAATAAAATTGAATCCAAATCCAAGCATACAACTGCACGATTTCAAGATACTATAAGCTCATTTTGCGTAGATCGGACCAATAATTATTAATTTTAAACGGAAGGTAGCCGTGGTTAACTATGTCATAGGGACGTCGAATACTCCAGCTCCCCCCCCCCACGCCCCTCGTGACCATGGGTGCTATAAAGTTCTCGAAACGCCGACAATTTAAAATAAGTTTAATATACGCGATAAAACCCGTAAAACTAAGATTCATTTAAATGTGAATAGAATTCGCGTAAACATAAAATATCATTATGCTTTAGTAAAACTTTTGTATGTCACTATATGGAATGCTTCAGGTTAACAGTAACTTATAATAAGAAATAAAATTAAGTATACTTATTTATTAACAGTTTCAAATGGTCTACCATCAATACAACCGAAACAAGAATGTCCAGGGTTTAGATGTGAATCAGGAATTACGAAATGCTTACCTAAAAAGAGAATGTGTGATGGAATAATTGATTGCTTAAGTGGTGAAGATGAAATCAGTTGTGATTATAAGAATCTAAAGACGTTTAGTGATAATACTTTAAGCGAAAGTAATGATGTAACAGAAATCAAAAACGAAAAACTAAAAACAGTAAATGACACCTTTGAAAAATATGAAAATAAAGATAAAAACGTAAAAGTTTCTTTCATGTCTTCTACATTAAATACACTGAATACTGTGACAGAATTTGATAATTTAGAAATACATTCACCAAAATCCGAAGATACACTTTCAACGGTTAATCAGGATGTAAACAACTCTTTACAATACCTTACATCTTTGGAAAACGATTTCAAGCATGCGTCAACTATTGAAATTGATAGTACTGATAGTTCCGAAGAAACAAGTATGACACAAACTTCAAACGAACATGTAACTCTTGACCCTATAATATTAACTACTAATGAAATATTGGATACACATACAATATCCATTAATAAACCAAATAATATTTTGGAGACTATGTCATCGCATGTAAAAGAGAACACTAATGAATTTAAGGAATCGAGTGAACAATCTGAAGGCAAAACAACTACAGGAACCACACCGTTTTTTATAAATTTAGCTAATTCTAAAAATATAAATAACCAAATTTTAACAATAAATGATGAAGTAACATCTTTAAAAGGCTTATTTCAATCGACAGAGCAAAATGAAATGAATACAACTAATCACGAATTGGATCAGATTATGTTTTCCAAATTGAATAATGATGTGAATACAACAGAAAATACTTTTCAAGTTACGTTAAACCAAGAAAGTCAGATACATGTTGAAGAGCATTCTTCTGAATCTCCAACAGAATTTTCAAAACATTTGGAAGAAAATGCTACAAATAAAAATCCAACGACAAGTGGTCTTGGGGAAATGACGGTTAATTACAATGTACAAAAACTAAACGAATCTGATGTTTTTGTTGATGAAAAAACTCAGAATATTTCAATTAAAATAGAAAAACTTCTTCCTGCAAAAATTCTAAATAAATATCGAGTTCCAATAGAATTTCAATGTAGACGGTAACGAACTCATAATATTTTATTTATCATTGAAAACTTGCACCTAATAAAGTGATTTTTGATATTATTAATTTTTTTTAGGATTAATCAATCTGTGCCTTTTAATAAGCGTTGTGACCAGAAAGCTGACTGTGAAGATGGTACGGACGAACAAGATTGTACATGTAAAGATTATTTGCTTACATACAACGAAAATCTTTTATGTGATGGAAATTTTGATTGCATTGCTGGGCAAGATGAACTCGATTGTTGTAAGTTTCTTTAAATATTAATATAATATTAGTAATTACTTTTCTTCTATCTTTTCTTCCTTTAAAACTAAAACTTTTCATAGTTCTTTGTAGTGAAGATCAATTTTTATGCAAGAAAAGTCAAACCTGTTTGCCATCGCAATATGTATGTGATGGAATAATAAATTGTCCTCATGGTGAAGATGAACAGGGTTGTTGTAAGTAAATAAAATTAAAATATAATTAATTAATTTACTATTCCAAACATTCTACTAATGTTCTTCAAAATGCCCTGTTCTAGTTGCTTTATCAAATGGTAAAGAAATCTTTTACGAATTTGATGGACGACCAAAGTTAAAATTAGATGGATTTGTATCAGTAAAACGCAAAGGTGACTGGCAAATTTCTTGTGAAGATAATTTGTCTTTACAACAACAAGAACAAAACGCAAATGATATTTGTCAATATTTAGGATTTCGGTAAGTTCTTTAATAATTAAGGAATTTAAGTATAACAATATTAATATAATACTATTAGTAGTGTCAGCACTACTAGTATTATTAAAAAAAAGTTAGGGTGAAAATGAGAAACCATACTTTTTTTAAACGTCAACCTGGCACGTCACCTAATTCACACTTAAGCCACTAAAATATTAAAATTAGTTACTTTTTAACGGTGTGTATTTCCTTAAAATACTTACAGAAAATAATTTCAAATAATAATGTAATAAAAACATGCAATCAGATTGAGTCTTTCATAATTTATGATATAGTATGGGCGACATAAAATAGCATAACCATAAAAATTAATTTATTTATATATTTATTTATGAACAAGTTACATTAGAAGCTTTAATGTAATTTTTGCTCCTAACAGTGTAAAAAAAGCTGCTTAGATATTCAACATACACCACCTTGACAAAGTAAAGTATAGTAAAGTACATCCTATATATGTCCCACTGTTGATCACAGGCCTCCTCTAATTTCTGAGAGGGTTTTAGGGCAAGGAAGTGTCCGCCGCACTGCCCCAATGCGTGTTAGCGAACTTCAGATGTCTTCGAAATATGTTTTTATTTCTCAGGCATGCAGGTATCCTCAGGATGTTTGGATGTTTTCCTTCACCGCCGAGTATGTGCTTAATCAGCATTTAAAATTGCAATTCACAATTTCATTGGCGCCGGGGATCGAAACCGGATTGCTCGCGTACTGTGAATTTTGTGCTACCACGACCTTGACAAAGAACTCTCACAAAATCACAGAGACCCACTATAAAGATCCGGTAAATGTAGACAAACAATCTCATTGGAACTCTAGTAGGGCATATAAATTTTCCTATAAAATAAAGCTATAGTAGTAATGTATATAGATCGATTTTTTCATATAATGTTTATTTTTCAACCGACTTCAAAAGACTTCAAACCGGCTTACAATTCGTCGGAATCTTTTTTTTTATGTATGTTCACCGATTACTCGAAGACGCTTGAACCGATTTGGAAATTTTTTTTTTGTTTCAAAGAGTATACTTTCCGGGTGGTTACATTTTTAAATTTTATCGGAATCGGTCGAGCAGTTTTTAAAAATTCATCAAAAATATTTATATTGAAGTCGGTTGTATAAAAATTTAAATTTTACCAATTGTTACAGTTTACAATAACATTACAAAGTTATAATGCAGCTAGTTTTAGGTTTTTTTCTATGGAGTTGTAACGAAAATTTTACTAATCTAAGTGCATTTTATAAGTTATTCCTCGTTAACTTCTTAATTATACTTAGCTGTGATAGTTTCCCTTTTAATTTCGTTATATATATATATACTACTATCGTGTATACTTTCACATTTCTAAAACACAGCGGTTTAGTTGATAGAGGGGTGGGGGGGGGTGGGGGGGACACATGACTCTAATGAAAAATACCACTTTAAAGCTAAATATTTCGCAAACGGAGCCCTGAATCGAAAAGATGTTGTTCCACACCACCTCCAGTGTTTATGAAAGACCTATCCAACGATACCTTACACGATGGAATAGACGCGTAAAAAAAATCATCCTCCATTTACTTGTATGGGTAGGTACCTACCCAAAATAAAAATGTTTTTTAAGATTTTATTTCACAGTTTTGTAGGCGTCATTAATATCTATAACTATGCCAATTAAAAAAAATATTTGTAGCACCTAGGGTCTCTGAGTAAAACCGCGGACGTACAGACGGACGGACATGGTGAAACTATAAGGGCTCCTTGTTATGTTACTACGGAACCCTAAAATACGGTTAGGAATTTGAATTTAGCATACTTGGTTTCATTTTTCTCCATCATATTGTCGTCAGAACCTCGTTTGTTAATCAGCAGGGAGAGCGAGTGCGAGGTTGGCAGTTTAGAGATAAAGTTAATTTATTTCTTGTTAAACTATTTTAAGAAAATAATATAACTTGTTCAAGTAAGCCTTAATCGTCATCATCATTTTTATTATCATCTACTATCAAACATGGGCGTAACATAAAATGGGCGGATATACCTTTATTACTGCTAGGCTAATTAATTGATAATTTTTAAAGTTCCGTACCTCAAAAAAACAGAACCCTTAAATCTTAAGGGATAAATTTTTTCTCTGTCCTACCGTCCGTTCATCTGTCCGTCGTCTTGATAGACCAAGTGCCTTTTTCTGAGTCAAAGGTATACTACTAACATTATAACATAACGTTATAAAATACTAACATTTTTTCCACTGCAAAGTTATGTTTATTTCTCAATTTTTTAAGAACTTTCTCGTTTTTATTAGAGCATCATTCTCTAATAAAAACGTCAGTCAGTGCTTACATTGCCTCAGATTTCTGGGATAAATGGACTATTATGATGATACATAATTAAGTCTATACGGAACCCTCAGGAGGCGAGTCCTACTCACATTTGTCCAGTTTTTTATTTATTAAGCCTTTCTGCTATTGCCTTTGTTAATTTTTGTTCAGAAAGTTTCAGAGGTGAAAATTTTGTTACAACGTTGCTAATGTATTTTGTTGAAGTTATAACAAAATTTTTATTTACAGTTCCGCCAACCGATATCTGATAAAATATATTAATATAAGAGAAGAAAATTTACTTGGAAATATAATACAAAAAAGGAGAAAAAGGAATGTTAAGTCGCCTGTACATTTCACTTATTTAAATGCAAATAGAAATGACAAGCCGCCTTCAGAAATGTTAATCAAAGAGCCTGAAGTTCTTAAAGAACAATGTGTGCCAAATATAACAAAAACATGTATGACCGTTTATGTCTTCTGTGATCAGTCACTTTTTACTAATTTTCATCTTACTCAAGAAGCATCTTTTAATCGAAAAACAGAAAACAACTTTAACTTTAAATTGCCATGGATTGCAAAAATTTATGTTAATGGCTTGTATAAATGTACTGGGGTTTTGATAGATCTTTCGTGGGTTTTAGTTAGCCATTCTTGTCTGTGGAATACACTGTAAGTATTATTCACGAGCTTATATAACACAATCACATATTATGCCTCTTCTGAAGCGCGGTTTATTTTTTAACTGCTAGAATAATATATATTTAAATAATAGAAGCCTAAAAATAATGCAACATGATGTTTAATGTTCAAAGATGACATGATACGGCTAATAATAAAATTCGGATTTTCTTATATTATATTTTCGTAAGGTTTATATATAAAGTTACGTAATTTGGTTTAATTGTTAGATTTGATATAAAAATTTATAAAGTTTCAGCCGTCAGTATATTGCAGTGATACTTGGTTCTCATAAAACCCTTCCTTCAACAATTGGGCCTTATGAACAAATATTCCAAGTGGATGCCAAGAGAGATTTATATAATAGCAAAGTTACTCTTTTACATTTGAATGGCAAAGCTAAATATTCCAGCATGGTAAAACCAATGACAACAATGTTTACGTAAGTATTTTTATTATTGAGAATCATAGAAATAGAACCTACTATTACTAATTAATGAATTTCATTTTAGGTATATACCAGAAGATAATCAGACCGTTTGTATTGCAGTAGGTGAAGATCATAGTAATAATACAATAAGCGTGCTGTTGAATGAAACAACACATAACTGTTCTGCTCATAATAGGTGTTTTGTATTACGTTCGAATTCCAGCATTTGCTCTGTATGTATCTGTAAATTTTACGTTTGTTTTTTATATTGTATCATTTACTTTTCCAGTAACTTTGGGTAATTGTGATTTTTCTACATTGTTAGATTTTACAAGGAACATAGTAATATTACTATCTAAACTTTATGATTTAAAGCTATTTGCTTTTTTTTTCATTATCTCATATTCAAAGTATTTTACAGCCAAACACAATCTCACAACGACCGTGGGCTGGAATTATCAGCTGTCATACTAATCTGGGATGGTACCCTGCTGCTTCGTTCGTAGATAGCAGGGGAGAATGTGGAATAAGCAATAAGATAATAAGTACTAATATTGGAAATATTAAAAATGAAATGAAGATTTTAAAAGGTTCATTAAGTTTCTTTACATAATTATTCTTAAAGGGAAAATAGTTCTTCCTATAATAATTTTCTTCATTTTATAGATAATGCCCATCCAGGATCCTCGAATATTGAACAACTTGAAGAATGTGAGGGACAAAGATGTGGACGCGGGCGATGTATAAAATTGCGTAACACTTGTGATGGAATAAAGCATTGCGAAGACGGGAGGGATGAATCCCAAGAAGCTTGCGAAAAAAAGTCTCGAATTTGTTCAGAAGATCCTCATTTCAGTGGATGTGGTAAATATTATTCTTTTTAAAACGTAGGTTAGTAAAAAATATTTATGGAGAAAGTGCTACCTATATCAATTTATTGGTATTAGCAAGTGAAGGGCTGAGTTGAGTTGAGACATCATTTTTAATATGGAAGTGGACTTTACTAATTTTATAGCGTTAAAATATGACCATGGATCATCATCACTCAAAACATCAGGAAATTTAAAAGTAGTTAAAATAAAATGTTTAAAATTAGCTTTACCTGTTGGCTTGCATTATGGGATATAAAACAAACCATGATTGGCTATCATTTCACATCACATTTTTATTTAGTTTATCGTAGCCGTGCCGTCGTATTACTACCGTGTGGTGTTTTTTTTTTATAGGATAAGGTTGATAAGCGAGTACACAGTCCACCTGATGGTAAGTGGTTGCTGTGGCCCATGCACATCTACATCTATCCTCGTTTGCGAATCAAAATGCAGATGCGTTGTCAGCCGTGACTTCCTTAGACTTGTAAAGGGCTGTAATGATGATGATAATGATGTGAAGTCTGCCAACACGCATTGGGGGATTCTGGCGAAAACAAAACAACATACTTGCCCAAAAATCCCTTTTTGAAATGAGAGAAGGCTTTTGCCCTGCTGTGGAATATATATATATAGTCTGTACCTTTAACTTTCCCTAAATTTATTGAATTACAGACTGTACGGCTGATCAACTAAAATGTCAAAATGGCCGATGTATACCAAAAGAATTATTCAAAGATGGCAGAGACGATTGCGAGGATGGTACCGATGAGCCTGGTCAAACGATTTGTTCCGATTATCTCGGTCGCGTCATGCCTTCGAGACTTTGTGACGGAGTACTTCATTGCCATGATAGAAGTGATGAAAATCCTAAGTTTTGCAAATGTTTTGCCAGGAACAGTTTTATGTAGGTAAACTTTTTTAAGGTATCCTTATTGTTTCCTTTTTGTAAGACGACAGCTTCATCGTACAATAATTAAATTTCTGAAAACAAAAATATTTAAATAAATTTAATTCCCATACATTGTATGTACAAAAAACGTAAAGGGAATAAAGCTTAACTTCTTTAATTAGATTGCTATCTGTTTTATTGTTCAATTACATACCTTCTAATTGCTTATTACACTGCATATGTATAATAATTTATGTGATTGTCTCCTTTAGGAAATAAAAAAAATATATAAATAAATTATTCATGTACAGGTGTAATGGAGCTTCAGTGGAAGGTAACTGTGTGGCTTTTGATATGGTTTGTGATGGTATACGTGATTGTCCTAATGGAGAAGACGAAAACACATGTCTTGCGTTAAGTGCTCCTCAGGGCACAACGTAAGTACTATATACGTTTTAAATATATCTAACATTATATCTACATTTGATACATTTTATTTAGTAATATTTTGCTCATTTAACATGAATTATTTTGTATTATTCTGGATCAAAATGAATATTGTTTTGATTGTTGGTCTTCTATGCGATCCTATACCATTCATTTGATTACATGAAAGTTTGATCAATTGGTAAACGCGCGCTGTGAAGTTTTTGACAGAAAAGAGGCATTAAAACGCATGTCAGGCACAACTAGTAAATTATAAAATGATATTAATTTATTCCAAAATATTGTTTTATTATAAAAAACTATAATCTTCTGAAAGTTATCTGGACTCTTTCTGGAAAAATTTCTGAAATATACAAAGGAAGCGGAGACCCTTTTTACTGTTATCGAGGCATTCAATCGTGGTAGTCGGGGTGACAATGAATCTATATCATTATGTGTGATGTCTATAGGCCACAGCATCCACTTACTATCATCAGTTGGTGTGTACTCGTTCACACCCTTGTTCTGTATACTCAAATTTAACAAAGCACTTGTAGTCTTCTTTGTTCGAAGTTGGTTGCAGGTGTTCATGACGTGCAGTAGCCGTTTAGCATCAGACTGAAAAACTTAGGGAATACATCACAGAGGTGACTTAATAGCTGGTTCATATAATTTATCAACATACCATATAGGATTTATCCTTTTTTGGATTGGATTTTTCCGACGAAACGGAGATTTTCACACCAAGAAGCTTTTGCCGTAATCGCCTCGCTTGGCAAGCGGGCGGACAATCACAATAACAGATCATCTTTTACTCTTCTCGCCGATAATAAGTGTGTAGCTGATATTACGCCCCACCTGATAATAATTTAATGCAGTAGCCCGATTGACATTTACATCTATTTTCGATTCTGAAACCAAATGCATATGCTTTGCCACCCCTGAAGACTAAGTGTAAGATGGAATGCTTCGTTACCAGTAAAAATGGTCTCGGGTTCTCATCACTCACCATAAGAAACACAGCAACAATTACCTATGTATGTTGCTATTTCTAATATTCTGAGCGTGCGCCATACCCGTTTGGTTCGAAATATTCGTGCTGCAGACATATTTTGCTGCAGTATGACTCTACCATGTAAGAAAGATGCAACCACGTAAAATGGTTGTACTGCAATCTATCTAGGTTAAATAGATCACTCAGATATCTATAATCCTAGTATTTGCTTTTTCTGATATCCACGATAATTATTTATTTCTCTATTCATTAAGTAAAGGATTATCTGGCGGTGGTGATGGAGGTTGAATTTTAATTTTAATTTTCTGTCATGTGTTCTGTATTTCATTTGAATTAATTTCCAGTTATGGTACGGGCAAGGTGATAGTGCGGTCTCATGGAGTGTGGTACACGAAATGTTTCTCCTCGCAAAACCACACTAAGTCCCAACTTGAAGGTATTTGCAGACAACTGGGCTTCATAAGTGGCCACGCAAAACAGTTACCGATGCCTGATAAAATAATAACACACCCTCATAACAACCTCATAGTGGATTCCTTTAATGAGGTTGTTTTCAATGACAATACAAAAATAAAACTGAGGAATACACATTCACCAATAGCGAAAGCAGTGATTGATGACAATTTAAAAGATTGTTTCCCACTTTTTATTGAATGTCTCTAATTAAAAAAAACTGTAGCTATTTAATTTTTAATTTTTAACTTACTACTATTATCGAAGGCTGTATTATATATGAAATAAGTTAAAACTTTTATTTGTTCTAGCATATTAAAAAAAATCAGTGAATGTATTTATTTATTTAGAAGTTAGTAATAAAAAAATAAATATTATCAGAGCTTTGTTTATTTAGATAATAGGTACCTAATACAATATAGAATTATATATTTAACACCCGTCATTACCCCCACCTATCGCTTATGTATCGAGCTACGTAGAAAGTAAGTTATATCGAATTCAAGCGGAGTAAGATGTTTAATATTTCCATAGGAAATAAATAGATGGCGTCTTTATAACTTGGACATTACGGTCAGTGTCTGTCCATTGAGTCACGGACTGGTGTCATCATTGTATTGGATTGAAGCTTAACCTTAGAGTAATTAC
This sequence comes from Parnassius orleans, assembly GCA_029286625.1. Classification (NCBI taxonomy): domain Eukaryota; kingdom Metazoa; phylum Arthropoda; class Insecta; order Lepidoptera; family Papilionidae; genus Parnassius; species Parnassius orleans. The sequence continues at coordinate 926,477 of JAGSMP010000195.1, forward strand.
ATAATATTATGTACATATTATGTAAGCGTAACCAAAATCAATGTTGACATTTAAAATTTTGTTGAATAATATGTTATTAGTAAGGTTACCTTGAAGAAGGAAGATGTGAAAAAAATGAGAGTCTGACTCCAAGATATTTTGTATGTACTATGTTATATAAAATTTAAATCTTAAAAACATAGGTAATTAGATATTTATTTGAGATACAAAAAGCTTTTCATGTAGTTCAGTGTACTTGTCATTCATACGAACATCCGTTATTTTTAATGTTTATTTTAAGTAAAATTAAAGTATAAAGTATATCCCACCGCTGGACACAGGCCTCTCATTACTGCAGCTATGCAGGCAGATTATAATGTCAGAGGATGAGTGCTCGCCTTATTAAAATTTTAGTACGTACACGAGCAAACCAAGTTCCATAATTACCGGCAACAATCAAATAATTTATTGTAATTTTAGTTTCTGATTCACCATGTGTGACATGAAACTGAAACTGCTAGTCTGAAAAATTGAATACAATATTATGCGGTTAATATATTAGTATCATAATTCCAATATTTTTAACCCCTACTCGATTTGGACCTCAATAATTACTTGGTTCCTGGGGAAACTAGACTTTTGCAATATGGTGGTGACGTAAGATAATCTATTACCCTATTTTCTTCATACTGGTGTCGTAAGAAGCGACTACTGCGATCTTTAATCTCCCTGTTAAGTGTGGCAATTAAGGCAAATTCTCTTTGCAACATGAGAAACCTTTGTCCAGCAGACTTTTACAGGTTGATAAAGAAGAAAAGAATAAGAAGGAAGTAAAAGTCATCTTCTGCATATATAATATTAATAATACTACAGTGCATAAATTATAAAAGTCATTTTCTGCATATTATATAATATTAATAATACTACAGTGCATAAATTATAAAAGTCATTTTCTGCATATTATATAATATTAATACTACAGTGCATAAATTATAAAAGTCATTTTCTGTATATTATATAATATTAATAATACTACAGTGCATAAATTATAAAAGTCATTTTCTGCATATTATATAATATTAATAATACTACAGTGCATAAATTATAAAAGTCATTTTCTGCATATTATATAATATTAATAATACTACAGTGCATAAATTATAAAAGTCATTTTCTGCATATTATATAATATTAATAATACTACAGTGCATAAATTTAGATAACCTCTGAGAATGAGGTGATCGCTATGAAACTAAATCTATTTTTTTTTTCTATTATGTTATACATAGTAAACTGATTTTTATAAAAGGAAGTGTGACACACCTGCTATTCTTGATTTCCGTCCTAGCCCTCACAAGTGACCGCGCAGTTGCCTTTGATTTTAAATCAAGGAAAGTTGAGTGACCACGCATTTGCCTTTTAATTTTAAGCAAGGAAAGTTACTATCTATGGGCCACAGTATCACGTACCGTTAAATGGACTCTGTGCTCGGTTGGTACTGTATATGGAAAAGGTGAAATCTGTAGGTACTTGAAATGTGGGATGAAGTGACTCGCATAGCGAGTCCTAAATTTTATAATATATGAGAATATAAAAAGAATAAATCGCACATAATACAATTGTAAAATCAAAATCGAAAATTTTATCACGGGTCAAGTATGTCACCTTTAGCGTATTCATTTTATTTGCAATATGGTCATTAGATCTCGTATGATTCATCCATTTTGCCTTAGATTAGAAAATAATGATAACATAAAAAAGGAATGAAAGATTAGCATAATGTATTAGATAAAACAAACCATCAGAGCTGGTTCGATCACGAATAAGAACCAGTATTTAAATTATTATTAATAGGTAAATCGATTGAACGATCATAAAATTAAGACCAACTTAGCGCTTATTAACAACTATATAACTTTTTTTATTAACAAAAATAAAAGCTAACAAGCTAACAACTATATTATAACTGAACGCTAATAACTATATATATACGTGTAATATATTAATTAATTCATTACAAGCTATTAAATCCATTGCCGAAAATAGCCCCTCCCCCATACATTGACTCACAGTAAGGATATTTTGTCATAGTAAATACATAAATAATTTTTATTGACATATTGATTTAAGAAATGTACAATATATGAACAGTGAGCTAAACAATGTTCAAGAAAAGATATACAAATATTTTCCGATGGACCCCAAATTAGAACAAACCTGTATCTTGGGGTCTGAAATATTAATTATTTTAAGTATTATTTTGATCTGTTATCAGCTGTTGTTGTTGTTGTTGTTGTTGCACATCTCCTGTGTGTATTTTCATCTGTCAACTCATAAATGAGACCCACAGGACAACATGGCGTGTTGGATTTTCTTACGCCGCCGCTACAGGGCGGCTATATAATATTATACCTATATAGGCTTGAAAATCGAGTTCGTGAGCGCAGTACCACATATCTTGCAACTTTGACCGTTGCGTTGAAGCGGCTCCACACCACTGATCTTTGAACAGTTGGGGTTCTTCCGGCCTACTTCCGACAGAATCGAGTTCTAAATCAATCGAATTTTATTCGAACTTATTTAAATTTCAAACTGCCGATAACGTACTTAGCTGCTGTCCGCTGCTAGATGGCATCGCATGCGACGTGACCAATGAGGGCATCCACGACTTTTTCTGCCACCAGGGCGGCGCCACTAGAAAGTGAGGTATAATATTTGACAGATTTCATAGCGGGGAATTAATTTGTTCGGAAAATGTAAAAGTTATTGTTTCTTTCTATACTATTAGCTATATTTTATATCAATAACATTAAAAATAAATAAACCAAACCACAGATATTCATAAAAGTAGAAAAATTAAAAAGAAGTTAAAAATGTGCAAAAAATTATAAAGCAAACCACTGACGCATTGTTTTGTGTATTAATATAATTCTCTAGAAACTGATAAACTTTTATTAAAAAACAACTTCTCAATTAAATTACATTGTGTAACAAAAAACTTTACCTCAGTGTCAACTAGCGACATCTGGTGAGCAGAATATTATTAGCCCTCATTGATTAGTTTGTCCTATTTATGTAACGAAATATTTAAAAAGTAAATTTTTAAATTATTAAAAATTATCCGTATATTGAAATATTCGGATGTGCCTAATAACAGCTTTCAACTTTGATCGAAAATCGAATCGAATTCGAAAACAATTTCAGGAATAACCTGCTTGCCCCGCTTTACTTTTATTCAACATACTGAAGAAAAAAATTGAAAAAAATTAGTAATCGGCTCACCTGATGTGATTGACGACGCCCATGGACATTCGCAACACCAGAGGAATTTAAGATGCACTGCAAATCCTCTTCTCCTCTTAAGGGTTCCTAAGTCATATCGACCCAAAAAAACACTGGTGATATTAATTAAGGTAAATCGATAGATAAAATATATTTAGACACTTTTCTTAAATACTGGCTTTTATCCAGAAGCGTAAAGCTTAAACAATTAAACCATATCTGCATATATAACAATTCTTTAGTATGCTGGGAAAATAGTTCAAAGAATAATTAAATAAATGCCATGAAATTCAAGCTAATATTTGCTGACACTATACTACTCTCAGTTTGTGCCATAGAAAATATCGATAGGTAGGTTAGGGTGAATAAAAAAAAAGGATATTATTTTTTTCTCAGTAACAAGCTTAAAAGTTTCAATCATCCTAATATAGGTATAATAGAGTACAGGTACTTAGAGTTTGTTACTTAGAGTTAGTTAGCTAGTTTACGTACATAATTTATAATACTTCTAACTAATAGATTTGATGTGAACTTTGCATAAGTACTTAGTGATTGTGATAAAATAGGTGTCCAGCGAGAATGCAGAGTACATTGCCCGCGAGTCGACTAATGTGGCTCCGACAGAATATATCTGTTCCTGTAACATTATGATGATCGGTGGTTTTTTGTTTCTGCAATCCAGAGCAAAACTTGCTATTTTTTTAAGTTTTGTGTTTTTAAGTTTATTTTCTTTTATGTAAAGTAATTCCATTGTTATTTCTTTCTTTCTTCTTCTATCCTCTTTATTTTATCATTGTTTCGATTTCACTAAACAAAAACAAAAATTATTTAAAATATAATATAAAATTTAACCACTCCTGGCATTGCTCTCAATCTGTTTGTGAAGTTTATCATAATCGGTACACCCATTACGAAGATTAACCCGGACAGATCCTACACGAAACAAGTATTTGTATGGTCTACAAATAATTATTCCGGGTCTGGATGTTTGTTCTTTTAAAATTTATGTATGTAAACGGCCTCCATGATACAGGAGAAAATCCTAATGTGGGGGTAATTTTTTAAAAGAAAAAAATAAAATAGATTGACAGACGGACGGACAAACAGACAGACATACAAAAAATTTAAAAAAGGTTATTTAGGTCTTAATAACATGTAAATAACCCTAGCTTAATAAAAGGCAGCTATTTCGATAATACAGTCAGACACTTCAATTTTATTTATATGGTTTATGATATTGTTACGAGCTTGAGGTTCGAGACAATTAAAACTGCCGAGTGAATTACCAAAATTGACACTTTAATTACAGAACACTAATTACAACTAAAACCACACTAATAACAAAATACAATTGTACTACAGATCACTTTAATTCGCAGTTGTATCGCTTCGAAGTATTCGCTTGTATCGCCAATTCAATACTGACTCGGTCGCGGTCTATACCGGCCTTATATAGGGCCCAGATAGTTTCCAGAACCTTCTACTGTAGTAACATCTAGAATGTTCGAGTACATATCGGTCCTGAAATTTCTAGAAGGATCTTGACTTCCTAGTTCTGCTACTCGATACTAGAGGGCGCTAGTGGTAACTAGTGTTGCCATGTATAAACCATTAATAGTGGCGCGCAACACTGCCCTCCTAAGACATGCTCGTCCCGAGCATGATTGGCCCCATAATAACGCGCCAGTCGATCCACATGGACGATCTTAGAGTACCTCTTGCACCTTTCTGTATCCGGTAGGTTACGTCATTGATCCTTGTCACAATCCGGTACGGTCCGTCCCATTTAGCTTGAAGCTTAGGAGATTTCCTTTGCTGCGAACTGGATTGTGTAACCACACTAGTGAACCTTCGTCAAACCTTTTGTTGTTCATTTTGCGGTCATACCGTGTTTTCATCTTCTCAGACGTTTGCTGGCCCGACTGTCTGACGTGCTCATAAATGTCATTCATTTTGTCCCGCAAGTCATTTGCATAATCGGTTATACTGCGGGCATCAGGTGGTATTCCGGTGATCAGGTCTGCAGGCAGCCGTAATTCTCTCCCAAAATTTGCTAAAGCTGGTGTCACTGATGTACTTTCGTGAACAGCGCTTCGATATGACAACAAAACGGTTGTATGTGCTGTCCCAGTCTCGTTGCCGTTTTTCCACAACTTTTGCTAGGTACCTCTCCAATGTCTGATTAAATCTTTCTACCATTCCATCAGATTGTGGGTGGTAAGAAGTAGTTCTTGTTTTATGAGTACCCATAACTCGGCAAGTTTCCTGGAATATTTGAGACTCAAAATTCTTCCTTGATCGCTGTGAATCTCTAAAGGTACTCCAAAACGACAGAAGACTTCATGAACTAGTTTATCTGCAACTGTTGAAGCTTCTTGATTTGGAATGGCAAAGACTTCTGGCCACTTAGTGAAGTAATCCATCACAACCATGAAATACTTGTTACCACTTTCACTTTCCGGAAACGGCCCCGCAACGTCAATGGCTATCCTCTCCCATGGTGCACCAACATTGTACAATTTCAATGCACCTCTACTACGAGTTTGAGGTCCCTTTACAGCCGCACAACTTGTACATTTGCGACACCAGTCCTCGACATCGTCACGACAGTGGACCCAGTAAAACCGTTCTCGGATCTTCAGTAGAGTTCGTTTAACTCCCAGGTGGCCTCCTGAACAACCATTATGGTACAGCTGTAGAACATCCGGTACTTTAGCTTTAGGGACAACCATTTGCAAATGACAACTGTCTCCCCGACCATTTTCCCATTTACGGCACAAGACTCCATCCTGAATCAGCAAGCTGTCCCATTGGGCCCAATAGCTTTTCGTGGTCGAACTCATCGTTGAAACGTCGCTCCATCCATTCTAGAATCGGCTTGATGTCCGAATCTTCCTGCTGTGCATGTCGTAGGCTGTCTTTCCACTCATTGTTGAGCTGGTCTGTCATAAGCATCCTCACAGATACCACTTCCTTACCCTCTTGCCTAGTACAATGCTTGCAATCTTCAGGACAAGGTCTTCTTGACAATGCATCTGCGTTGCCATGAGATTTCCCGCTGCGATGTTCGATCACAAAGTCGTATTCCTGCAGTAGTTCAATCCATCTCGCAACTTGTCCTTCTGGATTTTTGAACTGCAATAGCCATTTCAGTGCAGCATGGTCAGTCTGTAAGAGAAATTTCCGCCCCAGAAGATATTTACAAAATGCTGCAAGGACTTTACCACAGCAAGCAATTCCTGTCTTGTGACACAATAGTTCCTTTCCGGCTTTGACAAAGACTTGCTGAAGTACGCTATCACAACCTCTTGATCACCATTCCTTTGAGACAACACACCGCCAAGTCCTATATCACTTGCGTCTGTGTCAACTATAAATTCCTTGCTCGCATCAGGGTACCCCAAAATAGGTGTTTTGCACAGACGGTCCTTGAGCTCCTGGAATGCGATATCGCAACTTTCATCCCAGCAGAAATGTCGCTTCTCCTCGGTTAGCTTGTGCAGAGGTTTGGCTATATCTGCAAAGTTCTTTACAAATCGCCGATAATAGGAGCACAAACCCAAAAATGCTCTAACCTGTGTCTTGTCTTTTGAACCGGCCAATCCTTGACAGCGGCAATTTTCTCTGGATCCGTGCGGATACCTTCTTCCGACACTACATACCCCAAAAGCTAACTTGCCGTTTGAATAGTGAGCATTTCTTCGGACTCAACTTGAGGTTGGCACTCTGGATCTTCATGAGCACGCGTTCCAGGTTTTGAAGGTGTTCTCAAACGTACGGCCTACGATGATGATGTCATCCAAGTAGACCAGACAGGCGTCGCCAATTAGCCCGGTAGTACAAGCTCCATCAACCTTTCAAACGTTGCTGAGCATTGCACAATCCAAACGGCATGACTTTAAATTGCCACAGACCTTTCCTGTGGAGAATGCAGTTTTCCTTGTCCTTAGGGTCTATTTCAACCTGCCAGTAGCCACTTTTCAGGTCCAGCGTACTAAACCACTTTACGCCTGTAAGCATGTCCAGCGTGTCATCAATTCTTGGCAAGGGATAGCTGTCCTTCTTCGTAACGTCGTTCAGACGGCGGTAGTCAACACAAAACCGCATGCTACCGTCCTTCTTCTTTACCAGCACCACAGGTGAACACCATGGACTAGATGAAGGTTCAATAACACCATCCTTCACCATTCCTCAATCATGGTTTCACTTCCTTTTCACGTGCTACCGGCAATCTTCTTGGGCGCTGACGGATAGGCAATTCTTCCTGTGTTTATTTTGTGTTGAACTAAGCCAGTCTTTCCTATGTCAGCATCGTTTGACGAGAAAACATCGGCGTACTTGAGTAACAACTTCTTCGCCTTGACCACTTCATTCGGGAGAACGCTGCGACAGTCTTCTAAAAGTGTGGTCACCTCGTTTGTGCACCCTTGCTGGGGTCCCAGTCGATGGGTATTGGCACCTACGCAACCAATCCACTTCCTCACAAGTACCAACCAGTGTGCCTTTTTCCATAATCTGTTCCTGATCACAAAGGTTCAGCACACGTACTCCTGAGATGTCGGTGGTTCTGACCAAAGTTCGAGCCACTTTCCACGGAAGCTCATTGTCCACCCTTTCCACGAGTACACAACGATGAGCTTGCCCAGGATTCCGAGGAAGACTAACCGGCACAATCGTTTCCGATCTCGGCGGCAGAACAATCTTCTTAAGGCTGTACACATTCCCGGTATCGCTCCTTCCACGAAAAGTTCCTCATGTCCACATTTCAAAACACTTGCTTAACATCGATCTCACAACAATTCTTCCTCATGAAGTCTAGGCCCAGGATGCAGTCGTCCATTATATCAGCCACGATGACATTATGCAGGTAGATCATGTTGCCTAGCTTCAACTCCATCTCCTTCTCTCCACGGACGGTATGCGCTGACCGGTAGCTGTTACCAAATTAATGCGCTCGGTTGTATGCGGAGTCCCCAAGGAACTGACTTATAAGTTGGGAACTGACAACCGTGCGAGAGGCTCCAGTGTCTATGGTCAGTTTACACGGCGTTCCGTTGACCTCGCCTTTGATGATTAGGCTGTTCCCATCATGGGTTTGTGAGATCGAAACCTTGGGGCTCTTTAACATCAGCCAGCACCCGCCCCGCAGTCCTGGCTTTTACTCGTTTCCTGCTGCTGCTGGGCGGTGCTGTTAGCCGCACTACCCTCTCGAGATCGATCACCTCCCTTTCTACAGTTCGCTTAGGGCAGCTGGATCGAAGATGGCCTTTCCCCACAGCCGTAGCACCTAGGGCTGTATCCTTTATTGTAGTCGCGAACTGCAGCTGCTGCAACCTCCTGACGCGATGGGATCGATGATCCTGCCGTACGGCTTCCACCTCCAGTGCATGGGCTAACGCGTCCTGCGTCTCGTGGTGCCCGAGCCTCACAGCAGCTCTGACTTCAAGGTCGCGGATGCCGTCGATGAATGTCTGCACCAGGTTCCCTACAATGAGCGCAGGTACAGACTGGTATGCTTTTCGAACCAGCTTTTCCACCTCAAGGGCCCACTGCTGCAGGTTTTCGTTGCTGCGTTGCACGCGATCTTTGAGCTGCGCACGAAAGACGTGTTCCAGGTGAGCGTCGCCATATCTCGCCTCCAATGCCTCAAGGAGCTGCTCGTAAGTCACTTCCTTACCGAGAGCTTCCAGAACAGTTAAGGCCTGGTCGCGCAGGCCTAGGGTGAGAGCAGTCATGGCCTGACTTTTATTCCAGCCGTTCGCCTTCATGACAGCCTCGAACTGGATTTTGTAGGCCGACCAGGAAGAAGTCCCGTCGAACGGCGGCACTTTGAATCCACGTAGCGAAGGTGTTGTAGCTACGACGGAGCTGTAATTCCATCCCCAATTTTAGTTCGTCCAGCGTTTTCACGTCAGCCATCACGTTGTTAACCCGATTGTTCACTTGGTTGATTCGGGTTTCAGCTTCCGACAGGCGGTTGTCATGTTGAGCAACCCTATCCTTCACCTCCTTATCTCTTTCCCGAAGGTAGCGTGAAGGTCCTTCGCGAGAAGCATCTGCTCCTCCTGTCCCCGCTGCAGCTGCTTTTCCAACCGACGCGCCTGTTCCTCCTGTCCGCGCTGCAGCTGCTCTTCCAACTGCCGGGCCTGTTCCTCCTGTCGGCGGGCCTGTTCCTCCTGTCGGCGGGCCTGTTCCTCCTGTCGGCGAGCCTGCTCCTGCAGCATCATCATCAGAGCACCTAAGTCAGGTGCTGCAAATGCAGGAGCTGCTGACGGGCCGACCTCCGTGGTCGGCAGCTGGCCCTCCGACGCTTGCGATGTTGTACCACCAAATCGTCTCTGGTCCGTCTCCTGTTGGCGTTGACTTGGCATGGATACCTCCGTGTCATCTTTAGGTAAAATCGGCATGATTAAATCCCACTTCTGACACCAATTGTTACGAGCTTGAGGTTCGAGACAATTAAAAACTGCCGAGTGAATTACCAAAATTGACACTTTAATTACAGAACACTAATTACAACTAAAAACCACACTAATAACAAAATACAATTGTACTACAGATCACTTTAATTCGCAGTTGTATCGCTTCGAAGTATTCGCTTGTATCGCCAATTCAATACTGACTCGGTCGCGGTCTATACCGGCCTTATATAGGGCCTCAGATAGTTTCCAGAACCTTCTACTGTAGTAACATCTAGAATGTTCGAGTACATATCGGTCCCGAAATTTCTAGAAGGATCTTGACTCTCCTAGTTCTGCTACTCGATACTAGAGGGCGCTAGTGGTAACTAGTGTTGCCATGTATAAACCATTAATAGTGGCGCGCAACAATATTATGGATAAATCGTATGCCTTTTCCACTAAGAGAGCAGAAAAAAAATCATTAATGTGTTACATTATAATATTTTTAATTGTATCAGACATAATAACTCGACGCCATAGAGTCTGGTTGAGAAAATTAGTAACTGCTATCTTATCAACTCGAAAAATTAAGTTGGAATATTAATGACTCATTATTCATTCAATTGAGTACATTCTCATGTTAATTTTATAACTACATATTAAAAGAGGTAAAAATCTTAAATGTGATATATGTATTTGATGGTAGTCTCAGTAACAGGATTTAATTTTTCGTGAATATATTCGACACGCGAGTTGGCGTAAGAACACCGCATCGTAAGACGTCTATAAATCAGTATTTCGATTCATTCCTTTTAATTTTTGCCTATAGTAGCACGCGGGAGAAACTTTCAAGTCTTGATTTAATTATTGACTTGATTTTATTATATATTTTTCACAGAGGCGTTGTTAACACAATAAAAACCATTTTATTTTAAATATTATATTTGCCACATGCAACTGAAGTATTGATTATTATGAGTTATTATCAGGAAGATGCTGCTGCCTCTCCTGATATCTTTCCCTCTGTTAGCTCTTACGACACCCACGGTTTGATATGGGGTGATGACATATGGATCTGAGACGGGGTCCTTCACTGCTTGCCGTATAAGGAAGTCATAGTTGCTCGAGCTACGGAGAGGAATATTTTCAGAGTTTCTCTTTAATTAAAAGAAACTTATAGTCAACACTTAATTCGAAAAAAAACTTTAGAAACTTTAGAAGATTAAAACGCCTAAAACCAAAGTTGTTTCCCTTTTTAATCTTAATAATTAAGTTTACTAACATATTACATACTTAGATTAATTAAACATATTTTGATGATTTGCTAAAATTTGGCTTAATTTTGTCCACATTTTAAGTATTTTAAAGGTTCTAATTGAATTTTCACATACAAATAACTATTAATAAGCATTAACAAAATTTAAGTTGACAGCGCAACTAGATCAACAGATAAAAATATAATACCAAAAAAAAACTTCCTCAAAATTTAACCAACAATAGAAATGATAACGGTCGTCAAGAATGAATAACAAAAATAAAAAAAATCGTAAACAATACCATACAATACCATCTCCTATCTTTCAAATACTTCAGCATCATATCCAGACGACATTGTGATTATAGTGATCTACGATCACACTTAAATCACAGTATGAAAGTTTATACAACCTTCTGTTTAATTCTACTGCACGGTTATTAAAAATCGCAGTTTTTAAGGGTATTGAAACAACTGGTTAGATATTTGCATACTATTAAGTTATTTGCATGCATAAATAACCATTCTTAAAATTTTTGTCTATCAGTCTAACTCTAACTATTTTTTATATGCAGGGCTAATAAATGAGCACACCGTCCACTTGACTGTAAATGTATGGTGTGAAACATTAACGCTTACATCTATGCCCCTGTAAGAATCAAAATGAAGATGCATTCTCATTCTTGGGACTAAAGTAGAATGTCACGTGTTAATGTCGCGAGAGAAAAAAATATCTTCTTACCGTCGCTTGCTATACTAAACACAGGGACATCGTGCTGTGATTTTATGGTAATATTTTCTAAAAGCCTGGTCCACTCCGGTTGAGCCAATCCGTTCATGCTACACTCATAATTATGCAGATGCAGAGTGACTCTACAACATAAACTGAGCGTACTTGTTTTTAATTAAATTTAGGAAAGTCATTCTGATGCAGGCGTCTCAGGACCGTGCTTTGTGGCATTCTTTAGCCTATTTTCAAGAGTTGACTTGTAAAAACAGCGTATGTATTGATGGCCATACTAATTAAATCCAAAACGTTTTAGGTTCAACTCGTATTGAGACGATGCGACGCAACGTGATGCGGCACGCAAATGCCGATGGAGGTCAGCTGTTTTAGTGAAAAGCCGGGCTGCGTTCCATGCCAATGCCAGACCATAGGAAATACCATATAATTGAGACGCTAGTCTATCCAGGAAAGAACGGCCGTGGAAACGCACAATTTTTTAAAATAAAATATTAGTGTGGCAACTGAGCTAACAGCCTAACTGAAGGTAATATTGTCACTAATATAGCTATTTTGTAACATGGATTTTGTAGTAAAAACAGGTAAAAGTAACCAGATGGACTTTTAGGTAGATAAGGACCTAGTTAATTTTAAACAATATTTATAGTTGCTTTAAGAAGTAAGCGTCACGTCTTATCGCAGTGTGCGCTGATCCTTAAATGAATAAATAAATGACCAAGCACAACACTCTCAAAATTATGCCAGGTTTAAAAGAAAATATTTATTGAGGGCACTTCTGTTCGTCAAGATTTGACATTTTTGTAAATTTTAACAAGGAAATGATAAATATGAGCAAAACAAAATAAAAAAAAAATTGTAAAGAAAATATTTTCAATTTTAATGGCACGTTAAACGCCATCTTAAGTTGTCTGACTTTTTTCTTTCACAGTCCTTCATGTCAAGGTCTGTTGACGTGGAATCAACGGCCTTTTATTTAACGCACGTAGGTAACTGTTTTACTGATGGTTATCGCCAAAAATGACCTTTAATTACTGTGTACTTTGAGCTACCCTGACCTTTCACAGAGTCACTTGTAGAGGTTACCTCCTTGCAAATAAATAAGAATGGATCATAGTTTTGCATAACTCTTATCATATTGATTTTAATCAGCAAAATATTGAAACTTATTTCTTTTATTGATATTGTTACGCGACTGTGGCAGAGTCCAAAAGTAGGGTAATATTGTGATTGGCACGTATGGTGGAAGTGTCCGTTACTATTTCCGTCCGCAAATCATCAAAATAGGCTGAAAGTGTTGGTTTAATTTTAATCAAAACTTGATTACTTAACGAGTCTAGCACGATTTTTATGATACTATCATTATAATAAAGTTTTTAAAAGTGTGACAAATGGAACATTATTCTTGGTTAACGTTTTAGTCAATGTACATCGATATTATGCAAAAAATGATAAATCTTGTAGATTTGTACATGTTTTTTCGAATGACCAGTCATTTGAGTTATGTGGCACGTCAAAAGTGAAATGAAGCGCAGGATCAATTGCGTGGCGGCCGCCTTTAAACTGGAACCTTTACAATGCCTTTAAGATAATTTCAAAAAAATGCTTCCTTATTTTTATAACGAAACACAACATTGCTGCTTTGCAGCCGAAATAGGATTCATCTTCTTAGGTTATACCCATACAGACTACTAGGCAGAAAAGAGTGATACCTAGTTACATCATTGGTGCCTCTATTGATGTAACTAGGTAGCAGGGTTAACTACTCTAACTACAACTAAATCTCTGTTGTCTTTTATAATTTAAAGAAGTTTTAAGACTAAACTAAAGTAAGTATCTATACTATAATAAAACTCTAACACGACGTCTGTGTGAATACGCATCACGCAAAAACCTGTGAACGTCCTGTGTAAGTCCTCACATCAATAACATCTATCAGTAATAAAAATAATATATAGGATAAGTAATTTACAATCTTTCCCGTAAATTGGCATTAGTACTACAAAGACAGCGATACAATGTAAGTAGGATATAATCATAGAAAGATATCTTGTATGTGTATTAATATTTATGTTTTAAATGGTTGTTTTTAAATTATTTCTGCAAGTAATGTATCTATTTATGAATTGGTAGACATGTACAAAAAATAATTAAAAATATTTTTTGTACTATATCGAACAATATACACAAAGTACAAAAAGTAGCTGTCGGTCAGTAATAAATTTAAAAGGTCAAGGTTTCCAGAATACAGTAACGTACAATTTGTTACAAAAAATTACCTGCGTTTGCTTTGGCATCTAAAAAAATAAAAAATAGATAGTTATAAAATGTATAGCTCATTGAAAAATTCAAAAAAATGCGTATGGTCAACATGTTTGTAACGCAAAGACCGTTTATTTAGAGAAATACCAGCGATAAATAACAGCTCAATGTTGCCGTGTTTCACATGATGAGTTTAGAGAACCGGAGACCCTTTTTACTGAAAACGAGACATTCCTTCTTAATCCTCAGGTGTGCTAACCCATCTGCATTTTGATTCTTAAACGAGGGTAGATATCAATGTCTATAGCATCCACTTACTATTAGGTGGACTATGGGATCGTTTCACACCCTTTCTCTATAAAAAAATGTGTCCGAAATATTTTTAATTTCTCAAATAATATTATTTTTTCTTTTGATGTTTTTCTTCACCGCCGAGTCAGCAGGTAAATCTGTGATAAACAATTTCAATGATACCGGTGTGGATCAAACTTGCTTTGATCTCGTACAATAAAACTCTTAGGCAAGCGCATGCCTTTACCCTATGAGCGACCAAGGATTTAGAGTATAGTGTGGAATATTTAAACAAAGTATGACGAGTTCTTTACGCCTTAATCCTATTAAGTGTGGCTATAGGCGCAATTGATTGGTAATGTTTTTTGCTCGCTTTGCTTTAATATACACGCATGGCTTATTATAATTTGAGATTAAACGGAAAGCACGATTTGCTATTCAAATCAGTCAATAATTAATCAACCAACGAGCGCTATAAAAAACTACAAACATATCATCATTAGAGATATGATTTGGTTTATTGTCAAAAATATAACTAATGTATAGGAACAGATTTATTATAAAAACATTTTGAATAATCTTACTTTACAGTATATAAAATGGAACTTAAAGATTAAGATTTTGATTGTTATTAATAAAATTCCTAAATTAAAATATTTCTTATAAGTTTACATGGTAGAGCCACGTTGCAGTTATTTAATGGTTGTAGCACGCATGGTTTGGCTCGATCGGGTTAGGTCCACCCTCTTACAGAATACCAGTATAAAATAACAGCTTAATGCTGCTTTGTTTCATATGGTAAGTGTAGAGAACCAGAAACCTTTTTTACTGGAAGCGAGGCATTCCATATTAGTCCTCAAGGGTGACAACGCATCTGCATTTTTATTCTTAATCGAGGATAAATGTAGACGTCTATGGACCACAGCATCCACTTACCATCAGGTGGACTGTGTTCTCGTTTGTCACCCTTATTCTCTAAGAAATGGACATTTTTCCATCGCCCCGTGAGTGTGAAGCCACTTTGGAACTGTATTAAGGTTTCAGCATAAAGGGTTCTGTTCGAAAGGGGAAAAGCCACGCTGTCACAGAATACCAGCGTAATTTAGCGGCTTAATTCTGCTGTGGTTCGAATGGTGTGTATAGAGAACCGGAGTAAATGTAGGTGCTTATGGCATCCTCTTATCAGGTGGATTGTGTGTCCACTTGTCACCGTACCTCGTTTAAAAAGTTAATTGTTAAAAATAACATTATTTATTTCTATTGACACGATTCAGAAAGATGAGGTTTGTTTGACGTATTGACAATTCACATTTCAGAACCGGGTCAATTTGCAATTTAATAGAAATTTGTGAAATCTAAACATAGATGTACAATACAAATATGTATGTATGTATATAAATACATGTTACATTTGAATTTAAACATGTCACTTCCCTAACTAACAAATGACCATGAATGATCGCAATATTTGAAATGACCATATTGCTCAGGGGTCATTGTACAACTGAGTCATAAGACCTAAATCCATATATATGTATAGAAATGAAATGGAATATTTTATTATTTGACGTTATAAATTAAAATTTCGTTTGTCAAATGTCATTTTTTTAAATCTACTACCGTTTCTTAGTAAATTTACTTGATTGGATGCGAGACGATCAAAGAACTCTGCAGGTGTCCTCTTTTTTGCCACTTTAATAAATAACGTTTAGATATATTACAAGCGGCACCTGTTAAGAGCATATTATTTTTAAAACAAATATATATATAGGTATATATTTTATAGATAATTTGGTGACCGATGTAACAAGCTACTTATTACGTAGTATGGTCTGGGTTCAAATACAGCCGAAGTGTTTTCGTGTCCGATATTGTGTTGTAATTATTTGCGTGCCTTCCAATACACTACTTTTCCAGTCTTTCCTCCAGTTGCAATATTCACATAGAGACATGCGTGGATTTGGTCGGCACCTTGAGGAGCTTGGCATATTGTCTTCGTTGTTTTCGTCAAAACCCAAAATAAACTTGATTTTAGTTTTTATGGACTGTGGCAAATTAACAACTTGCAATCTGCGGTGTATAAGAGGCATCAATAAACTTTTGGCTAATTCTTTCAACTCGTCCCTTCCTGGGCCAATCGAACCTCCTGAGTGTTCCTTATTATTTTTGACAATAACGTAGGCTTAGATTATTTACTCTCAATCTAAGAACGTAGGCATTTTCTATTTCAGCTAAAGTATTTCCCACGCCTGATTAATTTTAATGGTACATCATCTAAATACTCTTTACCCACTTGCACTGGGAATGTTGGTTCTTCCTCTTCTTCAAACTGCAGGGGAATGTCATGGACATCATCAGAATCCGCTTCCTGCTCAGTATCGCTGTCATGGTTACTATGCTCCTCATAACCCTCGGTTTCTGATACGGTTTCATCCTCACTATCTTGTTATTGCAATATTTCTTTTATAGTGCTTTCACTCATTGGGAAATTTATGGTAATAAAGTGCTAAAACAAAAAAAAAAACATTTAAAGTTTATCAAAAAAAGTAGTTACATAAACGGTCGCTACCGGGTATTTTTCACCCATACTCACTTCAAATCTCCGCTGCGGCTGATCAAGTGATGCCAACCAAAAACCGCGCTCCCAGCTCGTCTCTTGTTTCTATGCCGAAAGATACCTAATGTTAAAGCGGGGACTGTTCACTTAGGAGGTCACGGGTTCGAATCCGTTATTTGACTACTGTGCTGAACCACTCTTAATCTTAACACAAGCATTTTAAGCTTACGTAAGTAGTTAGTTTGTACCAGTTCTGGCTCACTGATTCAGAACTGGTACAACTCCCTCATCGGCTGACGGTAGATCGACGGATCTTAAAAAGAAAGGTTTTGGCATGCTCTGATCACGAATCTGCGGTCCGTTTTTGCGTAGGATGCGCGGTTCCGGAGATGTGCAGATCAATCAACTAATATCTAATTGATATCCGGTGGGCCTGCGCCCTCATTAACGTTCCATTGTTCACCTCTTATCTATTGTTCCTTTAACACCGTCATTGCCGCTCTTATCTATTACTCGCTGCACACCCTGCTTATCAGTGCTATTGTATTATACTTCTTTGTTCATAACTACCACGCTATTTTGAATCATCAATAAAACACATTCCTTAATTTTGTTACAATTTTTATTTCCAAAATGTCATTGCTTATTATCTTTAAAATAGGGCGAAATATCTCATCCACTAAAATATCGTTGTACAGTGTGTTCCTGTAAATTTGCACGTAAAACTATGCATTGAACATTCCTGAAATTAAATAGCAATCTGAAAATTCACCATAAACTGAAGTCCACTCATTCTGAATCCTATCAACAGTCACATCTTTGATAAGTAACTCTAGATGATATCGTGCAGGTGATCGCCCATATGAATCAAAATATTGACCGATGCTATTCGTATCGATGTATAAAGCTATCCAATGTGAGCCTGGTTTATCATCCATATCCAAATTGCATATTATATACGTCAGTACGTGAGTATACATGGGCAGTCTATTAGCAGCATAAACATTATTTTCTAGACTGGTATGAATATTTTCAGATCTTGTTGTACATCTAGTGTATCCATGATATTACTGCTATTAGTAGATTATTACAGTACCAATCTATTCAATGGTTAACATAGGAATGATCAATTATAGTGATTTGTAAATATTAAATCGCATTATTTGTAAGAGTCATCGGTGTAGCGCAAGTTGCAACACGAAAGAATGTGAGATAAGCTTGTTGACTCATAAAGTTACTATCAGTTTCACTGCGGAAATGCTTTAGATTAGATATAACTTACTGGTGCTATATAAGACCGAGCAGCTGCAGTCATGGACTCAGTGTATGGTCGTTTGATAGCAGTGGATCTACCAATACTACGTTTGTGTTACTTCAACACATCAATGGTCATGAACGTAAGTGTTTATTCTATTGACAAACTTACTTTTCTTTCTATTGTTTTCATACGCGTGTGTGTGTGTGATGAAGTGTAAACAAATTGATATTAACATGATAATTGTGTTGTTGCAGAAAACATTCAGCTTCGATGAAAATACCTATAAACAGTATTACTACTCGCCACTCTCCCTCAAGAAGAGTGATGACATCGTCATTAATAATAACACATGCGATGGTGGAAAAGAAAATCGCAATCGATTGATCATTTTTGAAGCTGAATAAAAATAATAAATAGGAAGCTGTTATCTTCAACCGTAGCACGAGCCGCTAGAGATGGTATATCATACATTTCTACTAATTCTGACGACAGAGACCAAGCGACGCATCTCATAAAAACTAAACTACTGATCATTGGAAACATGCTTCCACGAGGATTAAATATTATGTAAAGACTAACCTATCCGAACCTAACTTAACCTAACTTTTTTTACATGGGGTAATGCCTACGCATACTCGCCTCGCGGGAGCAAGGACGGGTTATGTTGGACTCGCACCGACTAAAACCCCATGGTGTTCCACCTTCCAAGATCACCAAGATGATGATGATCCTTGGCAGCAGCATGTTCAGTGGTTTAGTCAGTATGCTTATGTAAAGTTTAAACTTGAACAGTGTTTTGTATAAGATTAAATAGGGGTTTATAAAGAAATAAAAATAATATATTGCATACAAGTTGTTTTATTTAATTTTATAATGTTTCGTAATGCAAACTTTAAACTTTACATCATTTACCCAGTAATTAAATTAGAACTCTCTCTTGATCGAACTTATTTTACACTCATTTCAACACCATTAATTAAAATTTATCTTCGTTGAAAATGTCACCGTGAAGATGTCCAATCATTTCTATTTCCTTACTTTCACTAACCAATTCCTGTCTTTTAACAAATCCTATATTTTACCATCTGTAGAATCCATTTTTCCTGCTGTACCCTCATACCAAAGACTACAAGTAAGATGAGATTGTTTAGCAGCAGGAGCATAGTTTACACTCTATAAGTTTTGGTTTAAATAAACATCAAGTTGACTAAAAGTGAATGCAGCCAATTATTTACAGGTGCTACTACTGTAGCCGATATCAAGTTAGTTGAATCTTGATTTAATACTTTTGCCTTAGTAATGGAGTAATGTATGAGACAAATCTATATAGTCATCGCCTGTCCCAGAAACTTGAAACTCGATAGGTCCATCATCAGCAAAAGACGAAATTGGTTTATAGTGAATCCACAATCCATTTTCAATGCTTGTTTGTGTAGACGGTAGTGCAAACAAATCCAATTCTGACTTAATGCACTCACAATAATGATTCTGAAGGAAAGACATATTTAATTTGGAAATATATCAATATACATATAATACACATTATAGTATTATCATAATTTTACAATCAATACAAATTTTATTTACACACAGACATAAAAGTAAAACTATCAACACTTAGCGCAATTTATAATGACCCCAAGCTAATGTTTCCATATTATTATCTAAAATATGCCTCTTTGTGTCATTATGTGATAAACCAATCTTATTTAATTTTGTGTGAAATTGTGTGCTAATTGATTTAAATCTAAGAATACTATAATATTGCACTTTTTATTAAATATAGAAGACTTATAACTATTCATTGTCATCATTTTAGCGATACATTTATTTACCCTTTTGTTTTGGCTATAGTCTTATTCTCTAAGTTAAAAGCATACATTTTAGATAGTAAACCTACAAGTTCTTTCATGATTTTACCATTATTTTCATCTTTGAGAAAACCTTATTTCTTTTTGTTTAATTTTGGATATTCAATAATATTATTTGTATCATAATCTGAGGTATCAAAGTATTATGAAAGGTCAGGTTTTATATCAGTGCAAAATCATCTGTAAATATATAATATATTAAACTATCCTATCTGTATACAATAATTTGATTTTACTAAACTTTTTAATCATATAGTTATAATGAAAATCATACATAAATTTTTTGAAATATCTAAAATACAAAACCCTCAATTAATTGGTTTGTTATATATTAACTTAGTTTTTCGCAACTGAACCGCAACTAGGTCTTCCGAAAATATTTAAAGACTATGAAATTGTGGTTTAGCGATTAGATCTTGAGCACTTAAAGCTTTACCCTGGTCCTCCCAGTGTGTAACTAATTTTACATTAACCCTTTTTTCAATATTCTCCATAGTCTTAACGAAGACTGAATTATTCATTAATTTATAAAATCTTTTTCAAAATCTGATTTTGCTAACATTCTTAATTTTGTATTTAGATCTATGTACATTTTCAACCAGAGAGACTGTTTAAATTTTAAAAACTCTATGAATTTAGTTAATTTAACCCCCATTTCTATGCACTGCTTTTAATTTCTGTAATTAATTACATATTTATCTCTATTATTTAAATTTGGGACTAGTTTATTCTCATTAGTATTGCCTACACAAATGTTTTCTGGGCATAAAGAAAAGTCCGAATGTAAATCATGAAGTTCATCTGGTTATTCCAAATCAACTTCTAAAATAAAACCGAAGTCCGATGTCTCAGATACATTAAAATCTGTATTCGGATTTACCCATTCAAATCCACCAGTAGGAAGATATTGAGATTCATATATCACATATTTTGATGCCAACCATATAAATTGTTGGCATCAAAATATGTGATATATGAATTTGGTCTCCCTGCATCATAATACCCCATGTATTTGTTATTAGCTCTAGCATAACGATTACTACATTGAGATACACCACCCCTGATACCTGATCTAATAAATGCAATTTTCTCATAATCTGTTAAAAGTTCTAATTATATTTTGTATATTTTAGCATTGCATCCCACTTAAACCGGAAACTGTGTAATAATGGGCAGGGTCTAAATCATAAGTATTAATGCATAGCTTTCTAAAGTTTTCAAATATGTCGGATAAAAGTAAAACGTCTGTTTTTAAATACAAGTTTGAATAATCTAACATATTACAACACCCAAGACGTTTATCTTTAACATGATTGTAATCATCATTTGAAATGTGGGAATCTGTGAGCGAGCTATAAAAAAATTTTTGTTCAGGGAGTGACGTTAGGTTTAAACTATCATAATTAGTCATAAGTTCATATGGATAAACCCCTTTCCCTTTTAAACGAATGAAATCTTCATCATTAGGGTAATTTCTAGGTAATTTGATCACTGTGATTTTTGGCTAATTCTTCTAATTTACATTATAAAAACTTAAATGAATCTACGAATCTCAATATAACTTCATGGTTATTCATTTTTAATTTTTTGGAAAAGGATATATATATTTTTCTTTATTTTGAGGGATAACTTCGACTTCACCATCACAAAAGTTTAATGCATGAACAATAAAATGAGCATCATAGTGACTAAGGTTTTGTAAAAATATTGGTATATGACGTGGTGTTCTGAACTTTGAGCTACATGATTCATGAGCAACACCTATAAAACTACCAGTGTACCAATCAATTTCATAAAAAAGTTCTGCTAACTCTCACAAATATGACAAATGGTTTCATTTGAAATTTGGTTTTGTCTTCATTTGTTAGCGGAACTGGATATTTTTGAAGTCTATTTATTTCTTTTAAATTGTTAGATAGACTTTCCATAAACAATTGTGCACAGTTGGGTCCGCAATATGTTACATATTTTGATAATTTATCATCATATGAACATTTTATATAATAAAAACTATGCACTTCATGTTTCTGAATATTATTTAGTTTTTTTTTTTTAGTTTTTTTTTTAAAAACGTTACCCCACACTAGGATTTTCCCTGTATCGTGAAGGCATTTACAAACATAAATTGCACGAGGACAAACATCCAGACCCGGAACAATTATTTGTAGGCCATACAAATACTTGTTCCGTGCGATTCGAACCCGCGGCCCCAACGCAACAACTCATTGCTAAGCCACTGCGCCACGGAGCCGTCAATTATGTGTGAAAGGTTTGGATGGATCGTTAGAACATGATTCTATTAGTTTTAAAAATGCTTCAAAATCAGCATAAACTACGAATGGTACCTTTAACATTTTTCATAACTATCAAATTTACGTAATACTACGTAATATTCTAAGTCTATGGATCAAACCAATTCTTTTTTAAAGTTTCACTGTTTGGTAATTCTGTACAAATGTGGGCACAATCGTATTGTTCATGGTTATTTAATCTTTCCTGAGATGGAAAATGAAGTAGACATGCTTCGCAAATGTACATAACGTGACCTTCTTTTGAAATTTGTTTACTAACTAACCGCGATAAATTTTTTATGTAACAATATTGATTTTTCGTATCCTTGGAAAATAAATTGGTAAGTCTATCTTTACGACACTTTATTAAAAATAATGGACCTACTATAGAATTACATCGTTTTTCTTTATTATATTCTAATCCAAAAACATTAATACTAATACTCGTATCATTTAATTTCTCTACTTTTTCTATGTCAGAAATTTTAACTGGAAAGAAAATACCATCAAATTTAAGTTTATTTGCATGTTTAGCGTACGATGACACCCGATCCGCGTTTTTGTTTACGAGATATAACGCTGAGTGTAACGCCCATTTAAAACAAAAATAATCTTCGTTTCTTACATTTATAACAGCCTTTTTTAATTTTACGTCACGGGGAAGGTTTATGTGTGAAGTACCGCGTAAGGGGTTAAATTTATTTACATTTATGTCTATAGATTTTATGTTTTTTAGACTCCATCCACAATCTTTTTTTTCAAATGCACTAATTTTACTAGTAATTGTATCATTTAAAGATGAAAGAAAATATTTAAGTCATCTCCTTGACAAATAATATAGTTAAATGTTTGAAAATCGAACGTATCATGAATATCTTTAGTTTGTTGAACAAAATCAGCATGCAATATGAAATTTACTTTAAAATTATGTGTTGATGAACATACTCTTGTATTAAAATAAAATATTATCTTTAATAGAATTTCTATTAAAGAAATAGCTCAGGAGTTTCAAAATTTACCCGTGTTGAACGATCTACTCTTTTCTTGATTGTATAAGTTAAAATCCTAATTCAAAAACACTAACGTTTAATAAAAATTATGTGAATTTAAAAGATTGTTTTGTGAACATTACTTTTAAAATGATTAGCTAAATACCTTTTCTTGATAAATATATGACACGTTAGACATTCCACTTGATCATCGTTACCGACACTGTTCCCTGCAGAGGTAGACGCTTCTTCTTCCGTTCTTGGTTTTTTGACGATCTTGGGTTCTTCGCTGCTCATTCACTTTATTCCTCTTCCAAGTTGTATTGGTTGACTGTTAAAATGTTTAAATTTATTAAAAAATGATATAAGACAATGTGTAAATTATGATCGAAATTTATGTTTATTTTATTTACTTAAACTGTGTTTCAACCATTGCACAGTGATTATACAACTCATCGTCATATGATGAATCGAACAGTTCACGCTTCTACATTTGATCACAAACTTTAGACAACTCCTGATTTAATTCACTGTTGAATAGTTCCATATTATCTTCCATGGGTGTGAAAAAGAAAGCACTGGTACACACTTCACTGAAGTTTTCCATCTTTATAGTAAAGAAGAAAATAGGTAGCAGAGTAAGTAACAGTTCAGTGTTGGTAGACCAACTGATACCCAATTTCAAATAATGTCCGATATTTATAGTGTAGCAAAGGATTAGAAATAGAATATAATGAGTACCCAAGTAATTTAAGTAAACAGAATCCTATTCACTAATGTCCACTGCGGTCATACGACCATACTGACTCCATGACTGCAGCTGCTCGGTCTTATATAGCACCAGTAAGTTATATCTAATCTAAAGCATTTCCGCAGTGAAAATGATAGTAACTTTTGAGTCATCAAGCTTATCTCGCATTCTTTCGTGTTGCGACTTGCAATACACCGATGACTTCTACTTGCTCTCGCTTCACCGAGCTACGTGTCGTTGAAGGCCCCAATTCTTTCAGTAGAGGTTCCACTTCATCGTTAAAATGCAATGTGGTACAAAAAAAGTTACTTTAATACTAATCGTTGCTAGTCTGAAACTATTGTTTTTTCTCCTCCTCGAACACAAGGATAGTTTAAATTAAAAGATGAAGTTTTTATTTACATATATTTTATTGAAAACCAAACAATCACTTTGTTTTCAAAACGCCATTTCTTAATACACAAAACATTTTTTAACGCACAGATTTTCTTATAAGTAAAACAACATACAGTAAAGTATCTTTACAATAAAGTTCAGAAAGAGTATTTAAATTAGGAGCTCCTAAGCAATTTATATCTATGATAGTATTATTTTCATCACAAAGATCTTGTACCCATTTTATTTTCCACATCCTTTTAAAAAATCTTTTATCTTTCAAATATGTCTTGATAATTCTGTGAAACTCTCTATAATCAACAAAGCCCTCACTCCATCGATACCCTCTGTGCTTTTCAATCCAGCAAATTTGTTCTTTCTCTTCAAGAGATAGTGAAGTGAACGGGTAAGGAGGTTTAATTAAGAATATTTTGGTGCACTCTGGGTGGCTATAGCAAATACTTTTACTATAAATTTATTTTTGCTATTTTGAATCCTTGAAGATCTACGATTCAATAATCGTACAATTATTGCTATTAATGATATTTTCTTAACGATATCTGCAACAACACAGTTATCATGTTAATATCAATTTGTTTACACTTAATCACACACACATACACACGTTAGAAAACAACTGAAAGAAAAGTAAGTTTGTCAATAGAATAAACACTTACGTTCATGACCATTTTGTTCATGAAGTAACACAAACGTAGTATTGGTAGATCCACTGTTATCAAACGACCATACACTGACTCCATGACTGCAGCTGCTCGGTCTTATATAGCACCAGTAAGTTATATCTAATCTAAAGCATTTCCGCAGTGAAACTGATAGTAACTTTATGAGTCAACAAGCTTATCTCACATTCTTTCGTGTTGCGACTTGCGTTACACCGATGAATTTTACAAATCTAAAGCATTTCCGGAGTGAAACTGAAAGTAACTTTATGTGTCAATGAGCTTATCTCACATTCTTTCGTGTTGCAACTTGCGCTACACCGATGACTCTTACAAATAATGCGATTTAATATTTACAAATCACTATAATTGATCATTCTATGTTAGCCATTGAATAGATTGGTACTGTAATAATCTACTAATAGCAGTAATATCATGGATACACTAGATGTACAACAACATCTGAAAAGATTCATCCCAGTCTAGAAAATAATGTTTATGCTGCTAATGGACTGCCCATGTATACCCACGTATCAACGTATATAATATGCAATTTGGATACAAATGATAAACCAGCTCACACTGGATAGCTTTATATATCGATACAAATACCATCGGTCAATATTTTGATTCATATGGACGATCACCTGCACGATATCATCTAGAGTTTTAAAAGGAATTGTAAAAGATGGGACTGAAATGTTGATAAGATTCAGAATGAGGACTTCAGTTTGTGGTGAATTTTCAGAGTGCTATTTAATTTCAGGAATGTTCAATGCATAGTTTTACGAGCAAATTTACAGGAACACACTGTACAACGATATTTTAGTGGATAAGATGTTTCGCTCCTATTTTATAGATAATAAGCAATAATATTTTGGAAATAAAATTGTAACAAAATTAAGGAAAATGTTTTATTGATGATTCAGAATAGCGTGGTAGTTGTGAACAAAGAAGTAGGACCGTAGATTCGTGATCAAAGCATGCCTAAACCTTTTTTTTCATTTTAGGATCCATTGACCCACCGTCAGCCGATGAGGAGTTGTACCAGTTCTGACTCAGGAGCCAGAACTGGTACAAACTAACTACTTACGTAGAGTGGTAAACGGAAGGATTAATAATGCTTATAGTGTTAGTAGTATTTTTGTAACTAGAATCTGTTTCAATAAAGAAGTCCTGTGGAAAATATGAACTAAAATGTAGTGTATGGAATTAGACAGGATTTTCAAATTTCGCGGAGACTGTGACGCCACGGCTGAGCGACTTCCTTTTCGGAAGAAAAACTCTTTAAACCATAGTTTAAGAACGACAATCAATAAACCAAGGCCGACTGGGTTTATAAGGATGAGAACTCGACGGGAAACGTGTAACATTAAACTGAAATACTTTTTATTTACTCTTTTATTGCAATATACTAATCAATTTAATTTTATATTTCTTATGTTGATGTTTTGAAATCGGTGTTGGTGAAGGAGAACTGTGACATTTTATATAAACTTACACATTCACACGCACACAATACACACACACACACACACACACACACACACATAGCGGCGGGTATGCGCAAGACGCACGCAGGCATGCCCACATGCCTTTTTTAAATTCAGAACTAATCTAAACTATTATATATTTAGTATTTCACTCTAAACTAATGTTAATATTAATTATTTTTATAAGTATTTTGCCAAATTGTCTTCACAGACACAATTAATGATATGTAGTACAGTAAGGAAGAGCGGGGCCACCTGGCACAAGTATTATTATTCCTTAATAGGTTGTTCTCAATCTCTGTTTACAATTATAAACCACTGTGTTGTGAAATAAAGATTTTTTAATTCTTTAAATTTAGATCTTTGCAGCAACACTTTAGACTACATTACTTTATTATATTTTTCTGTAGAAATATGATGTTGTTAACGACATTTACAACCTGGATTTAATTGCATGGAATGGCAACCAAAAAATGCGATTTTTTAAATTATACTTACAATGTTTGCAAACCGGACAGTGTTGTTTCAAATAACGGAATAAAAGCTTTACCGTTTTTATCGATATGAACATTACATATATCAAGTTTTTATTTCAAACAATTACATGCAGTAAAACGTGCAGTAAAATGCTGCAGCTATATTAGTAGCAGTGCAGCTGTATTAGTTGTAGCACGAATGGGTCGGCTCGACCGGGGAAGGACCACGCTCTCACAGAATACCAGCGTAAAATAGCAGCTTAACACTGCTGTGTTTCATACTGTGAGTGCAGAGAACCGGAGACCCTTTTACTGGAAAGGAGGCATTCCATCTTAGTCCTCACGGGTGACAACGCATTTGCATTTTGATTCGTAATCGAGGATAGATGTAAACGTCTATGGGCTACAGCAACCACTTACCATCAGGTGGACTGTGTGCTCGTTTGTCACCCTTACCCTATTAAAAAAAACAAGTAATACAGAAGTTTTAAGATGTTAAAAATTATTAGCCTGTTAAAAAATTGACCACTTATTTGGAACCAATTCGGCTTATTTAACTATATAATACACATTAACATTTTATTATTGAATGTCTTCGACAAATTTATTTAAATAAAGATGTGAGTCAGAATGATCGTGACATCATTTTAGTGTTTTACTTAAATATACATATAACTATAAAAATGTCCAAAAATTATTGTTACGGCGCTTGAACTATTGACCCGATACTAGGCACGCTGCTTTTAGTAAATTCTAAATATGTTCATGACTCATTATCGAAACTTTATAGCCGTTTACGTAATTTATGAACACTGGCAGATAATGGCTAATAAATAATAAAAAAATGTGCACTGCGTATAACTAATGAGTGTTTCAAATAGCAGCATTGCGTCAAATTTGTGATGTATTGTGTCTGCGGTAGGTATACGTACATGGAAACAAACATGAGTTCCGAAGACAATTTATAAAAATACTTATAAAAATAATTAATATTAACATTAGTTTAGAGTGAAATACTAAATAATATTCATTATTCACTACAGTTTCTTACATCTGGTGCAACAATTAGTGCTAGGCAAATATTAAAGCTTTTTATTTTTTTATTTTAAATTACCCATACAAAACGGTTATTTCATAAGTGAAACCCTAATATTCAAGCAAATATGAATTTAAATCGGGGATGAATTTGAGTTCCATGCCATCAACACCTCTAATGATTAGGCAGTTTTTTGTTGATGAATTTTAATTAATTATAATTTTAATAAATTTTAACATTTAATATAAAAAAATTAGGCACGTCCGGCGGGTGGAAAAGGTGGGGGGAGAATCTACCCCTTTCCCCCCGCCCTCCACCACCCTATTAAGGCGACTCGATTCTAAACCTTAGCCAACCACTTTTTTAGCCTAACCAAGCTTTTATAAGTCTTTATACACAAATTTTAGTGTTTCTTAATTATTTTGAACGTTTATTCTTATTAGACGGTTATTTAAATTTTTGTGCTTATTATAAAAATTACACAATATTAAAGATGCCAAAAATAGGCTTATGTTTTTTTTTCTTATTGCCAGTCAAATATTGAACGACATTATAAAGCAATATCAGTAGGTCGTCTCTACTTGGCCAAAATGTGTTTATTTTACTAAAGTTTTCTTTATTTTATTTTTAAAGATCAGTTTTATGGAGAACATGTATATACAAGAACTCTAAAAATTACAAACTATATAAAATAAATTAAAAATATAAGTAGAATTTTGTGATGTTTTTAGATACGAACTATCAAATTATAAATTCTAAACAGAAGAGCAACATGAATGCCTTTTAAAAAGAGAAGTAATTAAATGTTAATATAAATAATAAAATTTGGTTAGCCACAAAAAACAGCATTTAAATCATTTGGTTAGCATTCGAAGATTCTGTTTGCAATAAAAATAAACATTCGGCAATCTTGTTTCACAAATAATCTTGATAATGTTCAGTAATTTAATCATAAATAGGCAGCTTACAATAATATGAGTTTGCCTAATGAACAGTCAATCCGCAAAATAACTACTTGATCAGCAAGATTCACGATCGGTTAGCAAAGACTATGCTAACCCTTTAAATAACACCTATTATAAAAGTTAATATTTTAGTGTTTTATTTGGTGCAAGAGCGAGCGAAGCGAGCTCGGGACTTGGGGCATCCCGACTGGGACAGGTTAAGTTAGAAGGCGATGGCGGGGTCGAGTGAGCGAGCGAACAGACCCCTCTGTCCCCTTCGTGGTTATTTTTTTATAAACCACCCAGAAATAGGAGCCCCGCTTAGCGGCACTTTGGTACTACTTCGGCGGAGGGGGGACACCCCCATCCCTCCCTGTTAAGGTGATTTTTCTCAGAAATCATTCAATAATTTTTTTAATCTTTAACATTTAATATAAAAAATACGTACCTCCGGCGGGGGGAAAAGGTGGCGGGCACAAAATTAGATTAGTTGCTTACCCTCTAAGTGCTTATCAAAATTTTATAAACATGAGTCACTCATTGCAGCTTATATAATTAATATGCTGTACTAAAAAGTTTACAGCCGTCCAGAATGTCAAAAATTGCCGATTGATTTAATAATGTTTGTTAGCCATAGTTTGCTGACCAAATATCTATTTCTGCTGATAGATTACATTTTTCGTCTGACAAAAACATGAGTACTATGCTAACCCTTTCAATAACAGCCTTTTAAAAATAGAGACTTAGTTTGCCAGGGCATGAAGTTGAGTTAAGAGTTATTGGAACAACTTTTTTGATATTATGATTTAGATATAATGATATTGATTAATTACATGCATAAATGTTTAAAAAATGGTTTTGATTTAATTTATATTATTAAGGAATTGAAAAGTAATATTTTATACGTAGATCATATTATGATTGTTGTACTGTGTCATATACATACATACATAGTGTAAGTATTCTAGTATTAAGATATCTTTAATTTTGACTCGACAAAGACTAGAATGATTTAATTCAAAAATATCTGGAGAAGATAAGGTTACCAACATTACTACACAATACAGACTACGGAAGAATACAGAGTCAATACTGAAGAAGTAAATTCAATACATTTAGTAGAGGGAAAAATCTAAAATATCTTCCTTTTTTTATAGGATAAGGGTGACAAACGAGCACACAGCCCACCTATTGGTAAGTGGTTACTGTGGTCCATAGACATCTACAGCTATTCTCGATTACGAATCGTGCGTTGTCACCCGTGAGGAATAAGATGGAATGCCTCATTTCCAGCAAAAAGGGTCTCCGGTTCTCTACACTCACCATACGAAACACAGCAGCGTTAAGCTGCTATTTTACGCTGGTATTATGTGAGAGCGTGGTATTTCCCCGGTCGAGCCGACCCATTCGTGCTATACTATATATTGCTGCATCATGGCTCTACCACGTATGAAATTATTTTCGATATTTACATTTATCATTTTGGAAAAATTGTTTAGGATAACTTAAAATCCGTTCAATAAGGTAATTACAAGTTAGTAAATTTCCAAAATTTAAAGGCCATTCAAAGTTCTTTTGGTTATACTTCACGAACTGTTCGTACTTTACCTCCAGAAATAATGACATTCATAAAAAAAGAGTTTTATAAGAATTACCATAAAAACGCAAAATACAAAAACAATATTACATTTTGCATAATTTTCGGTTGTGGAGAGAAAAAGAAACAACGTGATAGCAACCCGTAAAAATAACGACGCAATCATTGAAGTTTTGTCACTATGTCGCTGCCACACTGTCTGCTGTTCTCTGTTGATAAATTTACATAAATATCGTGAGGACACAACGTGACCGACCAATAACATGATCAACATCGATCGTAAATTATCAACGGCAAATAAAAAGATAGCGAGCCGCTATGAACACCTGACCATTATAACAACAGATTGAAAATAAAATATTGCCATTGTGATTTATTAAAAGCCGTATCCATGATTAATGGAAAAATATAAATAAGTCAATATCTTGGGTCAATAATCTATATAAAATATTATTAATATTTTGTCAGTAAAACTTATTTTAATAATTCACAGTGCATGACTTTATTTTTACAAAGTGATAGAGCTTTCCAGACAATGAGACCGTCTGTGTTAACCTACTCGTATATAGCCTAGCACTTGGTTTATGCCCCTGAGCAGCAGTGCACTCATTCTTGCGTTACGGTTTTTAAAATATAATTACAAGCCCTGGGATAGTTGTATGGTTGAAGGCTCTTCTCATTTCCTCTTATTCTTTAGGGAAACAATCTATTGTTTTAATTTAGGCTGTCATCCTCTATATGAATTGTAATAAATAATGAAATGAGATATAAAAAAAACAATGCTTGATATGTATTTTTTTTGTTCATCATCGTCTGAAGTTGTTTGCAGGTATCATTGGAATAGTCCAGTAGCCACTGGCCATCTGCCCCTGAACTGCTAGCTCATTTTTTAGCCGTGGAGCTACAGTCTTCGCGATATTTGAAATTTGCTGTCAAATTGCATACTTTACATTTTACTTCGGGATGCATACTTTATATTGTAGTCGGGACTTTTATCGTGAAACAGACTCTATTTTGTGGTGTTTCATTGATTATAACTTACATGTCAGGCGATATAATTTACCATGCATATTTAGACTATCTGCGCGAGATAGGAATAGGGCTATCAAACTGACATTTTACTTTGCATTGCACATTAACTTTAAATGGGTTTTGTAGGATTTGCAAGAAATGAAACTAAATTTTATTCTGTGACTGCATTTTATGTTACTTTCATTATAATATAAATTAATATCGCGTAATCTTTATTGGTCTTACTATATATTATGTATTGCAAATACGGCAAAAACGCTGTATGAATACCTAAATTAAAAAAGTACATAAAAATCTTAAAATAATGACTTGTCATGACGGCGTCACGAAGAATGTTGTTTATAGAATGAATTTGTCACTAAATCCAATCCTATTCTTATTTCAAACGCATAGTAGACCTCTTAATTTTCACGGTAAATATGCGAGTATACAAAAGAAGTTATCGAAAGGAAACTTTGTCCGTAACCTGCACTAGAACAGACAAGGTTATTTTTTTATCGTCGAATGATGATAATATGCTGTTCGGGAAATTATGAAAGTATAATTGACCTTGAATATAATTCTTATGGTAATCGCTTCAACGAGGATGGAATGTTATGGAAGTTGATGAAGTGTGCACTACTAAAGGATGTCAACGGACTGTAATTATTATAAGTGTTTTTTTTTTCGATAGAATGTGTTTCTTTTATGTCTTTTGTGTATTTCTTCAAATTACTGTGATACGCGGGACCAAGTTTAAGGCTGGGAACACACTTACAACACACACACACACACACAACACCAGAGATGTACAAAGAACCTGAGCGGTGCGGGGATGCTTTGGAGACCTTTTTCACTAATGCTGGGCGAGGAAATGAGGTGCGTGCGTGAGTGAAGTGACGGATCTGGAACAGGCAAGCGTGGTGCGATATATGCGGCCGCCATATCGTCTTACGCACATCCCTCGCACACATTACTCCCTCACTAGCGTCTCTCGCACACATCTCTCGCTTGTTATGTTTGTTTTGTACAAAGACCTCGCTTCGCTAAACCATTTTACACCAGAGCTGCACTGAGCGAAACTAGTAAAATGAAGTAATGTCATTTTTGAATTTTTCCACGCGCACCGCTTAGTTATCTCTGGTATAAACGCAGCATTCATCATCATCATCATTACAGCCCTTCACAAGTCCACTGCTGAACATGGGCCTCCCCCAAGGAATGCCACATAGCACGGTCCTGAGCCACCTGCATCCATCGACTTCCTGCATGTCTTACCAGGTCGTCACTCCATCTAGTGGAAAACGCAGCATTATACGTAATAAAATCAAAGCAATCGTAGCTAATGGTGTATTCAAAAATTATATTTATAGTCACCTAAATCAAAAAAGATGGTCGAATGCTTAAATTTTAATTTCAAATTATCTTCTCTTAATATTTAAAACGTTCGGTGAAAGACCTGGTCAATTAAGCAAATTTTTAAATTTATTATAACGTTTTATAGCTTGTCTAACGGTGGTGAGGATGAAACTATTTGTAATCATTAAAAATGGTCTTATTTGACATTGGATAAATTAAATTAAAAATGCCTCGTTAGTCTTTCGATTGTTTACAATATCACTCTATCAGTTCTAATACATATTATGAGGATTTTGATACCTTTTACACCTGAAAATATACTCCTCATCCAACTGACCCTGCGAACCTAGGAATAATGGATTTTGCCTATCATGTACTCTGATATGGCTCGCTAGACCGAAATTGGTCTTAAATTTACCCTTTGGCATGCAGTAGAGTTGGCAAAACGAGTTTCAGTGTACGCGTTAGTAATAGAGTGTACGTGTTACGCTTAGGTCTCTCTTTGCGCAATTGGCGTTTTAAGTCTACAGTTTTGAGGCGGCTTTCCTGAAACAATTTAATTCTTTTAAAGATGGTTGATCGCCAATAAGACCTTTTTGCAGCAAGCTCCTCCCAAAGCTCAGGGTTTATACCGCAATTATTCAGGTGTCTTTTAAAAACGTCCTTATAACGCGGATGCTGACCACCGAGCTTTCGCTTACCTTCTGCCGTACTTTCTTACCTTCTGATGTGCCCGTACCACCTGGACTGACATTGCATTAAGAGAGTTTCCATGCCGTACATTCCAGAAAGACGCAGAACCTCTGAATTAGGAACCTGCCACTTGATCTTTAGGATAGAACTTAAACATCTTAGGTGGTAAGTGTCAAGTTTTTTAATATCTGAATTAAATTAAAAATAATTGTAAAGGCATCATGTATCTGCGCCGTATAAAAGGACAGGAATAATTAGTACCTTATAGACGCTTATATTCGTCTCTAGCTTGAGATCATTGGACTTCACACTCGCACACTCACTTTGGAGACACGACCAGTGAGTCGCCCAAAATTGACAGCGGCGTTAGCAATACCAGTGCTGTCATCCGCATAGCAATGAATGAATGCTACCGGTTTGCAACATATCATTGATATGCAGAAGAAACAGCGTTGGTGATAGCACGCAGCCTTGTGGAACACCAGCGTTAATAGGCTTGTAGTCGGAGCATGCACCGTCTACAACGACCTTGATGCTCCGATCTGGAAGAAAGCTGGTGATCCAATTGCACAATTTCTCGGGAAGTCCTTAGGAAGGGAGCTTCGAAAGAAGCGTTTGTGCCAAACCCGATCGAAAGCCTTCGCAATGTCCAAACTAACGGCCAATGCCTCCCTCTTGGACTCTACTGCCTCCGACCACCTATGAGTCAGGTAGACCAGAAGATCACCAGCTGATCGACCCCGACGAAAACCGTATTGGCAGTCACTAATCAGCTGGTGATCCTCAAGGTACCGCATGAGCTGGCAGTTTATAACGGACTCCATTATTTTGGAGAATAAGGGGGTGATGGCGATAGGCCTGTAGTTGGACGGGTCTGAGCGGTCGCCTTTTTTAGGGATCGGTTGGACAAAAGCTATCTTCCATGATTTCGGGATTACGCCTAGGGAGTAAGAGTACCGGAAAAGACTCAGAACAATTGGGGGGATTCCGTCAGGCCTACTCGATTTATTGATATCCAGGGAGAGGAGTGCTTTGCGAACCGAGCGCTGTGAGAACCGCAAATCCGGTATGGAGCACTCACACCGCGGGATGGTCGGCGGTACGTTCCCCCCGTCATCAAGAGTCGAGTTGGACGCAAAAAGAGAGCCTAAAAGTTCGGCTTTCTCTTTTGCGGCGTGGGCCAATGACTCGTCCTCCCTGTGCAGAGATGGTAGTGATGGCTTACAGAAATTCCCTTGGACAGCCTTGGTGAGAGACCAGAATGCACGAGTTCCCGAAGGAAGGCGAACTAGTTTCTTGCCAATCCTGCATATGTGCTCTGACTTTGCCTTGGCATTAACTCTTTTGAAGGACCTGGAGGCGAAGTTATACTTCTTTTTAAGCATGCTGGTGTTAACATCCCGAGCCGCCGAAGCCTCAGCCGAGGCCTGATAGCACTCCTGATTACTGCGTAATGCAGTCTTACAGGAGCGACCAAACCAAGGCTGAGATCTGCCTCCGATGGGTACCACAGTTGATGGAATAAATAGTTCCATTCCCTGCACCACATCAGTGACAGAGTCAGCAACAGCGCTGGGATCATCCGGCGAGAAGCAAACACGCCCCCATGGGTAGGATGCAAAGAAAGACCGCATTCTGTCACAATCCGCCGACCTGTAATGCCAAACACGGCGGCAACCTGCAGAACACAACCGCGAGGGGAGCGTGAGTGGCACCACACTCCGGATCAGACAATGGTCCGAAGAGCCGAGAGGGGCATCGACGGAAACCTGATATCCGTCCGGATGAGAGGTCAGCATAAGGTCCAACAGGGAAGGTGTATGATCCTTCACATATGGAATCCGCGTAGGCGAAGTAACCAGTTGTGTCAGACCATATGCCAGGGCAAAGTCATAAACATATCTCCCCGCATAATCAATTAAACGTGAACCGAGCCATTCGGCGTGGTGGGCGTTAAAATCGCCAAGGATCACGATCTCTGGGGATGGGACCTTTTGTTGCAAAGAATCTGTAGCCATTTGAACGTGGTCAATGAGTCGGTTTGTTTCAGCATTACCGCTATGGGACCTATAGAGGCACCCGTAGACGCGCGGATGGTCGTCGCTATCCAAACCTTCAAGACTGCCGAGGCGTCGAGAACAGATGTCCTCTCTGACGTATACGCAAACTCCAGCCCGAGGTACAAAGGAGTGTTCCAATTTGTACCCCGGGTAGGAGAGATACGAAGTATCAGCCGGAGAGGACACCTGCGTCTCGGTCAGAAAAGCGTTGCTTCGCCGTCTCGAGATGGTAGTGGACGGCGTTTAGTTTCGAGTGAAGTCCCTGATGTTGCAGAAATTCACGGATAGCGTGGCAGGGTCGCCTTGGTGTTGTTGCTCAGTTTGCCCCAGTAGTTATTGTTTTGAGCGAATTTGCCCCCTCCCCAGAATACGCGGGGCAGCCTGAGCACCCACGCTCAGGAGTGGAGTGCATGGTCGTGGATGCTAAGCGAGGGATTCTCCAGGGGTGCTGGTACCCTCCTGGGGTAGTATATGATTTAATTCCGCTACCATGTTGATGGGGAATTGGGTCTCCGGTCACCTGCACTTACCAGACGAAACGCAAAAGCAGAGCTTCCACTTCACGCCTGTATTCTGTGAGGTCGTGGTACTAGCCCGGCTCGAGCCGGCCCATACGTGCAACAGCAAAAGCTGCTGCGTGGCTCTACCACCGTTAAAATGCTTTCTCCAAATCGACAAAGTACATGTAGAGGGGCCGTTGTTGTTTGAGGCTTTTTTTTCCTGGAGTTCCCATGTGACAGAACTAGCGTCAATAATTCCTCTGCCAGGACGGAAAACACATTGGCTCTCTGAGAAGTATTGTTTTACTAGCTCGCTAAGGCGATTAATGATGTGCGCGAGTATCTTACCGACGCTGGAGAGAAGCGATATGCTTCGGTAAGAGTTGCACTTGGAGACATCTCTCTTTCCTTTGCACAGCTTACAAAAACCGAATCCCTCCAGTCCTGAGGCACTTTTCACTGTTCTACACTCTTAAACCAAGATTGTAGAGCCCGTTCCCTATATAGATGCCCGTTCGAATAATATATTTTCCACTGTATTTGTATATTTCAGCTGGAAATTGATCTACTCTGAATGTTTTTGAGTTTTTAAGACGCCTCAAACTGCCTTCACAAACTATTCAAATATTGGTGGGTCATCCAAACGTTAATAGACTGGCAATTCTTCAAGCGAGTTTATATAGAACAGGTTATTGCGCGCATTGGGATTTAAAACATCATTAAAGTGTTCTGCCCATCGGTTTAGTACAACATTTTGTTGTAACTCAATGTTTTCGAATAAATTGGAGCTGTTTTCTAACTCGTGGACCGAAAATAGCTTGTACGTTTTCAAAATTTGACAGCTGCATTCGCCTTCCGCCGCTTATCCTTTAGTTCTTAGAACCTTAGCGCTAAGTTTGTGTTGAGCTTCCTTTTGCTCTGCGAATCTGTTGATTTGGCTTTCAATTCATGTTCAAGCATTCTGATATTGTTGTCTGACGCGTCAAACCAATTTTGGTTTCTTTTTCATGATTTGCCAATAGTATCCAAAGCACAAACACGAAAATGCTATGCAAATGATCGCCATTCGTTATCTGTAGTGGAATGTTTAGTCTGCGGAACACAAGCAGCAAATTTTGAATCCAGCATATTACCCAACTCTGATGAGGTAATAAGTCTAGAAAAGGCCAACTTAGGTGGAATTTTGTAGCATACCCGTCGTGGAGCTTTAAGCTCTAGTTGCATCTTTGATCTGATGAGACGATGGTCAGTATACTATACGATATCACTCTCGTTATAAGAACGTAACTTAGATCTGTACGGCGAACAATGAAAAGTCTAGAAGATGCCAGTTCCCAGATCTAGGTGTATCCACGAGTTATTATATATATCGACAAGAAGGAAATACGTATTAGTGATGCCAAGAAAAATTAGGCACATAGCAACGTTCACGTTCACTATGAACGTGAACCATGAACGTGAACTATTGTCGTTACATTTTCCAACACCATGTTTTCCGAGTACACCATTCCAGAGATCATTGTCGGTGCCAACACGGGCATTAAAGTCCCCCAACAAAACGATCTTGTCATGTTTCTGAACACCTTCAAGAGTTTGGGAAGTTGTTGGTAAGCAGCTCTGGACCGCACTCTTCAGAACACGAGCTGACATCAGGCGCCAATATTTTACCAAGAAACTTAAAAATTTTGAAGGGATTCCAAAATGTGATTTTGATCTTCATGCATTAGATACCATTCCTTCAACGAATATGTTAAAAAATATTAAAGAGGTGATGCCGAAATTGTAACAGTTCTTTGCCAGAGTATTGAACATAATCAATAGACCTGATTCATCTATCAGTTCCATCATGATTATTGTATACAATAATAACTATAATTTCCTCGACACAATTAGAGCAAATCGCTTAAGAAGGTTTCAAACTGATGAAAAACTGCTTTACTGACTAACCATTAAGTATTGTTCATAATGGTAGATGTTCCAGCAAATAAGTAAGTATTTTTATTAAGAAATAAATTGGGTGACGTAAATTGGCATGGTAACAAACCTGCTACCTATATTAGCAATCTCTTAAATAGATTAGTTCCCATGGATAATTTATAGCGATTTATTATAAGTCTCATTTGGAAGGTGTGGATTTGTATTACACGGTGATCTATTTTTATCACACTAATTATAAAACAAAAAGATGGCATATGACGTTGTTCTCATAACTTTTGCTTGCTATTAAGACATGAACAACCATTTGTAAATGTTTTGTCTATTTGTCTGTTTTGTAATCTTCGGTATGGCTGAACCAATTGTGATTAAATTTCACGATTCAGAATATATTCAGATAGGGAGCAATGCCGGGAGTAATCTAGGCCATATCTTATCAGAAAAGCTATTAAGTATTTTAATAAATTCGAATAATTGATAAAATTTGATTAATTAAAAAAAATATAAATGATACCATATTAATAGATCCTACCCAGGCGAAGTCGGAGCGGGTCGCTAGTCCCAAATATTTGTAATGAGTTTGAAACTTTATTATTACTGCTCTCGAAACAACAAACATCCGCTGCTACGAGTACTTCTTTCGAAAAGAAGCCGCATTATATTATACATTATACATGCAATAAGACTAAACGTATTAAAGTAGAAGTAGAGTGAAGTTACACGTCCCACTCTTGGAATAGACTCTCATTACTGAGAGGGTTTTAGAGCAAGGAAGTGGCCACCGCGCTGCGTCATTGCGGGCTAGCAAACTTCACATGTCTTCGAAATATTTTTTTTAATTTCTCAGATATGCAGGATTCTTTACGATGTGTTCAATCACCGCCGAGCGTGTGGTAAATCAGCAATTAAAATTGCAAATAACAATTTCATTGGTACCGGCGGGGATCAAACTCAGGTGACTCGCGTATTGTGAAATTTACAGCGGGTGCTTAAACTAAAGGATTAAATTAAAATTTATTACTAGCTGTTCCCTGCGACTTCGTCCGCGTGAAACTTATTACGATTGGATTTCATGGGTTTTCATTTTTTGCACGAAACCCCAATTATTTTTCAAAAATAATAGTGGCCTAAATTACTCCTAACATCAGCTATCTGCCAGTGAAATTTCCGTCAAAATTGGTCCAGCCATTTCGGAGATTAGCCGGAACAAACAGACAGACAGACAAAAATTTTAAAAATTGTTTTTTGTTACGAGGGCGACACTGAAAATTTTTAGAAATGGCCACTTGTAAACGATATAATAAAAAAATAAGTTCAAATTTTGAAAAGGGAACTTTTTGCCAATATTATTGTGTTTGTATTTTATTAATTTGTCATTTGTTTACGATTTGGCGGCAAATTGAAAATTGTCTGTGTCACGTCAGCATGAATTTAACGCGAGAAAATTTCGTACAATGATTTTTTAAGACTTTCGATGTCATATAAGTCAACAAGAAAGTTATGAAGGACTTCGATTGGCCTTTCACGATGAAGCCCCATCTTGTGCCACTGTTTACAACTGGTTTAATTAGTTTAAACGTGGTCGCACTAATCTCACCGATGTTCTGCGTGAGGGACGGCCTTCTACGGCGACGACTGAAGATAACATCAGTGTAGTGCGGCGTATGATAGAGACTGTCAAAAGAGTGACTTATCAGTAGATTCGGACAAACTTAGGCATCGGTATGAGTCAAGTGCACAAAATCCTCCATGAACATTTAGCGGTCAGGAAGCTTTGTGCCCGGTGGATACCTCATAATTTGACAGAGGCGCAAACACTCAGTCGTGTTGATTGGTATCGGGAAATGGTTCAAAGATTTGACGGGGATGACTCAAATGCTGTGGTATACATACTTACGGGTGACGAAAGCTGGATTTATTGTTATGATCCTGAAACTAAGAGACAGTCTGCTGTCTGGGTGTTTCCTACCGAGGAGTTGCCAACTAAAGCGAAGAGAGGTCGAAGCGTGGGAAAAAAGATGGTGGCCTCGTTCTTCGGAAGGACAGGTCATTACGTAACAATTGTTTTAGAGGACCGAAAAACAGTTACTGCAGAGTGGTACACTAACAATTGTTTGCCACTTGTCTTGGAAAAAGTTCGGGAGAAACGACCTCGCAGTAGGATTCTCCTTCACCACGACAACGCCTCGTCGCACACCGCCAAGCAAACAATCGACTACTTGGCGACGTCAGACGTGGAGTTACTGGGTCACCCGCCCTATAGCCTCGACTTCGCACCTTGCGATTTTTATTTAATTTCGAAAATAAAAGGAAAACTTCGAAGAAAACGTTTTATGGACGCCGAGGAAGTAGTGGCTGCGTTTCATAATGCCGTCGAAGAGACCCCTAAGGACGAGTGGGCAAAGTGCTTTTCTCAGTGGTTCCATCGGATTCAGCGATGTATTGACGTAAATGGACACTATTTTGAAAAGATATAATAAAACTAATAACTTGCTAGTTTGTTCAGTTTTTGATTTTCTAAGCACTTTCAGATAAGTACCGTATATACTTTCGTATGCATTTAGTAAAAGCTGTTATTTTGACATTACAAACAGTACACTTCAATTTTATTTATTTGTATAGATAAAATATATACATTTTGTTTAAATTCAAATACAACACAATTTTGTTGGCTTCGTCGGGTCTAAGCAACTCTATTTTATCTTTAAAAAGAACAATGATTTATAATCTTAGGTGTATTAAAGTGTATACCTTTGCTCTTGTGCGACATCATAAAAGCTGGTACCAATTTGTAATTTTTACTTAAATATTTTAATAAAGTTTATTGATTTTATGAGTTTTAGTCAAATATTTCTGCTTTATCTATTTAGTGACGACATTCATTTATTAATTACAGCCTATCTAACTCCACTGCTGAATCTAGTCCACTGCTGAATCTAGGTCTCTCTCATAGGTATCCCCACCTATGAAATATATTTTTTCTGTAACAAGGGTGATAAATGAGCATTGAAAGCACCCGATAGTGGACGATGTGGCTCATAGACATCTACATCTATCCTCGATCACTAAGACGGAATGCCTCGTTTCCAGTAAAATATGTCTCCGGTTCTGACCTTACGAATCTCAGCAGTTTTTAGTTCAGCTGACCCATTCGTGCTACAACTCCGCGTATAATATAACTGCAGCACGGCTCTACCACGTAAAAGAAGTAGATATTTTCCAAAGTTGCCACGCTTTTCACGAGGGTTTGCCGTCACAGTTTTTTATTCTTTCGAAATCTTCACACTTAGGAGTTGCTGCCCGTCTCCTGTTTACGTTTCCACACGGTGAATTGACCTTATGGCAGAATATAAATAACCAAATTTCCGTCATTAACTTGTGTTCAATACCTTGAACATATAAATAGTTAAATCTCTCGTAAATATTCGAATACCTAAAACCTTAAAATTTTAAATCATAATTCTATTTGACTATCATAATAAATAAAACACATACTACGTTAGTTATTCAGAATTATTTACAAATTAATTAACGAAAATTGTATTTATAAATAGAAACATAATATCTTAATTATTTTTATATCTGTGTCAATACTGAATTGTTCACTTTCTTCTCCTTTTTTAAAGGTTTTCGCAAGTACAGTAATAAGTAATAACTGCTCTAAATTAATCAATCCAGCTTTATAAATTTAAAAAAAAGTTTTAAGCGTGTTTTATATAACTAATTTAATTTATACGTTTGGCTTAACAGATATAGAACAATAAAGATGAAATCTGCAAATACATACATGCAAATAGATAATACACACATCTGAAACTACTTGGAACTGTTACAGTCAAAACTCATAACCGGTCAAAACCACTTTTGACTGCGAAAATCAGACAAAAATAATTTTGACCGATGCTCTTAGTCAAAAACCGTTTTGACTGATTTTTGTAGTAAGTATTTTTGACCAACGTCCTTAGTCAAAACTACTTATGCTTGATTTCTGCAGTCAAAAGTGGTTTTGACCGGTTATGAGTTTTGACTGTAACAGAACAACTTCTTCAAATACCAGGAACTTATTATGTGTTTGTACTAACGTGACTTATTGTTCACATACGACGTTTTAAAGCAATATTTGAATTTTAAAACATTCAGCTTTGATTTGTTTTCACACAGCATAACTTACTACACTTCCAACGTGCCACGCGAACTTTTGACGCACTTAACACTCACGAGGCAAACAAAAATTAAGCAGTGTAATTACCAGAATTCAGCATTTCGCGAATAATACTACGCAGTTTCGTTTAAAATTAAAGGGAATTTGCAAAATAATGCGTCAAGTACTAGTTGATAAAATATTATTCACAGAATAGTGAATTTTATGTTTATATAATTATTTTTAATATAATTGTAGAAGTTTTATTTATGTTATTTGCTGACAAGGTCAAAAATATAAATATAAAAATATAAATAAAACTTTGTATTGCTGAAAATATTGAAAGTACACAATTTATACAAAACTGCTTGTTTGTTGTTTCTACTGTTAGCCTGGCGATTTTTGCAGTTTTATGAAACTTATTGTTTACGGCCTGAGGGCTATATATGTATGTATATGGGTTACGGGGACAGTGCACGCCATTAAGGGAGGGTTTATTTTTTATTTTCAGTAATATTAGTTGATAGTAAATACCACCTTAATGGATAATATAACAGGTCTTCCAAGCCCAAAGATGAAGTGATAAAGTAATACAAAATAATTAGATTTCTTATCTGGATCGTGGTTGATTTCAAATCTTCGACATTACATCTAATCCTAATTACATACTCATAGCATAAGCATTAATTATTTCACCAAATTCGAATAGGTTAGAGATTATATGTGTTTGCGCCATTACATGAAAATATTGTTAGTTAATTTGTTTCTTACGTTAAAAGATTTGATCCTCTGCTCAAAATTTAATCAATTTTCGAAACGGATTTTAAATTAATCTATTGACCCTGGTATTAGT
Source organism: Parnassius orleans (assembly GCA_029286625.1). Taxonomy (NCBI): domain Eukaryota; kingdom Metazoa; phylum Arthropoda; class Insecta; order Lepidoptera; family Papilionidae; genus Parnassius; species Parnassius orleans. Next base: position 969,559 of record JAGSMP010000195.1, read on the forward strand.
AATAAATAACAATTTAATGAAAATATAATTATCATTTAAAATATTATTTGATTTTATACACATTATTAGACTTTGTGCTATAAATTTCCCAGATTTGATCTTGATCGAGAGACCTTAAAAATAAGTTGTTAATTGCTCAAGTAATTCAACACCCTGGCTATAAACAGCGGGTAGCCTGTTTGATGAGGAAAGATCATGGTAACAACGATTTAAAACTACAAATTACCTACACCAATAAAATACAATTTGCTGCTAAAATTATCAATTTGACCTTAAACTGTTTTAAATTATATATTGGAGAAATACACTTAAAAGTACACAGAGTTGAAGGCTTAAATCGGAATATTTAAATTTAAGTTAGTTAATATACAATAATTTCTTGTGCGTAAATATTAATATTAAATTATAATATTACTAATACTATTTATACTATTACTACGAGTGAGGGTACTACCGCGGGGTAAATGCAATTTATTTATGGTGTTAGGTGTCAAAGGTGTTAAAAATTAATTTGCTAAGATCCGCGTAATAAAATAAAATGATGAGTTTTACCTAGTTTGAAAAGCACCTCCCGCACTCCCTTAATTGCGTGCCCTATCCCCGTCATCACTAATCCCAGCACCATTACTCCCAACATCACTACACTAGGAAAGATACACCACCGTCGATAATACGACACGTGTTTCGCCTCTATACGAGGCATCCTCAGGTAAAGTAGACTCTGCGGTGACTGACCGCTAAATCACCATAGTTGCCACGCTTGGCATGCGGGTTGGCAACCGCAGTTTTTTTTTCAAATTTTGAGTTGTCCTATCTCCGTTTCAGCTTCCCTCTGTTGCCCCTTACGACACCCACGGGACGATATTTGGTAGTGGATATTCTAACACCACCACGACACGGTATAATTATTTTTAATCTTATACTTTATTAAGTTGATTTTCGGAAACTAAGACTTTATTACAACGCTTAAAAGGGAACAAAGGGAGTAATGTTGGTTCACTGACTGATAAGTAACTTTCATTCTAGTAACAATAATATTTTCATCACAAAGACCTTTAGTAATTTCAAGACCTTCAGTTCTATAATTATAACTTTTAACATAAAGTAAAAACCGACTTTAAATTGCTAAAAAACAAGTTATTTATTTAGTACTCTTAGGGGTGGAATTTTTTCTTCAAATTTATTTGGAACCACTCTTGAAGTATAACTTATTTAATTAAAAAAAAAGAATCATTAAAATCGGTTCTCAATCTGCGGAGATATCATATGAAATTCCTTAAACAATAGTCCAATATGAAACTATTTCCCCTATTTTCCAGGTAAAGCCTACTTAATAAATAAAGTCCGGCCAAGTGCGAGTCGGACTCGCGCACGAAGGGTTCCCTACGGTTCATTTTTATTCGTTGTTATAGCGGCAACAGACATACACATTCTGTGAAAATTTCAATTGTCTACCTATTACGGATCATGATACAGCCTGCTGACAGACAGACGGACGGACAGCGGAGACTTAGTAATAGGGTCCCGTTGGTTACCCATTGCGTACGGAACCCTAAAAAGGAATCATTAAAATCGGTTCTCAATCTGCGAACATATCGCGTAACATACATACAAAAAAAACATATACTCGAAATGAGAACCTCCTCCTTTTTGAAGTCGGTTAAAACAATTTATAATTGATTTAATTTAATTGAATTATCAATGTGAATTGAAATACGAAAATATTTTACTGCGTTTTGAACTGTATTACAGTCACGCTGCAGCTGTATTATGACTACAGCACGGGTCGGCAGCAGGCAGTCTGCATGCGTCGCCTCGATCGGGAAAGGACTGCGCTCTCACAGAATTCCAGTGTAAAATAGAAGCATACATAATTCCGATGTGCTTCGTATGGTCAGTGAAGTGAACTGGTGACCATTTTTAATGTTAATGAGGCATTCTATTCTATGTTGTCCTCAGGGGTGACAACGGATTACCTATGTATCACAGAAAAAAATCTCAGTCACGAGTCATAAAATTTAGCAACTTGCGTCAAAGGTGCGAGGTGTTTCATACTACGATCGCCAACCCTACTATCAAGCGCCTGCGAAAAATGGAGATGCGGAGTTGCTGTTTTTTAACTAATTGAGGCTCCAGTGTATTACTTCTATTTTAAACAAATATACATGTTATATCCACATACACAATATAGAAAACATGTAGGTATATTCCCTGTATATTGGTAAGTACTGTTTGGAAGATTTGTCAATATAAAAGTAAATAAGACACTTACTTGTTCCAACATTTATAAGAGGACAAAACTAGTTTCAGGCAGAAGATGACCTTGACTTGAACAGAGTTCATTTGGATTTATCTTTAAAATATAAAAAAGTTAATAGCAGCGTTTTATTTTATTTTTAATTATTAATACCTGAAATAAATCGTTTTATATTTATTTATGTTGTTAGGATAAGGATAAGGATTTTATTAAAGATTTATTAAGATTTCTTTGGTTTTGCGACAACTCTACAATTTGTCGCACTATATCCAAATGTGCGACCAACTCTGATCACTTTTTGTCTCATTAACATTTAAATTGCCACCACATTAGTGTTACATATAAAATTTTAATATACTATGTTAATATTTGCTAATGTATTACCATTATTATGTTGTTTGAAAGTTAATTAAAAACCTGATTCAACCATTCATAAGGATATTTCAAGGTTTTATTGGTGATTAAAATTACCAAGAAAGCTAAATGAGGTATCTGACTGACCACGAGTTTGGAAGTAAAGGAAAGCATCATGAGGAAATCTGTATGCTTGTCCGCCAGGAAATATGAAGCTCGTCAACACAGACTCTTGCCCTATAAATGTCCGAAATAAGAGGTGTCTTGTGGCCAGCAATGGGACGTATATAGACTGTAACTTTGCTTTTATACTTACTAATGCTCGTATTGACTAACTCTTATGTCCTGTTGAATCACAAGATATAAATTCTATTGGTTATGTATAATGATTGCAGAATTTTGATTTTTGCGCTTATGTTAATGAACTACTTTTTCCACGGAAAAAGGTTTCAGGACATGAATAAAACGATTACTGGCCACTATATTATAATAAATGTCAACGGAAACAGTGACAGTATAGCAAAAGTTAAGGTCTCTACGCGCTTATAAGTTTAACATGTCGAATATCCATCTCGGCATAAAGAACTGCAGGGTTGATTAATCACAGTTTGCGTTGTCTTTTGGTCGGTACTACTAAGTTTGTATAACAGATAATACATTCAAAAAAAAATCTGAAAAACGATTGACCCTGCAGGCCATACCTGGAACTTTCCGCTTATTTTGGAGCGCAACGCTCGAAAATCTATTTAATTTTTCTTTTTTTGCTATTTAATTTTTGAAAATCTGTGAAACGGCTCGACCGATTCACTTAAAAATCTAATCAGCTTGAAGTCTCAATGAACACTTTCGAACGCCGTGTCGCCCATCTCGATCAGTTGATTCGTTCTAAAGATATCGTACGACAAAATTTTATTTACAGACATACACACAAACACACACACACACACACACACACACACACACACACACACACGGCCGGACGTAACTTCCTACTTTTGAAAATTAATAGTTTTCAAAGCGGGAAGTTAATAATAATGTTTTTAATCTTACAAATGAAACGGGGAGCCATTGAAAACTCATCTCATTCCAATCAATATGGTATTAAGTTATGAAGTACTTATTAATAAATCTTACGTCCTACTACTTTTAGCAAAAAGTAATATAAAAAACGCATCATTATAAATATTTTTATGGCCTACAAAATAAATACGGACGTTTTCCTAAGTAATTTTTTGTAAATTAAGATTCCTTCTTGATACATGAGAAAAGCCTAGTGTGGGGTTAACTTTTTAAAAATAAGCATCTTGCTAACGTGTTACAGCTAAACACTCTCTCGTCATTTTTGTGAGCACTAAAGGGTTGCCGTCGTCTTCAAATGCCCTCAAAACGTTCATTTCTCGGAAATATTGCAATTTTCTTTACTATGCTTTTATTTTCTGTCGTACTTGTACTAAATCAACACCAAAATTGTAATCTACAATTTCGATGGGGTTCAGTCAGCCGAGTCTAGTCCCTGAGTACTGCACAAGCCTGAGAACTACGTTATTAGTTTTTAATTCTAGTATCTCGGTGACCAAGCTTTATACTTTAGTGTTAATTTTTTTTTTCCAGAGATGTCACATAATTAGATAAACTTGGAAATGAAATACAACACTTTATTCAAATCGATAGAACCAAACAAAGTATACAAAGTATACTCGTGTAAATATATAAGACAGTTATTATAACAATATTTTTTTGACTTCAGACATAATACTCATTTATAAAGGAAAATCTTTCTGCTGCGTCGTTGTCAGCTGTCAAAGCATAACGACTACATACAATTTTTATCAATATGGAATAAATCCTGGGAAAGATGCGGGGAGCAGCACATTACAAATCAATATGAAGTTATGTAATATAAAGACTTTTGAGTGCTGTAGAGCACTGTTTAGATTTTTTAATGAATATCTCCGCTCCGCATTCACAGCCGTATTTCTTACAGTGTCAAAATTGTACCGACGGTAGGCTGTTTAAAGGTAAAAGGGGATTAAATATACTAGTCTAGTTAACAAGTTCAAAAACGTGTTAATTCTTGTTCCCGCTCTTAAAAATATGTGCGATAGCTCATTCCATTCGGAATGACGTCTAGCAAAATGTATCTCGAGGATTTATTAGCACATAAAAAATTGCAATTGTTATTAACAAAATAAGATGAAAAAAATAAGATATTTAGCTTTTCTTTAATAACTCAAAAACTATTAATATTTAAGAACTTTTGAAAAGATCCTTAAAGAGGAGGAAATTTCCAATAAAAAATTTTTGACTCCCGGAATTCTATCTCCATTATTTATTACTTTAATTTACGCCGAAAATAGGACTCAATTATAGAAGCAATTATGTCATTTTCGAATGGCTCTGCTGGCCTTATTTTATTATACTGTATATTATTACGCCTCAACATCTTAAAGATCTTGTAAGTGCTTCTGCCGGTGACGCCGGCGGAGAACTTCTTAATGACATTACACAATTATGTAATTTTATGCTTTCTGGTAATGTTAATCCAAATTTCATTTCATTCTTATACGGGGCAAGGTTATGTGCCTTCAAAAAATGGGATAACGCTATCCGTCCTATTGCCGTTGGTTCCACATTTCGATACTTAACTTCAATAAGCTTGCAGGCACATTATTTCTAACCTTAAGACAAAATTTCAGCCTACTCAACTAGGCTTTGGTACTAGAGGTAGCAATAGCTTCCTAAGACCTCAGAACGTCGAGATCTGATGAAACCTCGATTTTAGAAAACTGGGGTGAAACCAATAACTTCCCGATTTTTTGAAAAACATTGATTTTCATAGCGGGAAGTTAATACATTTGTAGATTAAAATTAGCAGCACGACTGTTCAAACTACAGAATTTCATCTTTACGGTTATATTAAAGTTGTATAGAAAATAAGGTCACAAACATTGCAAGATATGTAGACTATTATCCTGTAAACGTTTTATTTGTTTTATTGTAATCACGAAGGTTGTATTGACATCAATTATAAAGAATCTTGACCTTGACGAAGTTCTCTGAATCTGCAATGAACTTTCCGTATAGAACACATGATGTGTAATTATGCTATAATGTTGATCAATACTGTAATATGTTACGGATTTTATCACATTCAATTTCAAATTATTTTTAATTTACGTCATTTCGAATGCTCTGTAAGTAGAACCCGTGATCTGGAGTTTTATTAATATTTCTTTTAAAATTTAGGCACATATATCTTTTTACTTTTCCTTCGTCATCATCATCACCATCAGCAACACCTTATGCAAGTCCACATAGGAAATTTTACGTGGTAGAGTTATCCTGCAGCTATATTATGGTTGTAGCAGGAATGGGTCGGTGGGTCGGCTCGACCGGGCTGGGACCACGTTCTCACAGAATACCAGAATAAAATAGCAGCTTAATGCTGCTGTGTTTCGTATGGTGAGTTTAGAGAACCGGAGACCCTTTTTACTGGAAACGAGGCACTCCATCTTAGTCCTCAGGTGTGACAACGCATATGCATTTTGGTTTTTAATCGAGGATAAATGTAGCTGTCTATCGGCCACAGCATCCACTTACCATCAGGTGGACTGTGCGCTCGTTTGTCACCCTTATTCTATAAAAAAAGGCTTGCCACCAGCTAGCGGCATTACTTGAAAGGATTTTTCTCACAACGCATGGCAGGCGGATTGGTTAACGAAGAGCCCCCCCGCACAGGTATTTGACATACCTGTCTACCAATATTGAGTAAAGTAAAATCACATATTTAGTTTATTTATAATAAGTATATATTTAATCGTACACAAATACTTCAAACAAACCATTTTTATCTATTTTATTAATGACATAGTACACCTTTTTTCTGTTTTATTTAAACTCATGACTCTTCGTTATAGTTTGGTATTTATTTATTGTCACATACAGTTACATACATTGTACAAATAGTATTATTCATAAAATCCTTCACCAATCTTTATAGTAACATAAACATATTTTGAAGATATTATTTACCAACCTAGTGGCAAATTATTTTTAATTATACCGACATATTTATTATAACGCCTTTATGTGTGAAATCGCAATTAACGTACACAGTGGTTATGTAGTTATCGGCTTTTTGTCATATTACAAAAACCCAACAACCTGTTTGCAAACAATACTTCGTTTACACGGGTTAAATGTTAAGGTAATGAGCACACGCTTTATCTGAGAACATATTAATACGTTATCCTACTTCCTTCTTTAAAATTATCTATAGCTTAAGCAAACTGGATGTGATATTCTTTCGTTACTAAGCATGCTAACAAAATACTATATAGATTATCAGTTCCTGAAGTCACAGACATTATCATTAAAGATCACAACACAACAACAGTTATTAAATTACTAATTGTTATTGAAGTCGTGCTTGTTTCTACAAACAAGGAAAATAAACACACATACGTCGTGTCAAGAAATATACATTTAGCATTATATTTAACGACTACTAATGTTACATCCCAAGGATTCCGATGTAGAACGGGTACATCTGCTCTTAAGGTTCGCTACATCTTCGTCACTCACAATTAAGTAGCAAATGCCCAAATACGCAAACGCTACTCAATTTTAAGACGCCGTTAAGTCTCGTGTCGTCTCTATCACTTTAAGTCAAAGTGACTGTGACACCATGAGACTTAACGACACCTTAAAATTGAGTATTTGGCCAAAAGGCTTTAAATAAACTGCTTGCTTAGTCGCGTCGAATTAATTTCCATTTGATGGTGGCGTTAAAGAATCCATCACATCATTAATTCTTCCTGTGGTTATCTTAAGAAGTGACTACGAGAAATGCAGAAGTTATCTCGTGTTCTGCAACAAATTTCAGTATAATAGTTTTCTTTTTTAATAGAAAAGGGGTGACAAACGAGCACACCATGGTAAGTGGATGCTGTAGCCCATAGACATATCTACATTTATCCTCGGTTAAGAATCAAATTGCAGATGCGTTACCACCTCTGAGGGCTAAGATGGAATGCCTCGTTTCCAGTAAAAAGGATCTCCGGTTCTCTACACTCAAAATACGAAACACAATAGCATTGAGTTGCTATTTTACGATTGTATTGTGTGAGAGCGTGGTACATCCTCGTTCGAGTCAACCAATTCGAGTTACACACATAATATAGCTGCGGCAAGGCTCTACCACGTAATTTTTTTAAATTTAATTTTCATTCATACATTACAATTCTTCACAAGTCCACTGCTAAACATAAGCCTCCCCAAGACAGAGCACGGTCCTGAGCCACCTACATCCATCGACTTTCTGCATCCCTTACCAGGTTGTCACTCCATCCGTGGGGAGTCGCCCTACACTTCGCTTACCGGTACGAGATCCGTATTCGACAACCTTTCTTCCCTATCGGTTGTCGGTTCTTAGAGCTATATGGCCGGCCCTTTGCCACTTCAGCTTACTTATCCGTTGGGCTATGTCCGTTGCTCTGGTTCTACTGAGGATATCCTCATTTCTAAGTTTATCACTCAGAAAAACTCCGAGCATAGCCCTCTCCATAGCTCGCTTAGCGACTTTTAACCACTTATACGACCAGCTTTATGAAAGACCACGTCTAAAATCCATATGTTATTACTATTGATCTGAGACATGTCAATAATTTCATTTAGGCCAGGTGAACGGCGTTGAAAGTGCAAGGCATATAGTACTACACTTTTAGTAGTGTTCACCTGCCAGGGGTGGCGTTTAGGGTAAAAATATTTGGTACGACGGGGAGGAATGACTAGCGGTGAAATGTTAGGGCTGATGAAGAAGTAGTTAAGTCCACGTTGGAAGAGTGGCAAGCATGGTTTTTTATACGATAAGGGTGACAAACACAGAACACAGATATAGGTATACCCATAGATATTTATCCTCGATTACAAATTTAAATGCAGATGCATTGTTACCCGTGAGGACTAAGATGGAATGCCTCGTTTTCAGTTAAAATGGTCTAGGATAAAAGCGTCGCAAATTAAAAGAAAATAGCGTGACAATATTTTCTCTTTAATCTAACCCTATTCTTTTCCACGACTATTTCTCCAAGCCAAAATCCAAACTAAGCAAGCTGCGGGCAGAACCTATTTTGCATTTTTAATGCATTTTGTATTCATGGAACCTGTCCTTGTAGAGATTTGTACAATAAAATGGGCAAAATTGATCCGATGACATTCATGGCTTAATAACTTCATCATTCACTTTTCCAATTATTTATGTTATTGATGGGTTTTGATTAAAGTAATTACTAACTCTGGTGAAGTTTATATGCACTTATGCATATTTTACTATTAATGACAATTTTATGGCTTTTGCTGCGGTTATAAAAAGGCTTGCAAGAGGACTTTAGAGGCTTTTCTGTGTTTTACCTTCAAGAACAATACATTTTGTACTCATTTATAAAAAAAGATCGAGACTAACAATATTAGTTCATCAATGAGTTTTATTTATTCGTTGTTGGTAATGATCACAACTTAGTGAAGATTATTAAGGTGTGTCATTTTTTTAAAATTTGTTAATAAAATTATCGCACTACGATTTTAATAGGTCTAAAATATAATTTTATATTAAAACTAATCTCCTTATAACATTAATATCTGTACTAAATAGCAGTAAAACGTCATTTATAATAATTAAAATACTTTTTGGAGCAGTTTTATTAAGTACATCTTAATTATTAGAAATAATTATTTGATAATAAAATTTTAAAATACTAATATTATCATAGCTTCGCGCCTTTAGCCTCACTACAAATTTAAATATGAAATCCAGTTATATAACTCGAAATCATGCCATTTGCAGCCAGCTTGACTAAGAGCAAACCTAGTGAATCATAGAAGCATAATTTATGAGTCAACTTTTGAAACTGTATTATTGAAATTGCCTTTAGCGACCACGAGACTAGTATTGATTATTGTTTATATGTATTGTATATGCAGTAGACCTATAGTTCTTTTCGAATCTTTGACGCTGCTTCTAGAAATTGGTGTTGGTATTTTATATCTGAAGTAAACGAGATAGTTTAACTCGAAATGTGGTGTACCACGCGACACACATAAAAACTTTAGTAGATTTTGTTTTCAATCGACTTCTAAAAAAGGAGGAGGTTCTCAATTAGACTGTATTTTTGTTTTTTTATGTGTTAACTCAGAACTTTTTTCTAGGTGAACCGATTTCGATGATTCTTTTTAATCCAAAGCTGGTGCTTCTCAAATCTATTAAGATCTGACCAATAGTTTTTGAGTTAAACTTAATAATGCGTATTTAATTGACCTTGACTACATGATGATGTTCTCATTTTACTTATGTTGAAGTCAGTTGTACAAAATTTTTAATTTTACCATTTGTATTGTAGCAAAATATACAGATCAATTAATAACAAGATTACTCCAAAAACTCCAAATAAACACCTAATTGCCCGCATTGATTAATAAATTAGAGTACATATTATAGTAAAATTATTTTCTAAATCTATCTCTTATTTTAAAATATGTACGGGGACTTAGAATTTACTGACTTACTTTATTGCAGAGACGAATGAATAATATTTAGTTTAACCTGATGAACTAGTGACTAACGGTTCGATTTGAAGCGAAGCTTTACGATTTTGATACGCGTTCGTAACGCCGCAACCACACAGCAATGCATATTAAAGTTAAAGTTATAGCACCTATATAACACTGCTGGGCTCAGGCCTCCTCTTTTTTGAGTGGGTTAAGGAGCAATTAGTCCTCTCTAGTACTCAGATTTCCCTTTAAAACGGATGATACCTATTAATATCTATAAAATTTGTTTTACACAATACACCGTAAACTCGTAATACTGAATAGTCGCGTTGAATAGTAGAATTAGATTAGTAGAATTTAGTAATATGTACTTATATATCATTAATTTTAAAATATATTGATTCTATTATAATTATCTTGTTATATTATTCACATTATTAATACGTGAGTTTGAAAATTTAAATTGACTCTCTTGACAAATGGATAACATTTAGTTTAACCCGGTGAACTAGTAACTTCTAACTGTTCGGCTTGAACCAAAACGATCGATTGTGCCGCGTCATCGAAGTAAACAGTTATTTTTACCGGATAAAACCCATATTGTAATTATGACATCTTTATAAAATGCATTAGTTGCCTTTCACATGATTTTTTAATTTAATTTTTTCTAGAATAAGGGTGACAAACGAGCACACAGTCCACCTGATGGTAAGTGGTTGCTGAGGCCCATAGACATCTGCATCTATCCTCGATTACGAATCAAAATGCAGATGCGTTGTCACCCGTGAAGACTAAGATGGAATGCCTCATTTTCAGTAAAAGGGTCTCCGGTTCTCTACAATCACCGTACGAAAAACTGCAGCCTAAAGCTGCTATTTTACGCTGGTATTCTGTGAGAGCGTGGTCCTTCCCCGGTTAGATTTTATTGTTCTAAACTTAAACGTCCCGGTGTAGGAAGTTTAAGTTTAGAACAATAAAATTCGGATTTGAATTCAAAATACGACTTGGGGCTCATTACTTAATCCTTAGATAAAGTTATTCATAGGATAAAAGTTATTCATACAAAATACTAAGCAATTTAAAATTACATTTGTATGAATAAATTAGTTTAATTGTTACACGTTTATATTCAGTCAGTGATTAATATTATCTAATTATTATTACAGTATTAAGATTATGGAAGTTGCATTAATTTATTTACTAGCCGACTTTAACAAGAATGTTTTTGTATGAATGTTTGGCGATATCTTCACCAATTGTTAATCAATTGTAATTATTCTTTTATTAATTTGGAAAAAAAATTACTCCTAAGAGTGAGAAAATAAGGGATGAGGTTATTAATTTTATTATTTAGACGATATTTAACTTGTTACCTTGGTTCTTGTCGTGTGTCTAGCTGTAGCTTGTGATATTCCTTAATCTTAGTCTAATCAAAAGGGTCAAAAATTTAACTTTTAATAAAAAAACGCCAACTTCAAGGACAGTGAATTTTGATGGGCTGTTGTGAATGAAAAAAAATCATTTACGACAAAAGTATATTTTATATTAAAAAAAAACATTTCGTTTTTAAGGGTCATCATACGTAATACGCGGAGTAGGCTACCCATCAAACTGAGCGTAAAGTCGATTCTTTATAACGGTAATATTTTCTTTATAATATTAATTTTCCACATCATAGGTCTATCAAACTTGGGTACAGCCTTTTTAGATGAATTTTCTGTATTTAGTCGCTGAGAGCCTCATTTATTAGTCAACAGCATACACACCCCGTTCACTACGTTGACATTTAAGAAAAAAGTTCACGTGGATCATAATATGTTTTCTTTTTTTTATAAAGTTTTTGATTATTACATAAATACAAGACGAGCTGATAAGGAACTTAATTTTATGTGATTTATATACCTACGGTGCTTTTTTCTTTTTTGGGCAACATAGTAAGTTGACATGTTAATGTACATGATCTTCAAAAGATGTTTTATTATAATTTCATTCAATACACAGTTTACAATGTTGCAGATGAAATCACTGAAATGAGTAGACTGGTATTCAGTACCCTGAGTAACTTCTTTTTAATTTTATTTAATTTACGTGGTAGAGCCATGCTGCAGTTATATTACTGGTATAATTGTAGCACGAATGTGTCGGCTCGACCGGGGAAGGACAACACTCACGATCTCACAGAATACCAGCGTAAAATAGCAGCTTAATGCTGCTGTGTTTTGTATGGTGAATGTAGAGAACCGGATACCCTTTTTACTAGAAATGAAGCATTCCATCTTAGTCCTCACAGGTGACAACGCATCTGCATTTTCATTCGTAATCGAGGATAGATGTAGATGTCTATGGGCCACAGCAAACACTTACCATCAGGTGGACTGTGTGCTCGTTTGTTATCCTTATTCTATAAAAAAAAATTGCGCAATAAAATTTTGTTCGTTACTCAGTGGACCCTATTAATTAATGTTATAACAATATCTTAGTAAAATTAATATGCACAATCAACTTTGATTTTTCCTTGAATATCTATTTTTAAAACCGTGACTATGGGAGATAAGAGAGAGAATTTGCCCTTTGAATATTAATAGACTTAATTAAGGCTATAAAAATAAATTTACAATTTAAATTGCTTAATCGATATGTATTCATAGGGTGACCCAAAAATAAGCATTAAACCGAGACTACAAGAAAGGCTCGCTTATATCGATAGCTTCTATAAATCTTTAAAAAAATCCTCATAAATTCTTCATAGTTAAAAGTTATAGCCTATATGCGTCTCACGGTTGGACACAGGCCTCCTCTCATTTCTGAGAGGGTTTTAGGGCAAGGAAATGTCCGCCGTGCTATCCCAATGCGTGTTGGCCATCGATATATATGTACTACGTACTAGATTTGGCATTCCGAACATTCACTATGTTCAAATGAACTGTACTGCAATCCGTACAAATTTAGTGTCATTTAGTGTGGCTTCAATATTCATAGAGTGGAGCTGCGCTAATAATACGAGATTTCAAATTAAAGTTTAAACCTGAACGTAATTAATAATTCAGTAGTCAAATAAGTAAAATTATTTGAGGTTCAGGTGAAGAAATAGGTAATAATATTACAATAGAAAAATAAATTTCTTCATTTATATGCCACGCTATCTACAATCATAGACAAAATCTACTATCTGCCGCGCATGCCCGAAAACAGAGAAACACATTTTTGTTTGAATGGCTTCTCTAGTACGTAGTACATAGAACTCAATGGTGTTGGCAAACTTCACATGTCTCCGAAACATATATTTTTTCTTATTTCAGACATGTCTTCGATTTTTTTTCAGACATGCAGGTTTCCTAACGATGTTTTCCTTCACCGCCGAGCACGTGGTAAATCAGCACTTAAAATTACAATTAACAATTTAATTGATGCCGGCGGGGTACGAACCCGGGTTATTCGCGTACTGTGAAATTTACATCGAGCGCTTAGCCCCTGAGCTACCACGGCTCTACTTCTTCTGCTGCTTTCATAGTACGTAAAATTAATTCCGTCACGTCGAACTTGAGACCAATGTAAACCTAAAAAGAAAGATAAAAACATATAGTATATATTAAGTATCATATGCCTCTCAGTTTATCAATAAATATTTAATACAAACACTAAAGTAGTACTAATACAAAAAATGATATATGTACTAACGCAAAAAGTGATATATTATGTATATTACGTAAACACTGGGAACAAACACAAGCTAGTAATACTAGTTACTCGACTTTAAAAAGTCAGCAATTCGTTCATGAGACAATGTATACGCTTTTACGACAAAGATTTCACTGAAGCGTCTTCGGGCAAGAGGCTTTATGACCATCATCATCGTCATCATTACAACCTTTCACAAGTCCACTGCTAAACGTAGGCCTCCCCCAAGGAATGCCACAAAGCCTGAGCCAACTGCATCCATCGACTTCCTGCATGTCTTACCAGGTCGTCACCCCATCTAGTGGGGGTCATAATTTTTGATAGATAGGTCCTCCGTATTTCTTGGGACTTTGTTGTAAAAGCGTATAAGTACATTGCCCTTAAAGGAATTACTGACTCTTTGGAGCTGAGTAACTGGTATAAGTATTTTGTGTATGTTCCTAATATTTACAGAATGTACATCACTATTATATACTTGTTGTAATATGTTTGTCTCAAAATAATATTAAAGTAAACAACATCTCGTGAACAATCAATTCGATTTCCGCTGACACCGATGAAATTGTTAATTGCAATTAAGTACTGATTTACTACTTGTTCGGCGGTGAAAGAAAACTAGGAACGTCAGAATACCTGCATGGCCGAGGAATAAAAATATTTCGAAGGTATACGAAGTCCGCCAACGCTACGCACTAGGGAAGCGCGGAATATTATGTACTTCCTTACCCTCCCAGAATTGGGAAGAAGTTTGTGCCCCGTAGTAGAAAGTACAAAGGATCTAACATGTCGGTTTTGTTAAAAGATCACAGAGTCGGGAAGGGACGCCCTAGACGAAGGTTTATCGACCAAATTGGCGATATATTGAACATGAGCCTGATTAGCAGTACCTTTAACCGATGAGCATATGTGCGTAGATATATGGATGTAAAGGAGGCGAGAGGTGTGTCAGGATCGTGCCAAATTTCCATTTGGCACGATCATAACACACCTCTCGCCCTAGTCTCTGCTTCCTCCGTAGTCTCTGCCTACCCTTCTGGGTGACAGGCGTGAGTTTTTATGTATGTATATGTATATATCATATATTTTTATCACTCAAAGTGATATTCAGCTAAATTACCATATTAATTGAAAAAAAAAACTTATTTAATTAACGTATAAAACTAGTTTGTTATAAGGTCGCTAAAATACGTATTTCTATGAACGTTTGCTGTCGTGACCGGCCGAAGAGAGTTAAGGTAGATAAGCAAAATTAATTAAAGCTTAAGTCAATCTTATCTTAAAGGTTAACGAACATTTTGTTACTCAGTTCATTGATTTTTTTAAAATAGATGGTATCATTCCTGTAATTTATGATATACCGAAAGAGAAAAACCAGGACTGAATAACGGCTGCGAGTTTCCAGAATAATGAATTAATGAAGTGTCTTTTAAATGGTCCGACATCAATCGTGACTTAAAATTGGATTGTAAATTAATAAGTATGTTTACGAATGTCCAACCGTAGCTTCTAGACAGAGTGGCGACAGTTCAGTTCTCAGAAATGCAACTCTTTTTCTTAATGTTTAAACTTGTATTATTTTCTTAGTTTTATACATTAGTATTTTTTGTTTTTTCCTGTTACAAAGAAAAAATATGTTCATTTGTTTTTCTAATTTTAGGTGTGTGAAAAACGTACAATAGATACTCAAGTTTTCTAATGTTATTTTAAAAACTGAAATACGACTCTCGCCTTACTTCGATGAATAGAAATAAAATATGATTGTCTCAACTATTACGAAAATAGTTTTAAAATAAACATTGGTTAACTATATTTATATATAATGATTTCTTATATTAACGCGAACACATAAATATAAGAAATCATTATATATATGGGTGCTGCCATCTGCTTGGGATTCTATAATTAACAAAATTAAATCCAAACCCAAACATACCACTGCAAGACTTGAAGATACTGTAAGTTCATTCTGCGTAGATCGAACCAAAAAATTAATATTAAAAAACTGAAGGTAGCCGGGCTAACTAAGACATCGGGAAGTCAAACATCTCAGTCCCACCCGTGACCATGGGTTGCTGTATAACACCCGAAACGTCGGGAATCAAAATACTAAAATTGAACGCGATAAAATTCGTAAAAATAGTTTTATTCAATATATTTATATATTTAAAAGCGCCTGGGTGTGATATTTTAAAATAATCTCCAAGTTATACGGATAAAATATCAGTTTGCGAAGTACATCACAATCGGTTCAGCCATTCCGAAGATTAGCCCGGATAGCCAGACACACAGACAAACAAAAATTTTATAATGGTTATTCATGTCTTAATCGCATACAAATAACCTCCTGAACTGGATAAAAGTCAGTTAATTCGGTATTCCAGACAGAAACTTCAATTTTATTTACATGACTAGATTGTGGAGGTACCACACAAGGAAATTCTTTTAGAAAGCAATTCACATGCGTATATTATTGCAAGAAAAGAGAAATGATAAGAGAAAAGTGTGGTTTGCAAGATGACGTTGTGACCAGGATTAAGAAAGGAATGCTTCGGTGGTTTGGTCATGTAGAAAGAATGAACGAGGAAAGAGTGACAAAGCAAATTTATGTTGCATAAGTGAACGGCTGAGTCGGGAAGGGACGCCCTAGACGAAGGTTTATCGACCAAATTGGCGTTATATTGAAAATGGGCCAGATTAGGAGTACCCTTAACTGACGAGCGTGTGTGCGTAGATATATGGATGTAAAGGAGGCGAGAGAGGTGTGTCAGGATCGTGTCATATGG
The DNA here is from genome assembly GCA_029286625.1 of Parnassius orleans. Classification (NCBI taxonomy): domain Eukaryota; kingdom Metazoa; phylum Arthropoda; class Insecta; order Lepidoptera; family Papilionidae; genus Parnassius; species Parnassius orleans. The sequence continues at coordinate 986,179 of JAGSMP010000195.1, forward strand.
AAGTCCATAGTCTCTGCCTACCCCTCTGGGTGACAAACGTGAGTGTTTATGTTTATATTATTGAAAATTAACGGACATCTAGACCCGAAACGATTATTTTTTAACCACACAAACTATTATTTCGTGCGTGATTCGTACCTACGGCTCGCACCGCACCTAAACGCTTAATCGCTGTACTACTACCGAATCATCAAGCAGATTTTATATTACTTAATGTGTTTAAAAAATTGTAAACACAAACGAATACGATAACGATAGACAGCATTTTTGCCAAAATATTTGATCAATCTTAGCAGGATGTAAAATGTTATTCCAAGACAAACTTTGAGAATGTGAGAACAAATATTATCTTTATATGTACGGGTATGTCACTGACCACTAACATCTAATAAGAAAACATAAAAAGTGATTGAAATGACCATTTATTTTATAAATTTTTCGTTTTTGAAAAAAAAATCTTCAAGTTTTTTTGGATAATATATAGCCTAGTGGATCCCTCCGGGCATAGTTCGTGAAGTTTCATCACAATCGGTTAATTCATTCCGAAGATAAACCCGGACGGACAGACAAAAATGTCAAAAATGGTTATTTATGTTTTAATATATATGCGTGGTAGAGCCATGCTGCAGCTATATTAGTAGTATAGTTGTAGCACGAATGGGTGGCTCGACCGGGGAAGGACCACGCTCTCACAGAATACCAGCGTAAAATAGCAGCTTAACGCTGCTGTGTTTCGTATGGTGAGTGTAAAGAACCAGAGACCCGTTTTACTGGAAACGAGGCATTCCATCTTAGTCCTCACGGGTGACAACGCATCTGCATTTTGATTCGTTATTGAGGATAGATGTAGATGTCTATGGGTCACAGCAACCACTTACCATCAGGTGGACTGTGTGCTCGTTTGTCATCCTATTCTATAAAAAAAAAACCCTGAGTTTAATAGAAGCCAGTTATTTTGATATTACAAAAAGACACTTCAATTTTATCTATATGTATATTTTTTTTGCAAAAAACGGAAAATTTAGTATCTTATATATCCCATCCAGGTGAAGCCGGTTTCGCTAGTTTTAAATATATGTACTGGAAATTTAATTTAAATGGATATTAATATTGTGTAAATAATTAACAACACAAAACAAATTAGAAATCACTAATCACCTCATTCCCAGGTGTTATTATCATTCATAAATCCCTAATACTATAATAACTAATAATAGTAATGTATTTTGTATTCAACTATATATACTACAAATCATTCGAAAATGATAAACCCAAGATTTATAGACTGATGGTAGGGGGCAGCATCGTCAAAAAGTTGGAATCGGTGCTGGCCTCACCGTCTGTTTAATCCATGTTTTGTCCGGTAAATCTTTCAAGTTATTATGCACGCAAACGTACTCGTTTGGTACGTGGTAGAGTCACGCTATTAATGTGCTATAGTTGCAGCAAGAATGAGTCTCCTCAATCGGAAAAGGACCGCGATCTCACAGAATTCTAAGGTAAATGCCAGTACAAGACTGACGTTTTTCGTATGGTGAGTAACGAGGCATTACATTTTAATCTAAAGGCTGGGGAAACAGCATTTAAATTGAGGATAGCTGTAGTTGTTTCTGGACCACAGGATCTATTTACTGAACCTTTAGTTGCATAAAAGCGGTTGATTCTTTATTTAATTTACGTTATGTAAATTAAAATTTTAATTAAAATCTATTAAATTGTAAAAAATTAATCGTTTAATTGCCTATTGACGCTTTAATGTGGTCACGCGTTACTGATACCGTGACTAAATAAATATTAATTAATTAAGTAAATATTCGTAGATATGTGCAGAAACGTGAGCGACTCGCATTTAAATTACATATATAGTTTCTAACAGAGTTCCAAAAACGAGAAGGTTCTATAAAAAAAAACATACGCGGCCAGTATTTTTTTTTATGTACGTTCACCGATTTCTCGGAAATGGCTGAACCGATTTAAATGATTCTTTTATTATCAAATAGATTAAACTTCAGGAGTGATTTCATATAAACTTTAAGAAAAAGCTAAGGATCAAAATATTGGATGAAGTTTTGAATGTAACAATAAAGACGACATTCTGGTTGTTACCTTGAATTTGTGATATTCTTAAGTCCACTCAAAAGAGTAAAATGAAAATTAAAAAAAAGAAGTAAAACCGACTTCAAGTAGAAGAAAATAAATATTTTCTACATTATAGCTTTAAAGTCGAGGTTTTAGTTCATTGATAAATTATGTCTTAGCATCGTCTTCAGGTAATATCAGGTGAAAATTATCATATTATTTTTTGTTTTTGAAATCAGTTTTACATATTTAAAAAAAAGTAATAACTTCGTTCTAAATTTAGTTTCGTCAATTCTCGTAATTAGTGCCGTTTTATACGAAGGAAGGTTTCATAAGGAGGGTTACTTTTATATATTACGCATTTTTTGTACAAGGGGCATGCTAAAAGTAGTGAGATACTCTTTACAAATTTTTTGACACTTGCTAGTTTACACATCTTATCATAAGCCTTCAAAGATGAGCCCACTCTAAAGAAATTTCGCGAATCACACATAAACAAAAATAAATTGTCGCCTCGCTATACTGCAAGAAACAGGTCTTATTGCTACTGTGGTAGTAGAGGGTCAAAGAACGGTTAATTTTGACTCGTATTATAACAGTTTGTACACCAAAACAATATCAGCTTGCTCAAAGCAACCAAAGTTACGAATAGTCGGGCATCTTTTTTCGCACCAATAAGACAGAACATTTTTTTTTTGTTTAGTTTAGTTGTGTAATAACATGATCAATACTTTAAGAGAAATATTATATTAACAACGACTTGCTCTATGCGGTGCGGTGGCTTGAAACCGTGTTTTTCCCCTCTCCATATCAGTGCGTTTTGGTTTTAGTACTGTTAGCCAGTTGGCATTTACAGATTCTTAGGACTCAGTTTTCCTCCCTGTGCGGCAAAATATTTTCTCTGTTTTGATACGACTAAAAAGGGAAATATACTGACGTGTTTTTGTACCTAATAAGATACTATTCGTGTAAAATGTACGGTTAACATACTTAATTTCTCGTATAGAGTTAAATTATCCCTATTGTGCATGGTGAGAACTATTTACCAGTAAGTAGTATCACTAGTATCAGCCGTGTACTGCACCGGCGTGCTTACTTGCTTTTTTCCCTAAGGAATATTTATGATAAAAATATCGACGTTCAAAGTCCGTAAAAAGATTACAACTCTTTGAAATGTCACATGATTTAAAAGATTATGATGAATTTAACCTTCGCCTTAATTAAAAAATGTTAAGTGTCTTTAAAATCACAGTCAACTTTAACCAGTCTGACGATAGAGTTATATTATTGATGCGGGTGACAATTCAGTTCAAATTATGCGTTATGCTTCATATCCTTTACTAAACTTGTAACATTGAACGTACATTTAGATCAGTTTCTTAGTATCTAATTAAGACTCAAAAAATCTAGAAAAAAAATTGTACCAATGATCCATTAATTAAAAACTACGAGAGAATTAATTATTTAATTTAATCTATAAGTATTTTGTGAATACAGCTTGGTATTGATGCTTTTGTTTTCAGCTTAATGCCTAAGAAAGTTATAGTTGTTTATGGTCTTCAGAATTATCTTAAAGCTAAAGTTTCAACTCTTGTGTGCGTGATAAAGAACATTTTTTACATCAAGTTTAATAAAATTAATAAAAAAAATGCTATATCGTATAAAACAAGAAATAGAAAAGTTGTTTTAACTTTTTTCTATATACTACAACCATATGTTGTAAAATAAAAGATATTAATATGTAAATTATTTAAGCATGAGCAAAAATTCACCTCAGGTGGGAAACCGGATTGGTTGGTAACAGACAAGTTGTCTCCTAGCACATTTAGGTTCTTTATTTACAGGTTTCTAATTAACATCTTTCTTTTACATTTGATATTAAACCAACTTATTTTTTTTGTTCCTTACCGTACCGTACCTTGATTACATACTGGTTGTGTATGTTCATAGCTGATAATAATTTTCTTGAGGTTCCGTTGATAATTGGAAAGTTTTCCACTAATTAGTACATAGCGGTGCGAGAACCGTGCGTAGTACCGTGTAGTAGCGATGTAAGAATATCCACTACCCCATATCACGCCGCGGGTGTCGTAATAGGCGAGAGGGGGAATCTGAAACAAGAGATGGACAGCAGCATCTTCCTGATAACAACTAAAAATAATAAAAAAAAACTGCGGATGCCAACCCGCCTGCTAAGCGTGGCAACTATGGCTAAATCCGCCTTAATAGGCAATCTATGGGGAGGCAATCTATCTGTCCAGCAGTGGACTTTCGTTGGCTATAATGGATTGTGTGCCTTCATGACAATCGCACAAATCGCAATATGCTAGGAAATCAATCAATTGTGTTATTTCTAAAATGTTATTTAAGTAGTTTTAGTTCATTATGTAATCCTGGTTTAAATCTTGATAGGGTTCGAATGAAATGAAATGTAACATATTTATTTCTGCATCGTAAGAAATTGAAATGTCGTTTTTTAAACGTTTGTCATATACGTTTAACCTTTTTTTAAACGTATTACAGTTTCAAATGAGATAATTATTAAATATTCAATCAATATTATAGACATTCTGTTTTGTACTATTTGTTTATATCATATTCTTAATTAAGATTTTGTATCCTTATAAATTTTTAGAATTTAAACGTTTTACTTCGGCTAAGGTTTGAATACGAAATAAGCAATTCAGAGGTCTGATTTTGATCACTATGCAACAATTCTTACGTATGCTTTGAAATGTATTTTTGGTATGAATATAATAAGAATTAAACTTAGTTAAAAAGTCCTAGCACTCAGGTCATGTTTAACGCCATAGGTGAAATTTTAAATGAGAAATATATTGAAAAATTCATTATTTTTTATTTGATTTTAGAAATAACGATTATGGTTTAATTTGATGGTCTTTATATCCAAATAATTTATTTACTTAATAGCGATCCGCCTCGGCATCGCACGGGTGATTTTTGGATCTAGACAACAGCGCCACGTACCTGGTACAATTTTTTTAATCTAAGCCATCCATCCATTCAAACGCACACAAAAAAATTCATCAAAATCATTCGAGCCATTTTCGAGTTTTAGCATGACTAACGGACAGCAATTGATTTTTATAATATATAGAGATATAATTTAAATAAAACATTTAATTTTTTTTATAAACTCCAGCATTATTCCATATAAAGTAATGGCCGTAAATTTGAGTAGCCTTTGCCACGAAAAACATTGATTACACATTTTTCATTCCTCGTTTTTAGCCGCCTATAATTTCACTTAAAAAGCACTTCCGCTCCGACCAATATCTGTCAACATATTTCCACGTTTGGCTCAGACACATCACAAGAACTCGATTTCATTGACAACCGGCGGATGGAGCATAATGAGTTTTAAATTATTACGGCAGATAAAAAGTGGATGCGATGTTCCTTTTAACCTTTCTTTATTTCATAACTGAAGACACTGCACGATCCTCAGAAGTAAAATTCTTTTATACGAAGAATATTTTTAAGCTCACGGCGTTAATATGAAATTTATAGAATTATTCAAGGAAATAATAGATTTTTTGAGGTAAGGGTTGTTGCAGAGGTAGCGCCTGTTGTGCGCGAGAACTGGTACGGCGATGTCGGCGGGCGGGCGGCGTCACTACGTCTCCATGGTAACGCAGCAGCGAATACTTAAACGCTCGCTTCAAAGCCTCTCGTACAGATTGCCAAAATCCGGAGAGCGCGCCGCACGCTGTGCAGCGGATCACCGGCAAATATCATAAGATTGACGTTTCGTAAATATAGGTGATCACTTTAGTTACGAATCTCAACTTTACTCGTGTATTTCAACTTCCATTTAAGTGTTGTGAATAGACTTTATAGTACAATTATAACAGAACAATGTTGCCTCTAGTGTTGTTTGTTTTGGGAGCTTTTCTCGCAGCAACAGAGAGCTGTGGCGCTGGCAAGCAATTGATAAGTAAGTTTATTTTAAATATTTCAAATAATAAACTATTGAAGTCTTTAATAAGATTTAATTGACCATATTCGCGATTATTATTTATTTTAAAAACATTTCTTTGTAAAAATAAAATTTCCTAAAATGATCAATCAATCAAATGTTATTCGTCTTTTCTTTTTTAATTGAAATATATTAAGAACATTTCGATGTATAATGAAGACGAAATAAAAAAAAATACTAATAATAACTGATAGTAAATTTTAGTCATATTCATAACTAAACGAAATATTGAAGTTGCTTTATTATTAAAGCATTGAAAAATTTCACCGCCGCCACCCAGTCTAGATTCTGCAAATGAGTTTTGCCCAAAAATAGACGTCGCCTATTTGCATACCTGTCAGGAAACTACATCGTAAAATTTTATTGATTTGGAAACCTGTATAACACGCACTAATAAATTATATAAATCCTACAGATTATGAAATCATAAGGGTTATTATACTCCAGACCATTGATCTTGAGAAACAAACATTTATAATTAAAAGGAAACTACTGTTACGATTGTATTAGTACACAAAGGAGATCTTAAATTTAAGAAATCTAATTGTTTACGTTTTTCAGAATCCGGAGGTCTAACACCGTATGAGAAGCAAGCAATCGTGGATGCGCACAATCGTCTCCGACAATCGGTGGCCTTAGGCCAGGTTTCCAGTCAACCTCCAGCAGCTAATATGATGGAAATGGTACGTAAAAAAAAAAGAAGAAACCGTCGCTTAATCTATTAAACATTTATTATCTCTTGATATATTTTGTGTACCGGTACGGGGTTGCCACACTAGAACCTTTCTTCCCTTCTTCGGTTTGTGATTTTTTTGTACTAAAACTTCTTCAAGATTTATTTTAAATTTGGTTTTTCGAGCGTGGGGCGGCCTTCAACTACTCGTAGATAGAGTTACGACCTGGTGAAAGATGGATGCATTTGGCTAAGGGCCGTACTTTTTGGCATTCTTTGGAGGAGGCCTATGTTTAGCAGTTGACTTGTGATGTAAGTTGACCTGTAAAAATAATGATAATGATGACAATTTTTTGTACTAAGAATTCTTCAAGATTTATTTTAAATCATCCTCATTAAAATTTTTGAATACATTAATTTGTAGGCAAATAAATTAACTGTGTGATATCATCATGATATCATATATTTAATTCATTTGAATGTCATCTAAACTTAAAGAAGGGTAATATTGACATAGTTACAACATACGGCATTCGCACAAGCCTTGCTATTGCAAAGTTAATATAATAATGTTTTTCAATGCTTAAACCAAGAAAATCTTTTTGCTCATATTATAGAACGTTATGTACTTGAAATCAAGACCATCTAAAACTGTTTCATATGCGTGATTTATCGAAAACATAATGCAGATTAATAATGATTGTCATCATTACAGCCCTTCACAAGTTCACTGCTGAGCATAGGTAATACCAAATAATACCAAACCCAAGTAATACCATAAAGCACTGTCCAAAGCTATCTGCATCCATTGACTTCCTGGATGTCTTACCATGTCGTCACTCCATCCAGTGGAAGGCCGTCCTACGCTTAGCTTGCCGGACCGAGACTGGCTATCTAGAATCTTCGGTTATCGGTTCGTTGAGTCTTGCGACCCATTGCCAATTCAGCTTACTGATCTGTTGCCCTACGTACGGTACTACTACGTCTGGTTCTGCTCCGGATATCATTGTTACCGATCTTCTTAACTCGCTGAGCGACCTGCTACCTCAGTGAACAGACAACACGCACTGGTTGCAATAGATAAACATATGTTAATTAAAATTTTATTTATTTGTATGTAAAATTGTTTTAGACACATAACCTTTATGTAATATATTATAATCGTTGGTGCGTCTGTTAGTGACTGTAATACTTCTGAACACCTTGACCGTTTAAGGTCATATTAACACATTAAATTTATTTGTTTTGACGAGACAAAGGTTCATTATAGCCGTGGTACGATCCAATAGGTAGATTAAAGTTATTAGCAGGTATTTATGGACCAAAATAACACGTATTCACAATTTAGTGCCATAAAAGAAAGTCACAAAATCTGGACCCGATAAAATTTATATTTTTACACTACACAAAAATCGTCACCTACCGGAAAAGGCAGGACCATGTTTAGCAGGCCAGCTAGTATATGCTTTTTCGAGTATTTTTAAAATTTCGGATAGTGCCAGTGTAATTTATAAAATGTGTTGTATTAAATTTGTTAGAAGCAAGGTGATTAGCATTTGTGAGAGAATAATGACGAAATACATAAATTTTAAGTTTTTGTTAAAATTTACGTCTGTTTCCACCTTTATTTAATAACATTAACAACATTATTTCAACAGGTGTGGGATGACGAGTTAGCAGCTACCGCTCAGCGTTGGTCCGACCAATGCACTCCCGCCCACGATCGAGCGTCACAACGTGATGTTCTTCGTTTTCCCGTTGGTCAGAATCTCGCAGCTACGTGGACTACTCGTCCCCCATCCGAACCAGCTGACACTCAGCCTGATTTTATGAAGCAAATTAACGCATGGTTCGATGAAGTCCGCATTTTTGGCTTCAGGCCAATTAGCGGTGGTCACGGCACAGGTCATTATTCTCAGGTAGGATTTTATATTCAACTGAAATGCAACTTTATATGTGAAATAATTCATTGGTTCAAACTATTTATTATATACTTAAAAATATATATTATACACATATATATACTTGTGAAATACTTGGAAAACCTTTAAAATATTTTCATTTTGTTTCAGCTGGTTTGGGGAGAGACATCTAAAGTAGGCTGTGGATTTACGTTCTATTACGATCGCGTTCGTGGCTATACCAAGCTTTACGTTTGCAATTATGGTCCAGGTGGTAACATCATTGGATCAAAACCGTATGAAAAGGGCTATCCTGCTTGCGGTACATTTGGACTTGCTGAGTCGAAAAAATATTCCGGGCTTTGTTGTAAGTATCAAAAATTTTAAATAAATTGTAAGGTCGTATTCTTAAGCTTACTCTAGCAAGACTTCTAACTGTTTATACTTTTTTTCCAGCTGCCAGTTACAGCGCCACATCTACTTACCAAACAGTGGACAATACCAACAGCTACATCTCGAATGTCATTCCAGACAGCACTGGAGACAATCAAGCCTACAACTATCAATTTAGCAACCAGTATTACAATCAGTACAGCAATCAGTATCAGTTGCAGTACCCACAGCCTACTACGTTCTTACAAACGCAAACATCAACATTCAGGCCGCTCCTTAGCATTTTCAAAACAGCATCTAACTTATTTAACAAACCAAAGCCTCAAGTAAGCATTAGTACAGTGTTTATTTAAGTCTAATATTCTGTGATTAGACCCATTCATACATTTTATCATAGCAGTATTGTATTAATAGTGACAGTTGTGTTACTCGACTGATTATTCGAAACTGTTTCATGCAGTAGTTCGGAACATTGTATTTATATTTATTCCTTGGTTTTACAAGGAAATAAGGGTTATTTGCTATTGATAGTTTTTCATTAAACTAGAAATTGTTGTAGGTCTGATAGTTTAATGTTTACAAGCTGTCATGGGTGACCTTCTAGTATTAGCGAATTACATTGTTATTAGACTATATAAAGATATTTTATTTAATAAATATTTTCTTATTAAATAAACGTTTTTTAAATATCATAATTATATCATATAAATTCAATTCAAGCCTTCGTTTCTTTAGACCTTTAGAGCAATCACGGTCTATAAAGGAATGGTGACATAACCATGTCAAAACAGATGACATATGAGTATTAAGTATAATAATTCAAGCAATTTTTTATTGAATGGGGTGACAAACGAACACACAGTCCACCTGATGGTAAGTGGATGGTGTGGCCCATAAACATCTACATTTATCTTCACCCCTGAGGACTACCATGGAATGCCTTGTTTTCAGTAAAAAGGGTCTCCGATTCTCTACACTCACCATACGAAAAAGCTGCTATTTTAAGCTAGTATTCTGTGAGATCGTGGTTCTTCCCCGGTCGAGCCTTATTCTATTATCATCGTTCCTTAATACGAGTGCAAATTTTCAAGTCAATCGGCCGTCTATAAGTTGGTGAAAATTACATTAAAAGATTCCGTTACATAGATGTTGAATAGCATTATTAAAATCGGGTCAATATTGACAAAGATTTAAACAACGTCTCTTTTTGAAAATGACCGAAAAACCCGTGTTTGGTAAGCATGTACTGATAGTTAGGTACCGGTGGCCGGGTCCAGCCATTTTTGTACAATTTATTACTGGTTCTATACAGGATCCCTAGTGTTATTTTAGAGCAGCAACAAAATCTATGACTGCAACTTGTCTTTAAAAAGCGCATTTTACAGTAGAAGCCAGGTCCAGCTAATATTTTGTTTCTATATTATTGCTAGCTTTCTGAGCATATCTGATGTTATGTCCTCGTGTTACGATAGCATGTGCACTCATCGTTATGTACCGTTCGCCAGATCCAACGAATTTCTGGATTCTCTTAGTTTTTATTACATTGCTTAGCAACAAATTAGCAATAAATTTTGACCTATTAGATTACTCAATTATCATAGATTTTGACATTTTACTGCTAGCTATTGGTAAATGTAGCAGTAACATGTTTTTTGTAAAACTTGTTTGGATCTTGTAAATCGGTTTATTAAATGTAAAAAATAATAAGCAAATTGACATGCAAATGTTAATGGTTCCTGATGACTTTTACTACCAGCTTGATAGAGCTACATATTAAGCAGTAGTCTAACTAACTAACCAGCGTGTAATTACTCCCCGATCATTTTAAGCATTGGTTTATATCTACTCAAATTTTATTTTGCTTAACATGTAGACTCTTAATTTTCTTCATCAACTTGTAAAAGATCACTCATAGACCTTTCCTGTTGCAAAATAATTCTCAATAGGACCATTGCTTGAGAGGACGATTCGCGCACACAATACTAGACGTCATGCAACTTTGATGACGTCTGAGTATTCGCCACATGTAAAACGTGCAAAAACATGTAAAATATACATTCTTAAACTTTAAAATTACAAGCCATTATCAGGATAAACATTTTATGTATGGTAATGATACGACTATGTACATATAAGTAATAATGTTTGTATAAATATGTAAATATTTAGTATTGGTTATATGATCAACATACACTTAATCTGAAACGAAGCAACAACTTACGATGATCTTTTGGAATACAGAATAAATAGTGGACGAGGTAAAGCGTGGGTAAATATGATTGAGGAAAATAACATGCTAATTATTCGTCACACTTATATCGAAAGCGATAATTTGCTATTGTCTATTTTATTGAGTCGTAATTTTAGTTTACTAAAAGCAGAAGAAAACAAAAAAAATATGCAGACGCCGTTAAGTATTAAGAATGACCCTTAAGGAAAATGAACGTTAATGTGGCCGGAGTCCCTGATGACTGAGTGGTAAACCACACGATACTATTACGAATTGCAGCGACACATTCAAGACTGTGCCACAACGAATTCGAGTGCGGCGTGATTGCGATGCGTCTGCTTTGGGGTTGGCATTGCAATGTATGAAACGAGACAACACCACCTCCACTGTTTCCCAACCGTAACGCATTCGATGTTCCAATATAGAGTTTAATTTGTTATAAAATCTGTCTTAACGGAGATGTACTGTAGCCACAGGCGTCACTAGATTTGACACTAGAAACTAAGTTGATTGCGTCACCAACCGTAGAGCATCGGATTTTAGATAAAAATGCCTTCAACGGAATCGTGTGGTTTCGCTATATGTCCATAGCAATGATCAAGTACAATTCCGAGAGCTTTATGTATAAATATATTGTATTCGTGTCATTGATTGACTGTATTCAATCTGTTGTGCTGTACTGTACTCGTAACTGTTAAGTTAGACATCCCATTTGTAAGTATTACGTTAGATACAAGTAAATTAAGAAGTCTTTATCTTAGTTTTAGTTTTCGCGCGCACGCTGTTATATGAACATGGGCTTCCTCCAAATATTACCACAAGTCACGTTCTTATGCAAATTTCATCTGCTTCATTCGCATAGCCACCGGAGATCGGTGGTACTAGCCAAACTTCGACTTGCACAGCAATTGCCAAATTCCGATGATCTCTGAACATTTCTAGGAAAGGTTGAGATAACCCGCAACCCGCTAGTGGTAAATGCAGCCACCTACGCTCCAACTCTAAACGTGACGGATAGTCTTCGAAGACCCCGTAACGTTTCAATTGAACCCCCAGTTCTGCTAGACTCCGACGACGCAAATGTCGCCGACCCGTCACACACCAACCGCGTACACACCGTACACCCACGTCCCTGGGCGGTTCTCGCCACCCAAAACATCGAACGATACAACTTAGCCGTCAGAGCCGGGGTCCGCCACCCCCTGTTCGGATGGCAGTTAGATAACTCATCTATGGACACTCTAAACTCTCATAGGTGGACATCGTTATGTAAGTAACGTTGGGAATTCTACAGTTGGGAATTCTACAGTTAGCGGCTACTATCAAGTTCTGTGCATCAACTAAAAGTGTTTTGAAGATGAGCAGAGCTTGCGACTAGAGATTTTTTTTAAAAAATCATAAAAAATCACCGCCCTAAAATCTTTTCGCGTTAATCATTGAGTTACAATACCTATAGAGTCACAACTTAACTGACAATACTCAAAAAATGTCCGAGCGCCGTTCCATATACCTATATATTTTGATATTATATAGTTCAAAATGACATTTGCTCGAATTTAGACGTTAACCTGCTTGTATAATGTTCAAAGTCGCTCGTATGCAATGTCATCATCATTCACTCAAGGGCTTGCGTACGAGCAGGAACAAGGCATCAGTGGAGACGCTATTTATACTAATATTATTAGAGTTTATAATAATTGTGAAATATGAGTTTGTGAGTTTATATGTACCTAGGAGAACTAAACAACTGATTAAATATTACATCACTTTTTAATTTATTTATCATATTAAAAATCATAACACATTTTATAAGATTTTTATATGATAAGTAAATGAAAAAATTGGTGTAATAATTAATAGTATTAATAGCACTAGTAAACCACTAAGGTTTGTGAATTAGGTACTAAAATGCTAAGTATTAATTACTACTTTAGAATGGACATTTAGAATTTAGGATGGACATAATTATATTATTCAACTGGGTGGAGTCGAAGGAGTCAGCTAGTCACACTAATATTATGAAGGGTATGTACGTTTTAGTGTGTATGTTTGTATTTTGTTCGTGCTCTAACAGATCGACGGATTCGGATGAAAATGTAAATAGCTTATACCCTAAATTATCACTTATGCTACCTACTTTTATACTGGGAACACGGGATCACGCGGGTCGCTGATAATTTAAAATAAAACAAAATTAATATTAGGTATAAGCGTTATATTACTTACTTACTTTTAATAACTTACAACTAAAACTTAACCTAACCTAATTACCTTGAAACAATGTTAATTTATTGTAACGTTGCCTTTTACTTTGATTTATTACGACTTACGACCCTTTATATGGCTTGTAGTTTAATTCATTTCGGCTTTGCTATAATAACTGTCCATTCAGAGCATCTTATGGGGTTTCGAGGAAAACTAAAACAAAAAAACATATTTTAATTATACTTTAAAATAATAAAACTCTTTCGACCTACATTTTGTACGGAAAACTAAAAATAAAACATTTAACAACATTGTAATATTAGTACATTAAGTTTAAAATCTGTAAAAATATTTATTGTATCAATCCACCCATAGAACCGTTAGAACATAATTTGCGAGTCACCTGTACGTGACTATTTGTTTCTTTACTCTTGCATATTTGTCTAACGTGAAAGAGAAACGTTATCGCGGCGCCGCGCGGTCGGCGGTGAGTGTTTTAGTTTGCTAATAAAATGAAAATTATTGAAATTTAAATGAAAACATGCACTGTGGATACATAAATACGTAAATTTGGTATGATACTTACCTAAAATATGAAACACCATCCTTTTTTCGCATGTGTCTGCTGTTATTTGGGCAGGAAATCACCGAACACTTTGGCATCGCGGACGTTGTACGAGGATTGTGGTCGCCTTACAACTAAACAAAACTCTGCGCACTTCGCAGCGTGCGCCGAGTTTTGGCGCGACATTTTATTTGTCTGTTTGTGACTCTATAGGTATTGTAACTCAATGGCGTTAATTCCATTTTTGCAACGGATGACGAACTTCAACTTGTGATAAAAAACAATTCAAATGCGACTTCCCGCCAAAAATTATTTTAAAAAATATCTCATTATATTGAATGTTTTAAAAATATAAAAATCTAAATTCAAACATTTATGAGCGACCAGGAACCCAAAACTTTCAGTGTGCGTTATGTAAGCATTCTGTACTTATAAAACAATTAACATGTACAAGTAAAGAGCATATTATGTTTATACGGTCAAAATAAGGATACGTACTATACTTATTGTATATAATTTGAACAGTGTCAATAAGTTTTTATTTACATTATTTTCTAAGACCTTTAAAAGTTTACATTTATATGTATATTTTGATCAAACATTCTAATTTTTTTTTATATTTTGCAGTTAAGCGTCTTTATAATTATGTATAGCAAAAGTAGCATGGGAGTAAAATTAATACTGAAGGAAAACAGTCATGAAGGAGTATGTTAGGTGTGACTCGGAATGATAGGATGATAAATTGTGTGATCTGAGAAACGTGTGGTATGCAAGATGACATTGTTACTAGGATTAAAAAATACTTCGGTAGTTTAAATACGAGTACGTAGAAAGAATGATTGAGGTTAAAGTGACAATGCAAATATATTATATACTGTAGAGGCGAGTGTCAGAGTTGGCAAGGGACCAAATTAGCGATATATTGAAGATAGCTCAAATTAATAGTATCTTTACCGAATGTGAAAGAAGCGAGAGAGATGTCACGATCGTGTTAATTAGAAGTCCGTACTCCCTGACCACCCCTCGGGTGTCTTCTTTATTTAGGAATTATCTTATTTTGACCTTAGATACGTCTTCCGTGAATAATTAAGAGTACAAAAAAAAAAGCCTTAAATCAGGAACAGGCTCTACCACATAAGATATTTATATTATGCCGACAGTACGAATGGGTTGACTCTACCGGGGAAGAAACACGCTCATGAAATAGTAGCATAAAACTGATGTGTATATGATCTAGAATGCATTTGCATTTCGATTTTTAATAGGAGATAGGTGTCTATGGGCTACATCATCCACTTAACATCGGGTGAACTGTATGTCGTTTATCACCCTTATAACAATTTCACTCTATTAGTGTATATATATATGGTATTCTATAAGAACCTCGATTCTTATAACCTTGACCTCAGCTCTTTGTTGGCAGGTTGAGGACATGTGTGAAGAAATAAGTAAACATCGGAGAAGTGTCAAAATTAATATCTTCCGATGTAACACGTGCCTTAAAAATCGAATTTTAGGATAAAAACTCGATTTTATTAATCAGAAAGTTCTATATTTTATTTATTTTCTCAATTACTGACACTACAAATAGATAAAATGAAATCGGCCAAGCGCGAGTCGAGCCGCGCTCTATTAACCGATTAACTTTTTTAAAGTTGATATTTAATTATTTAGTATTTAATTTTCGCCAACAAAAGGAAATTTTGAAATTTTTAATCATAGAAAAAATCAATGAAACATGCTACAAATAAGGGAAAATATTATTGCGTGTATGTAAGTCTCATCTCATCTATGATAATATAAACCTCACGATATTTTGTCAGATGCTGCCATATTGAATCATCCATCCATCCATTACATCCTATCAAAAGTCCACTGCTGAACATAGGCCTCCCACATAGATTGCCTCATAGGGTGGATGGATATTTGCCGCAGTAGTTACGCTTGGCAAGCGGATTCTGAACCGCAGCTTTTTGTTTTTATTCATCTGTAATCAGTAAGATGCTGTTGTCCATTTCCATGTTCAGTTTCCCACTGCCGGCTATTACGACACCCACAGGATAGTATTGGGTGGTTGATATTCATACACCGCTACTACACGGTTACGGTAAGGTAGCTTCGCACTAAATACACAATATCCAATTTAAAGAATTATGTAAACGATGCTACAGGACCGCCGGCAGTCAAGTCCCACAAAAACCGGCATCTTGACTTACAGCAAAGTAGTCTGCATGCATTCGGAAATAATATCAAATGCTCATAAAATAATGGTCAAAGATACGATACGAATGCATTAAATATGTTACAGGTTACAGCAATAAAACTTTAAAAGGCTGTAACGGTAACGGTATCAGGTTTTTTTTGTATAGCGTTTTTATAATGTAATATCAACATGTAAGTACATTAAATTAATGTACACGTAAACTATGGAGTTTACTCGTGGAAAAATGATTGCAAAGGCAAATGCAATCGGCTGCAACGTACATAAAACATAAATAAAATAAAGGAAGTTTATGTACAAACATACCTTGATAGGAAAATCGAAAAAATAATGTAATATGCACAAAGGTTCTTTTATCCATTTAAATATATCATGATTTTTTAATATTATATAATGTCTGAAATTTCTATAATATTCTTTAATTTTATTTCCAACCTATGTTCAGCAGTGGACTTGTGATGGGCTGTGTATGACGATGATGATGACGATGACTTAAAAGCCATGCATTTTGTAGTTGACGCTGTAGTTAAAAATCGATCAGGACAACATCATAACTACAACAAAACTTTGAATGGCATAGCAACAGCGAAAGGTCATCCAATAAGGCGTGCTAATACTGTGAAAATGGAGACTTTGACAACAATAAGAATAAAGAGTTAACATTACACATTGATGCTAATAAAATTAACACATTTTATGTTTTCGAATGACAAGTAATTGCTCTTAATAGATTAATTTTTATACCTTCTTGTGATTATAGCGGGCTTATTATATATTTGCACCGATAAAACAATAATGATCTGTAATTAATTTATACAAATAGCCCATACATATGAAAGGTGGCAAACATGGTAAAGTTTATGATCAGTTACAGAACTACTTATTTACTTGTTGTCGTATAGATTAAGATGAAATTAATGTTTAATGGCGGGGTAAGAACGTTCACTACTCCATATCGTTCCGTGGGTGTCATAAGAGGTGACTCGGTCGCCTTGTCGGAAATTATAACAGTAAATGGGCAGCAGCATCTTCATGGTAATAGAATATTATAGGTATTAATAGTATTCTATAAATAAAATATGATATTTTCCATAAAAGCTTAAAAGCTTAAAACTTACGCAAGTTTTGTTATAATATTATTTTATTGAAAGTAACAGTATAACTCTTTTCTTTTGTAAGTTCATATTTATTTACAATATTTTTTCGCAGTCAGAATCCATGCAAAGAGCTACATAAGTCTACTTACGTTAGTTTTGGTCCGACAAAAATAAAAGGTAAACGCGTTTAGTAGTATAGTATGTGCATTTACAATATTATATTACTTCCTTGAAGACTTATCAAATCTGCTGTTCGTAACTTGATTATAAATTAAAAATAAAGCAAATGGGGAAGACATAATGAAACATTTATATAGAACATAAAAACATACTACTATTAAATATCAAACATTATAAAAAAGTCATAAAAAATGTCCAAATTACAAGGTGTAAAGAGCGCAAAATCGTTTTTTCGCTTTCTTGTAAACCTCACTTTTTGAGTTACGATGTTATTTCGATTCGTGTGTCGATATCGTCCCGTGGGTGTCGTAAGAGTTGACTCTGTTGTCTTGTCGTAAATTATAATAAAAGAGGGTAGCAACATCTTCATGATAACAACTCAAAATAAAATAAAACTGCCAAGCGTGGCAACTATGGAAAGAAACCTCCCCATGAGGCAATCTATGAGGGAGGCTTATGTTCAGTAGTAGACTTTTATAGGCTATAATGGATGGATGGATGCAAGTCAATTTAAGCAAAGAACCCAATAAAATATTTTTCATCAAAGTTTGTAGGTAATAGCTAGGTAAAATAAAATAAAATCAGTTTGATAGTCACAACTTCATTCCTAGGGATATTATCATCTACCATTACACCATTAAAGTATTTATATATCTGGCACTAAAATGTATGTCCTGCGTAACTGACTTCCACCACAATATCTAGAAATACTAATATGCCGCGGTTTAAATCCACAATTTTACGTGGTAGAGCCATGCTGCAGCTATATTAATAGTATAGTTGTAGCACGAATGAGTCGTCTCGACCGGGGAAAGACCACGCTCTCACAGAATACCAGCGTAAAATAGCAACTTAATGATGCTGTGTGTCGTATGGTGGTTTACTGGAAAGGAGGCATTCTATCTTAGTCCTCACGGCTGACAACGCATCTGCATTTAAATTCGCAAACGAAGATAGATGTAGATGTCTATGGGCCACAGCACCCACTTACCATAAGGTGGACTGTGTGCTCGTTTGTCACCCTTATTCTATAAAAAAAATAAAAACCTATTTTTGCTGATTTTGATGATAAGAGAGCTTGTATAAATACAGAATGTGGGGCAAAGGTTGCATTGCTGTGTGTCTGTGGATGTGGCGACAATACATCATGTGTGTGGCTATCTTCGCGTGTAGTTGGTTGATTGTCACTCTGTTCGCTCGTTTGTCACTCTAATAAAAATAAAAGATATCAAACTTTTCGATGATAATATAATAATATGATTTTTTAAATAAATGCAAATGTAAGATGTCAATTAAGTTTTGAATAAAAAGACAGAAGAAAAATCGTATAATGATGAATGAAATACAATGTGAAAGTAACACAATTATTTCATCTAAATGTGTTTAAATTTCATTGAAGAAATTTATGACAACGTCATCTATTAGAAATAATATGAACTACCTTGTTCGTTGGGAAAGTTGTCATAGATGTTTCAAAAAGATGTAAAAGATTTTCACATTATGATGAGGTATCATTTATTATAACAATTTGACAATGTGTTTGAAAGTTAATTGGCAATAAAATAAATAGTGTTAATCATTTGTTCATCATTAATATTACATAGCCATTAAGAAATCAACAAACATCATTTTGTTCTCATGGGTAAGACGTAGTAATGTTAATATTTTATAAAAGATGGCAGTTTACACAATCGCATGTTTGTTTGTATATGTATACTCATGTTACAACTAAAATACTAATAAAACTTTTTAAATATTATTGAGTATTTGGTACAATCATTTTCTTTTTATTTAAATTTTATTACATTTTTAATTGAGCGAGTCGTGGTAGGTCAGGGGCTTAGTGCTCGCTTTAAATTACATAGTACGCAAGCAACCCGGGTTCGATCCCAGCCGGCACCAGTGAAATTGTTAATGGCAATTTTAATTGCTGATTTACCACGTACTCGGTGGTGAAGGAAAACAGCGGGAGAAATCCTGCATGTCTGAAAAAAAATTCGAAGATATGTGAAGTCCGCCAACACACATTGGGGCAGCGCGGCGGACACTTCCTTGCCCTAAAACCCTCTCAGAAGTGAGAGGAGGCCTGTGCCCAGCAGTGGGACGTATATATGCTGTAACTTTAATCAATCAATCAATCAATCAATATATTCTTTATTGTATACCAATACACATTAGAACCAGACAAAATGAAAAAGAAAAAGAAAATACAATAGGCGGTCTTATCGCTCTGGAAGCGATTTCTTCCAAACAATCCTTGTTTAGCAAAGAACTGTTGTTTACAGCAAATTGCAAATAGGGAAGGTGTACATAAAGACAATTAAGTTAAAAAAAATTACTTAACTGTCTTTACTATTTACTATATTTTTTGTTTACTTTACATTTTTAATTTGTATTTTATTGTAAGGCATGGATGTGTTAACGCCCTAAAAAAACGAATACGTGGAACATTTTTTTTGCACCAGTTTAAATATTTTTTACTGTTTTATATATCGCCGTAAACAAAAATACGTTAAAAAATGTTCTAGGAAAAATTGAAGTTAATACTATTGAAGTAATAAATAATATTATTTCAACGGTTAATACTAAACATTTTAAACAAAAAAGTTATGTATAATTTTAAAACCTTACTTTGCCATGAAAATAAAAGTCAATCTCCTTCTCCCAATGCTGCACATGGGTGTCTCTAATAGAGGATTTGCCGCATTTACCACACTAGTCGGGCCGTATAGCATCATTTAGAGTTATACTGTAATTGTAGAACTTTTCTTTCAATCGCGGGGGCGATGCTGTACGTGTTCACAGACTGCAGACTTCCCAGAGCGTCGATTTTTCACATCAGCTTCATGTAATTTTACATGTGCCAAACAGATTTCCCCATTCCTGAGAGAGGTTTCGGAGCAAGGAAAAGTCCGCCCCGCTACTTCAAATTTTACTGAAATAACAAAGATGTTAAAATTATTTAGCTAATATATGCGTAAAAAATTAAACTTATACGTCTTGTTTTACCTTGTTTGAAGAGCATCTCCTGCTCTACCTCGATTGCGTGTACTATTCCCGTAAGAACAAACTCCAAGACCACTACTCTTAACACCACTAACCTCTAGAGTTCGGAGAAAAATTTTCTGATAAAATGCAACATTTTTTCAAATAGTGTTATAATTATATCAAAGTATCTGGAAAAATTATTTTAAAATCCTGTCGTTTGTCCTTAAGATTTTCCTTATGTTGCATGTTTAGGTACATAAGGATTTGTTCCACGTGCCGTAACCTCTGACAGTATTTAGTAAGTATTAAATAAAAGCAGTATTACTTTTAATCACCTTTAATCAGTATTTTAGTTGTTTTACTTAATTGTTACATTTAGTAGTAGAAAAACACTTTATTTTCTTTGGAATCAAAAATTACTCAGGAAAAAAGTATCTTTTGTGGATATAAAACCTAGTAACAACTAGCTAGTATATTATTCATTTTATTAAAATAACTTTACTCTTCAGGACTAAAGTTATTTATCAAAGTTTCATAAAATATAATTATTAAAAATCGTCTGTTTGGTAACTATTGAATTAAATTGTTACTGAACAAAATATTTATATATCATTCAAATTGCAAAAAATGTTGAAAAGTAAAAACTTAAGAAATTGTATGAAAACTAGCTTTTGCCCGCGACTTCGCCCGCGTGGAGTTCGGTTATATCGTATATATATATATGGATCCGGTATTTCAGCACTAATTATATTGTCGATTTGATCCGGAGTAGTACGTTTGTGAAGACATAAAAGAATATGAATATGTGGAAGACCTCTCTTTTGCCATTCCGTTGAGTATATATATAGCATCACACTTCACCAAATATTTTGCCCTTTGTCAATAAGTTCATGATCTTTTTCTTTTTGAACAAAGTTGTGTTTGTTCCTATAAATGACCATCGCTTGGAGAGGTTTAGAAGTAATATAATAAAAAGACTTCCATCACTTTCATTTAAAAATAGTGCTAATTATTTGTATGATATGTTATTTAAAATTATAACTTGTGAATTAAGTAGAATATTTACTTCTAAACCTTTCTCTTTTAACAGTCGCAAATCATTTAATGAATGGGCGACAGAAGGAATTTATAAAAGTAGGCGAAAGTTATACGAGCTTTATAATGAAATATATAATACTAGTGTTATATTTAGAGATTATGTAAAAACATATTCTAAAATATTTAAAAAAGTGTTCTCCACGGCTAAGGCTTTACATTTAAGTAACAAAATTAAAACTGCATCTAACAAAATTAAAATGACCTGGAGAATAATAAATAGTGAAACGGGCAAGGTCAAACCGCGCAACTCGGATTTTCAATTGAATATTAACAATAATTTAACTCGATCTGATCAAGAAGTTGCTATGGCTTTTGAGAAACATTTTACTGATGTTCCTTTTTTGACAACAAAATCATTAAATTCTTCTCCTACTGTCGCCGAATCATTGCTTAAACAAAATGTAAAGGCTTGTTCAAATACTTTTAAACTCCATAGAGAATTGCCAAAAGATATAGTTAAATATTTTAAAACTATTGATGTTAAGAAAACGGCAGTCTTATGGGGGATTTCCGTTAAAGTTATTTAATCTATAATAGATATAATAGCACATTATCTAGCCACTACATTTAATACAAGCGTCGAATCTGGTGTGTTTCCTGATTTAATGAAACATAGTAAAGTCATACCTTCATTTAAATCTGGTAGTACATTAGACCCCGCCAATTTTAGACCGATTTCTGTACTACCAACATTTAGTAAAATTTTTGAGAAAATAATTTTAGATCAGATCTTAAGTTTCTTTAATATTAATAAATTGCTACATAAAAATCAATTCGGTTTTACAAGGGGTCGCTCGACAACTGACGCTGGAGTTAAGCTTATTAAACATATTTTTTGTGCATGGGAAAATTCGGAGGATGCTTTGGGTATATTTTGTGACCTTTCCAAGGCCTTCGACTGTGTTCACCATGAGACATTAATCAGGAAGCTACAGTACTATGGTGTCAAGAACACAGCGCTTAAACTTATTATTTCATATTTAATTTTATCTCGTCCCAGCGAGGATTGCATGTGAAAGTGATAAAAAGATCAGGTCGGCCGTAATTCCTAACATAGGTCATAGCGTCCATTGTTCTTTCGTGCATATACCTAGGTCCCCCCGTAAAAGATGATGGAAGGACAACCATTTATCTTAATGGTTGGCTTCTGTGTCTTGTCGTCCAATACTATCTTTTAAATGGATGTAACTATCAGCACGTAATTTGACTTGATTATTTTTTATATAATTTAATCTCTCTGTTTCTATTATGGTGTATTCATCCACCAAATATTGACTAAAAAGGGCACGATAGTTGACTAAATAGTCATATAATAGTAAATATCTTCTCCTTCTTTAATCATTATTCTATACGAATAGAAACTTGCAGAAGAGACAGTTTTATTAAGCGGCAACTTAGTTGTGGGATCGCATTTTGGTATGTTGATTGAATACCCATCATCCCCCCAGCAAAACATCAATGGATACTGTAGTGCATCATATGCTCGATGTATCTCACTAATACGCTGAAGTGAATTACTTCGGCTCTCGAGGATGATATCCCTTTGATCAAATTATTGATCCACTAAAACTAAAGCCACTTCATTTGTAGTTGGTGCATTGTACCTACGTCTATGTTCTTCTGGTGGTTTTTTATCAGCATGTCATACACTTTGTATGACTCTGAAGGAGGGGCTTTATCAATGGCACTTTTCAGATCTTTTATATACGGGTTCACTTGATGCAGCATATTCTGCAATTGTTTGATTAAATTTGGCAATTTTAAGTTAGGAAATTTAGAACAACGAATCTTTGCTTCTCGATCATCTTCACCTACAAAATATATTTGAAGGTACTGAGCGTCATGTTCAGCTTCTAGTAATATACTTCCAATTAAATGGTAGACCTGGCCTTGTACTTTAAAAGTCGGTGAAAAACCATCTGCTGTTACCTGTTTACCACCAAAGGAAGTCATCTGGAAACAGGCACTATATTTACGATAATTACCCATAAAATGGTCACGATCTGGGTGTAGATCATTAATCAAACTAAATAGTGGTTCAGGCAGTTGTTTCAACCGATCAAGTTGCACTTTTCCAGCGCTGCAACACATACCAGGTGTCTCATCCTTCCATTTCATCGCATTGCACCACTGACACTTGTATGTCATAGAACCCAAGGCTACACTGCTATCAATATCAGGGTCATACTCCATAGCGGAATGGACCTTGTTTTTCCATAAACGTAGTGTAATGTTTTCCTTATACCGTGACTGAATTGCTCTATTCAATTGTGGATTCGCAGTTTGGTAATTTGCAACAGCTTGCCTGTGTACATCGGGATTTTTTTTCTAATAAGCGGACACAGCTTTAAGATTTGAATCTGGCTTGTTCTGCCTATATCTTTCTTGTGCACTTTTTAATTGACTTTTTCTTGTGCAATTCGTAAATCTCGACCTTCGTTTATTTTTTTTTTTTCATATTTTAATGTCGACGATGCAGATTGATCTGTTTCGCTGGTTGGAGATGATATTTCACTGTTTACAAAAGATGTAACAGTTAAATGGTCAAGGTCTGAAAAAGGATCACGCTCTTCGACAGGTACCTCCATGCGAGGCTGTGTAATTTTCTTCGCAACAATAGGCAGATAGGCGTTAAAATGTCCATTAGATAAATCATGGCTAAATCGTAATCGCCTTACTGGACAGATATCTGTTCCGGACTCTGTGTATAGCAGACCGTTTCGATATACTTCAAACCGGAACGGAAATATTAATCCTGCAGCTACTAATTCACAAAGTCCACCGTAAGTTTCATTTTTTAACATATCGGCTGAATATTCATTTGCTGTTGAATAATTATCGCCATTTCTGTCGTGGGTCATAACTGAAAACCTAGGCCAATCATTTACCACAAATCTAACAATTTGTGAACGCACCACCATCGCATTTTCTTGGGTTCCGTACATTAAAAATGAAAGAGCACGAAACAAACAGGCACCGTCACCTATAATGGGGACGGCAGTATGTTCTTCCATTTTTCGTTTAATATTAAGAGTTTCAGTTTTTTATCGCGTTTAATTTTACTATTTTGATTCCCGACGTTTCCGGCCGGCTACCTTAAGTTTTTTAATATTAAAATTAAAAAACTGAAGGTAGCCGGGCTAACTATGACATCGGGACGTCAAACATCTGTCTCCCCTGTGACCACGGGTTGCTGTAAATCACCCGAAACGTCGGAAAACAAAATAGTAAAATTAAACGCGATAAAATCCGTAAAAATAGTTTTATTCAATGTGTAGTGTTCGCGTAAATATAAGAAATCAAAAATACTCCTATCAACAATACCTACTCACAAAGCAAATTTAATTCCAAGTTTGAACAGTGGTTGTAAGAAAGACAAGCAAGCAAACAAAGTCGAAGTCTAGTCAAATATCCGTTAACAGTGAATAGGTACCGTATGTGGTACAGGTTGAAGCGCTCATTCACCATTCACTTTAAATTAGTTCGAAAAAACACAACGTTACCGCGTTCTAAAACGATACCAACGCCATCTATTGTTAGGGATTGGAATTTGAAGATCAATACAAAAAAGGTGTGTGTACAAAAATATACTTGGTTTGGTTGTTTATTATCATTGTTTTTTTTTTAATTTTTAAATTAGTTTTTTTTTTGTTCAGGTGTAATTTTGTGTAAATTTTTTGTACAAATCTTTCTGTCTATTTTGTTTTATGTTTTTGTGCAATAAAAGTATATTCTATTCTATTCTAATAAATTAAGTTTAAAATATTTATCAATATCATTTACGTTATTTACGACCCGAAAACCTTAAAAATGACACCCAAGTCACCCAACCCATGATGATTTTTACATACAAACATACATCCATCCATCGTTCCATCCATGTTGGTTTCAAACCATAATCGATGCCATTTTCGTAATTAACGTCCCAAAAAACCATAAAATGACACCCATATTGACATTTCAACCACATCGCACCCCCACAGGGGATGATGGTAGGTATTTCCCGTCTGCTACGTTGGATTTTGAAATAGTTGTTGTTTTCGTAATCAGCGACCCGATAAACCATAAAAACGATACCATGTTGATTTTCAGAATTTGTCACCCCTTTTCCACCTTTTAGGGGTTGAATTCTGAAAGAGCCTGAAACACTTGTTTACTCATTTATTGATAGGAGTACTCCTGTGAAGTTTCGAATAAAATAGTTTAACTAATCTTGTTTCCCCATACAAACTTTCAACCCCTTTTGGGGTTGAATTTTCGAAAACCCTAGGATACGTAATTGTTTATTTCTAATTGTTAACCTAAAAACAAAGTTTCAGGCTTCTAGCTCTAAAAATAATGGATTTCCATACAAACTTTTAACCCCTTTTTCACCCCCTTAGGGGGCGAATTTTCAAAAATCCTTTCTTAGCGGATGCTTACGTCATTACATCTGTCTATATGCCAAATTTCAGCGAAATCCGTTCAGTAGTTTCGGCTGTGCGTTGATAGATGTGTCAGTCAGGTTTGCCTTTTAGATATATAGATTTAGTAGGTAGCAATTGTTCTGTATAGTCAAACATAAGTACATATAATTATGCCACTTTTGGAATATTTAGTCTAAAATTTTTAGTACAGTCTCCAAATATGCAGCGACTCATTCCTAACTGAGATGTGGTCTGCTTTATAAGTGCGTCAAGTTAAAGGTAGTGTCCACGCAACGTTTTTGTGTTTTGGACGTCGGTTTATCCTCTGAATATTTATCGATATCTTCACCAGGGCTTACATTGTTTTCATAATATCTCAATGAATCTATTTCAATCGAGTGTGATCCATTTTTGATAGCATGGACCTGATAATTTAACTATGCATTCATCAACGCCAAATCCAGCATTAAATATGCTAAACTGAATGAACTATTGTTTGGTTCTTGTTCTAGATGTACACACCCTGCCAGCATGCGATCTACTAAAACAACTTCTCCCATATTGCTGCATAATCATTGACATTTTCCGATGCTTACAAATTTGATCACTGTCGTCACCTTCATCACCACTACTTGAAGATAAGGGTTGATGTTCGATATTTAATGGTGCTTCTTCTTTACCTTCAGATTTTAGACCCGATTCATTTAGGACTCTAAAGATATATTTATATGTTATCATGTCTAAAATTAAAAAACTAATAAAAAGAAAACAATAAACAGTACTATACAGACTGTTCTCGTATGAGAACATAAATATGTATTGTGACTGAAACCGAATGACCTCAGATGAGGCTATAAACTTACATGGCAATTTTGAAAAAAGTTTTTGCAATTATTATCAAAAATAAAGCCTGTTTTTATTATTAGAGATCTTTGACTACTCACCTATCACTAATAAAACTAAAGTAAAGTTATAACCAATCCAGTTTTTCACAGTACACATCTGTAGTAATGCTCATTCCGTTTGGTAAGAAGCTGTGATGAATCACACCGGCGCTATACCACCAAACAGTGACAATCACTATTCTAGGGGTAAATTTTCGTTTAAGGAATTGTTTAGGTGCTGAACCAGAATCCAACCAACTTGCTGAGCGCTTGCAATTGTCAAACAGAATCCATTTTTCGTCAAAATTCCTTCGTTTGTTTGCCTGTTAAGCAGTGCAAGGTACGTCTAGACGCGTATTTCGCGCTGGCGATCATTGAGTTTGTGGGGCACCTATGTCAAGCTTTTTTACCTTGCCAATTTGGTGCAAATGGACCAATATTGTTTTGATGCTAACGTTGAAAGCTGCTGCTAATTCAGCCGTAGATTGAGTATTATCAGCTTCCACAATCGCTTTTAATTCGTCATTATCGATCAAAGTTTTCGTACGACCATGGGGTTCATTTTTCAAGTTGAAATTTCCAGAACGGAAGCGGACAACAGTACAGGTGGTGCGTTCGTTTGTAATATTCGCTCCGTAAACATCGTAGATGTTGCGTGCCGCTTATGCCGCGTTGCTGCCACGACGGTAGTCATATTCCATAATTACTCAAATTTTTAACGTATCCATGATGACGAAAAAGATTCAAATACGATGAAAACATAATGCTAATTAATAAACAAATAACTAATTAAAAAAATCCATGTTTTTTAATTTGAAATTAGAATTCATAGCCAAACAAAAATTATTTTGGTTTGAAATGGCCATTACTGCAGAACGGCAATTTCATAGGTAAAGACCTATTAGTAAAAAAAAATGTATTGCGAAAGAAGACATTTCTCTTATTAGCTACTACGACTAATATAATAATTAAAGACATTAAATATAACCACTTTTACGGATTTAATCGCGTTTAATTTAATTTGTTTTTAACTCTCGTCGTTACTAGTGCTTTGCAGCACCCATGGCCACTCGGGGGAGACAGGGCACTGAGCTGGCACACGTCCCGATGACAGTTAAAGATTTTATATAGTGGTTTTATATAATCTTATATGAGTTAATATTCGCGTAAGTATAAGAAATCATTATACCTTGAAAGTAATTTCAATTACGAAGTCATATTAAAATTTGAATTTATACAGTATAACAGAATTTTCACTAAAAGCCTATGAAAGAAGTTTAGCGATATAGCAATTTTAACAGAGCACATTTCAAATGCAACAGCTGGCATTCTTCCTCTCTGCTGTAAGGCGCATAAATATGTAAAGCTGATTGCATTTTATAAACTACAACCTTGCAACTTTTTAATACTATTTAGGTACAGACTTGCTACAAATTGTAACTTTTTTTTAATTTTATTTTATTATGTAATCATAAATGTTTCTGAAAACTGTTGCTTAAAATTTGCAGCCAACTGAAGTCCAGAAGGAAATTTAATATTTGTTTTTTATTTTAAAATTTGAAAACTTTAAATAAATAAAATTTTATTTTCTTTTATTTTAATTTTTCCCACCTTTAATTCAAAATTAATACTTTGCCCAGTTTTAAATGACTGTACTGAAAAAAAAATGTACTACACGAGTTTGGCAAGTAACTTTAAAAGTTGGCGCATTTAATAAATATCCAAAATGGTATAACACTTGCAAGATTATTTGTTAAATTATGGAAAAAAAATTTTTTTTAAAGAAACCCAGTTGTAAATTAATTTTCCTTACCTGTCTAAAATGATTTTTGTGTACTCCAAGGCTTTCCTCAAGCTGCTGCAAGTATGAGTCTAAATGATGACGATATATTTATGTCATTTGATGTAGATGTTCCTTATTTGTGGGATTTGAAATGGTTTAAACTTTCTTAGGGTAAACGCGACTGGGTGTTTCCGCTAGTCACAAGAGGGCAGGATTATTATTCCCCAGAGGTTAACATACAATTTTTAGCATATTACATTCGTAATATATTATTAACTAAGCTCAATTTGTTTTGATACAAAGAATCGTTTCATAAAATCTTTTATTAATCACACAAATGCTTGACACTAGCTAAAGTGCCAATTGTTACGAGCTGATCTCGGCTTTTAAAAGTCAATAAAACGTTACAGAGGAGACAATACTCATTTTATTAGGCCCTTGACAGATTGTGAAAGATTTTAGTCTCTAAAAGCGTCGATTACTTTTATACATCAAGTGTATTAACTTAAAAAAAAAATGGTGTATTAGATAGTAAAGAAAATAAAATACTAGTAGAATTATGAGAGCAAGTTCAATAACATTTCCATCAATTCAAAAATATTTAAAAAGTGTTCTCCACGGCTAAGGCTTTACATTTAAGTAACAAAATTAAAACTGCATCTAACAAAATTAATATGACCTGGAGAATAATAAATAGTGAAACGGGCAAGGTCAAACCGCAACTCGGATTTTCAATTGAATATTAACAATAATTTAACTCGATCTGATCAAGAAGTTGCTATGGCTTTTGAGAAACATTTTACTGATGTTCCTTTTTTGACAACAAAATCATTAAATTCTTCTCCTACTGTCGCCGAATCATTGCTTAAACAAAATGTAAAGGCTTGTTCAAATACTTTTAAACTCCATAGAGAATTGCCAAAAGATATAGTTAAATATTTTAAAACTATTGATGTTAAGAAAACGGCAGTCTTATGGGGATTTCGTTAAAGTTATTTAATCTATAATAGATATAATAGCACATTATCTAGCCACTACATTTAATACAAGCGTCGAATCTGGTGTGTTTCCTGATTTAATGAAACATAGTAAAGTCATACCTTCATTTAAATCTGGTAGTACATTAGACCCCGCCAATTTTAGACCGATTTCTGTACTACCAACATTTAGTAAAATTTTTGAGAAAATAATTTTAGATCAGATCTTAAGTTTCTTTAATATTAATAAATTGCTACATAAAATCAATTGGTTTTACAAGGGTCGCTCGACAACTGACGCTGGAGTTAAGTTTATTAAACATATTTTTGTGCATGGGAGAATTTGGAGGATGCTTTAGGTATATTTTGTGACCTTTCCAAGGCCTTCGACTGTGTTCACCATGAGACATTAATCAGGAAGCTACAGTACTATGGTGTCAAGAACACAGCGCTTAAACTTATTATTTCATATTTAATTTTATCTCGTCCCAGCGAGGATTGCATGTGAAAGTGATAAAAAGATCAGGCCGGCCGTAATTCCTAACATAGGTCATAGCGTCCATTGTTTTTTCGTGCATATACCTAGGTCCCCTCGTAAAAGATGATGGAAGGACAACCATTTATCTTAATGGTTGGCTTCTGCGTCTTGTCGTCCAATACTATCTTTTAAATGGATGTAACTATCAGCACGTACTTTGACTTGATTATTTTTATATAATTTAATCTCTGTTTCTATTATGGTGTATTCATCCACCAAATATTGACTAAAAGGGCACGATAGTTGACTAAATAGTCATATAATAGTAAATATCTTCTCCTTCTTTAATCATTATTCTATACGAATAGAAACTTGCAGAAGAGACAGTTTTATTAAGTGGCAACTTAGTTGTGGGATCGCGTTTTGGTATGTTGATTGAATACCCATCATCCTCCCAGCAAAACATCAATGGATACTGTAGTGCATCATATGCTCGATGTATCTCACTAATACGCTGAAGTGAATTACTTCGGCTCTCGAGGATGATGTCCCTTTGATCAAATTATTGATCCACTAATACTAAAGCCACTTCATTTGTAGTTGGTGCATTGTACCAACGTCTTTGTTCTTCTGGTGGTTTTTTATCAGCATGTATGACAACTTTGTATGACTCTGAAGGAGGGGCTTTATCAATGGCACTTTTCAGATCTTTTATATACGGGTTCACTTGCTGCAGCATATTCTGCAATTGTTTGATTAAATTTGGCAATTTTAAGTTAGGAAATTTAGAACAACGAATCTTTGCTTCTCGATCATCTTCACCTACAAAATATATTTGAAGGTACTGAGCGTCATGTTCAGCTTCTAGTAATATACTTCCAATTAAATGGTAGACCTGGCCTTGTACTTTAAAAGTCGGTGAAAAACCATCTGCTGTTACCTGTTTACCACCAAAGGAAGTCATCTGGAAACAGGCACTATATTTACGATAATTACCCATAAAATGGTCACGATCTGGGTGTAGATCATTAATCAACTCAAAAGAGTGGTTCAGGCAGTTGTTTCAACCGACCAAGTTGCACTTTTCCAGCGCTGCAACACATACCAGGTGTCTCATCCTTCCATTTCAGCGCATTGCACCACTGACACTTGTATGTCATAGAACCCAAGGCTACACTGCTATCAATATCAGGGTCATACTCCATAGCGGAATGGACCTTGTTTTTCCATAAACGTAGTGTAATGTTTTCCTTATACCGTGACTGAATTGCTCTATTCAATTGTGGATTCGCAGTTTGGTAATTTGCAACAGCTTGCCTGTGTACATCGGGATTTTTTTTCTAATAAGCGGACACAGCTTTAAGATTTGAATCTGGCTTGTTCTGCCTATATCTTTCTTGTGCACTTTTAATTGACTTTTCTTGTGCAATTCGTAAATCTCGACCTTCGTTTATTTTTTTCTTTTTCATATTTTAATGTCGACGATGCAGATTGATCTGTTTCGCTGGTTGGAGATGATATTTCACTGTTTACAAAAGATGTAACAGTTAAATGGTCAAGGTCTGAAAAGGATCACGCTCTTCGACAGGTACCTCCATGCGAGGCTGTGTAATTTTCTTCGCAACAATAGGCAGATAGGCGTTAAAATGTCCATTAGATAAATCATGGCTAAATCGTAATCGCCTTACTGACAGATATCTGTTCCGGACTCTGTATAGCAGACCGTTTCGATATACTTCAAACCGGAACGGAAATATTAATCCTGCAGCTACTAATTCACAAAGTCCACCGTAAGTTTCATTTTTAACATATCGGCTGAATATTCATTTGCTGTTGAATAATTATCGCCATTTCTGTCGTGGGTCATAACTGAAAACCTAGGCTAATCATTTACCACAAATCTAACAATTTGTGAACGCACCACCATCGCATTTTCTTGGTTCCGTACATTAAAAATGAAAGAGCACGAAACAAACAGGCACCGTCACCTATAATGGGGACGGCAGTATGTTCTTCCATTTTCGTTTAATATTAAGAGTTTCGTTGTCATTTTTCAGTGGTAACATTAAATTATGATTATCGCGTTTAATTTTACTATTTTGATTCCGGATTTTGAGCACCTTAAGTTTTTAATATTAAAATTAAAAACTGAAGGTAGCTGGCTAACTATGACATCGGGACGTCAAACATCTGTCTCCCCTGTGACCACGGGTTGCTGTAAATCACCCGAAACGTCGGAAAACAAAATAGTAAAATTAAACGCGATAAAATCCGTAAAAATAGTTTTATTCAATGTGTAGTGTTCGCGTAAATATAAGAAATCAAAAATACTCCTATCAACAATACCTACTCACAAAGTAAATCGAATTCCAAGTTTGAACAGTGGTTGTAAGAAAGACAAAATCAAGCAACTAATAAGAAACACGTAGCAAGTCTTAAGCCGTAAGCAAGCAAACAAAGTCGAAGTCTAGTCAAATATCCGTTAACAGTGAATAGGTACCGTATGTGGTACAGGTTGAAGCGCTCATTCACCATTCACTTTAAATTAGTTCGAAAAAACACAACGTTACCGCGTTCTAAAACGATACCAACGCCATCTATTGTTAGGGATTGGAATTTGAAGATCAATACAAAAAAGGTGTGTGTACAAAAATATACTTGGTTTGGTTGTTTATTATTATTGTTTTTTTTTTAATTTTTAAATTAGTATTTTTTTGTTCAGGTGTAATTTTTTGTAATTTTGTGTAAATTTTTTGTACAAAACTTTTTGTCTATTTTGTTTTATGTTTTTGTGCAATAAAAGTATATTCTATTCTATTCTAATAAATTAAGTTTAAAATATTTATCAATATCATTTACGTTATTTACGACCCAAAAACCTTAAAAATGACACCCAAGTCACCCAACCCATGATGATTTTTACATACAAACATACATCCATCCATCCTTCCATCCATGTTGGTTTCAAACCATAATCGATGCCATTTTCGTAATTAACGTCCCAAAAACCATAAAACGACACCCATATTGACATTTCAACCACATCGCACCCCCACAGGGGATGATGGTAGGTATTTCCCG
The DNA here is from genome assembly GCA_029286625.1 of Parnassius orleans. NCBI lineage: Eukaryota > Metazoa > Arthropoda > Insecta > Lepidoptera > Papilionidae > Parnassius > Parnassius orleans. The sequence goes on from JAGSMP010000195.1 coordinate 1,019,418, forward strand.
TCTGCTACGTTGGATTTTGAAATAGTTGTTGTTTTCGTAATCAGCGACCCGATAAACCATAAAAACGATACCCATGTTGATTTTCAGAATTTGTCACCCCTTTTCCACCTTTTAGGGGTTGAATTCTGAAAGAGCCTGAAACACTTGTTTACTCATTTATTGATAGGAGTACTCCTGTGAAGTTTCGAATAAAATAGTTTAACTAATCTTGTTTCCCCATACAAACTTTCAACCCCTTTGAGGTTGAATTTTCAAAAACCCTAGGATACGTAATTGTTTATTTCTAATTGTTAACCTAAAAACAAAGTTTCAGGCTTCTAGCTCTAAAAATAACGGACTTCCATACAAACTTTTAACCCCTTTTTCACCCCCTTAGGGGGCGAATTTTCAAAAATCCTTTCTTAGCGGATGCTTACGTCATTACAACTGTCTATATGCCAAATTTCAGCGACATCCGTTCAGTAGTTTCGGCTGTGCGTTGATAGATGTGTCAGTCAGGTTTGTTTTTAGATATATAGATTTAGTAGGTAGCAATTGTTCTGTATAGTCAAACATAAGTACATATAATTATGCCACTTTTGGAATATTTAGTCTAAAATTTTTAGTACAGTCTCCAAATATGCAGCGACTCATTCCTAACTGAGATGTGGTCTGCTTTATAAGTGCGTCAAGTTAAAGGTAGTGTCCACGCAACGTTTTTGTGTTTTGGACGTCGGTTTATCCTCTGAATATTTATCGATATCTTCACCAGGGCTCACATTGTTTTCATAATATCTCAATGAATCTATTTCAATCGAGTGTGATCCATTTTTGATAGCATGGACCTGATAATTTAACTATGCATTCATCAACGCCAAATCCAGAATTAAATATGCTAAACTGAATGAACTATTGTTTGGTTCTTGTTCTAGATGTACACACCCTGCCAGCATGCGATCTACTAAAACAACTTCTCCCAGATTGCTGCATAATCATTGACATTTTCCCGATGCTTACAAATTTGATCACTGTCGTCACCTTCATCACCACTACTTGAAGATAAGGGTTGATGTTCGATATTTAATGGTGCTTCTTCTTTACCTTCAGATTTTAGACCCGATTCATTTTGGACTCTAAAGATATATTTATATGTTATCATGTCTAAAATTAAAAAACTAATAAAAAGAAAACAATAAACAGTACTATACAGACTGTTCTCGTATGAGAACATAAATATGTATTGTGACTGAAACCGAATGACCTCAGATGAGGCTATAAACTTACATGGCAATTTTGAAAAAAGTTTTTGCAATTATTATCAAAAATAAGGCCTGTTTTTATTATTACAGATCTTTGACTACTCAACTATCACTAATAAAACTAAAGTAAAGTTATACTCGTAGCCAATCCAGTTTTTCACAGTACACATCTGTAGTAATGCTCATTCCGTTTGGTAAGAAGCTGTGATGAATCACACCGGCGCTATACCACCAAACAGTGACAATCACTATTCTAGGGGTAAATTTTCGTTTAGGGAATTGTTTAGGTGCTGAACCAGAATCCAACCAACTTGCTGAGCGCTTGCGATTGTCAAACAGAATCCATTTTTCGTCAAAATTCCTTCGTTTGTTTGCCTGTTGAGCAGTGCAAGGTACGTCTAGACGCGTATTTCGCGCTGGCGATCATTGACTTTGTGGGGCACCTATGTCAAGCTTTTATACCTTGCCAATTTGGTGCAAATGGACCAATATTGTTTTGATGCTAACGTTGAAAGCTGCTGCTAATTTAGGCGTAGATTGAGTATTATCAGCTTCACAATCGCTTTTAATTCGTCATTGTCGATCAAAGTTTTCGTGCGACCATGGGGTTCATTTTTCAAGTCGAAATTTCCAGAACGGAAGCGGACAACAGTACAGGTGGTGCGTTCGTTTGTAATATTCGCTCCGTAAACATCGTAGATGTTGCGTGCCGCTTATGCCGCGTTGCTGCCACGACGGTAGTCATATTCCATAATTACTCAAATTTTTAACGTATCCATGATGACGAAAAAGATTCAAATACGATGAAAACATAATGCTAATTAATAAACAAATAACTAACTTCAAAAAAATCCACGTTTTTTAATTTGAAATTAGAATTCATAGCCAAACAAAAATTATTTTGGTTTGAAATGGCCAGTACTGCAGAACGGCAATTTCATAGGTAAAGACCTATTAGTAAAAAAAAATGTATTGCGAAAGAAGACATTTCTTATTAGCTACTACGACTAATATAATAATTAAAGACATTAAATATAACCACTTTTACGGATTTAATCGCGTTTAATTTAATTTGTTTTAACTCGTCGTTACTAGTGCTTTGCAGCACCCATGGTCACTCGGAGGAGGCAGGGCACTGAGCTGGCACACGTCCCGATGACATAGTTAAAGATTTTTTATAGTGCTTTTATATAATCTTATATGAGTTAATATTTGCGTAAGTATACCTTGAAAGTAATTTCAATTACGAAGTCATATTAAAATTTGAATTTATACAGTATAACAGAATTTTCACTAAAAGCCTATGAAAGAAGTTTAGCGATATAGCAATTTTAACAGAGCACATTTCAAATGCAACAGCTGGCATTCTTCCTCTCTGCTGTAAGGCGCATAAATATGTAAAGCTGATTGCATTTTATAAACTACAACCTTGCAACTTTTTAATACTATTTAGGTACAGACTTGCTACAAATTGTAACTTTTTTTTAATTTAATTTTATTATGTAATCATAAATGCTTCTGAAAACTGTTGCTTAAAATTTGCAGCCAACTGAAGTCCAGAAGGAAATTTAATATTTGTTTTTTATTTTTAAATTTGAAAAATTAAAATAAATAAAATTTTATTTTCTTTTATTTTAATTTTTCCCAACCTTTAATTCAAAATTAATACTTTGCCCAGTTTTAAATGACTGTACTGAAAAAAAAAGTACTACACGAGTTTGGCAAGTAACTTTAAAAGTTGGCGCATTTAATAAATATCCAAAATGGTATAACACTTGCAAGATTATTTATTAAATTATGGAAAAAAATTTTTTTAAAGAAACCCAGTTGTAAATTAATTTTCCTTACCTGTCTAAAATGATTTTTGTGTACTCCAAGGCTTTCCTCAAGCTGCTGCAAGTATGAGTCTAAATGATGACGGTATATTTATGTCATTTGATGTAGATGTTCCTTATTTGTGGGATTTGAAATGGTTTAAACTTTCTTAGGTAAACGCGACTGGGTGTTTCGCTAGTCACAAGAGGGCAGGATTATTATTCCCCAGAGGTTAACATACAATTTTTAGCATATTACATTCGTAATATATTATTAACTAAGCTCAATTTGTTTTGATACAAAGAATCGTTTCATAAAATCTTTTATTAATCACACAAAGGCTTGACACTAGCTAAAGTGCCAATTGTTACGAGCTGATCTCGGCTTTTAAAAGTCAATAAAACGTTACAGAGGAGACAATACTCATTTTATTAGGCCCTTGACAGATTGTGAAAGATTTTAGTCTCTAAAAGCGTCGATTACTTTTATACATCAAGTGTATTAACTTAAAAAAAATGGTGTATTAGATAGTAAAGAAAATAAAATACTAGTAGAATTATGAGAGCAAGTTCAATAACATTTCCATCAATTCAAAAATATTTAAAAAAATACATGCATGAGTGTCGTGGAACACTCGGTTGGAACGAAGTTATTGATAAACGTATTATATTATAGATTAACAAATACAAATTAATGAATTACTAGCGTCTATTAAAATGAAGCGTCATTTAAAATAAAATTATATTTCTTTCATGGCAAGATAAGAAAGAGCGCGAGGGAGATGGATATTATTCCATTTCGTTTCCTTATAGCCGCCAAGGCCGTCTATACTACGTCAGAAGGGGTCGTGATGGAAATATCTTACACTTTATTTCGCCTAGATGGGGGCATCCGCCAAATTCGTACCGTCCGATAAAGAACGTCGTTCCAAAAACTGCTTAACCTATATGTATGTTACTACCAATACCCAACACCAAATCGAATGTAACTTTGTGCGATAATGTAATACTCAGCAAGTGGTTAGATTCTATATCTAGCGAGGGTCTGATTGGGTAGAAATAACCCTCCAACGTATTTCTGGCGATATGCAGCAGTGACTTTACATTTTCTACTGCGATGAATGGGTAAGAGAGCTAGAGGTAAGAGGGCTATCCTATAAATAGATTTTAATGACAAAAACGAGAAACCTTTTTTTAAGCAACCCTACCTACTCTGTCATAGGTATTTTCAAAGTCTGAAAATGCCCCAAAACTGTACTAGTTTTTGGTCAAATCATCTCAGTGATAATGCGCAAAGAAAAAACCTGGTCCGTACATCCCATCCTCTTTCTATATCCAGCAGCTTACACATCCCGAATTTTTCGTCAGTTTCTTTCTACTTTCAGTTTATTACTCTTTCAATCAATACCTTAGCTAACAGTTTTCCAACAATACTAAGCAGGCTGATCTCACGAAAATTTTTACAATCTTGCTGTGACCCTTTTGCCTTATACAGTAGGACTTTAACTGATTTACACAAATCTGCATAGCACTGCAGTCCGTTACTTGCTTAAGTTTCCAGCATAAAATAAAAAATGTACAGAGGAGAGGGAGCCCTCAGCATTTCTAATGATACTATATCATACCCAGCTGCCTTATCACCTTCCATACTTCTCATACTACCTTCTTTGCCTCTCAACACTTAATCATCAGAATGTAAGAGAAAATATCAGATATTTTCTATAATTATTTTCTGTTTTTATTGCTTTTTCCTTTTAACTACATCTTTTACTTTTTCATTTAGACGTCTAAAAACTGTCTTTTATCTTTCAATCTCGACATCCATACAACCAGACTTACCAACTTCAATTGCTAGTTAAGCAATTATTTTATTTTTTTGCTTAATTTTACATCGTGCCTCATTATCCCACCAAAACGTATTATTGATCCTGGCATTTTTTTTTTTTAATTGTACCACATACATCGTTGACTCCATCCACCAAACCTCACATTACTGTTTCCCACACATACTCAAAGTCTCAATCTTTTATGCACAATTCATTTTAATCACTATTTTTTTCTAACAATTTTATTTATTTATTTAAATTCACCCAAATATTTTCATCAAAATCTACTTGCATAATATTATTAGGTATTTACCCATGAAATTGCCGTTTTTTATGAAATAAGTTAACGTTATTTTTTTCTAAAATTTTTCTATTAATCAAAGTAGTTACCAGTATCGATGCATCTTTGCCAACGCAGTGGCAGTTTATTGATATCCTGTTTTTATTATGGCGTATTTAAAAAATTGAAATCAAGTATTTACAACTATTAACTATTTAAAGCGATTAACTATTTACAACAACGAACTAGGTATTTACAACTAAAATGTGCAATCACTTAAAATAACACTAACCATTCACAAAAATGTTTTCGAGGTGGACCATCGTTATTATTCAGTGCTTGCACACGTTGGTAATCAAAGGGTGATATCAAGAAGAATTCAGTAGTTTCCACACGTATAGTACTGGCTAATTCTGAATTCTCGAGCTGCTTCATTGGTGCTAGCGCGGGGGTTTCGCTCGAAAAACTCGATCACTCCGTTTTCGATACTGAGTCTCTTGCACCTCGAGTACTTCCATGTGACGGAGTGAACTGTCCAAAGTCTAACAGCCTTTGGTTTGCTCCCAAAATTGTACTCCGATTGAGTGGTACACTAGCATTATATTCCAACGCGGTAAAACTGACTTTCGTATAATCTTTGTGCACCACTTAAACTTTAATTGCTTAAAATATAACACCGTACCATTTCATAGTATTCTCGATTCGAATATTTGCGTGGTGTCATTGTTAACGAAGTGAGAAGTAATACTACCTACGAAAATTTAAAAATAGCACAATCTTATACGTAATGAGGCCACAGTCAAGTCAACACTGTCGGCTGTCGGCTGGCCGGGTGAATGTACCTAACGGTGTAACGCCTTACGAAAGGAAAGGGCGGGAAGATACGCTTGTCTTTACTGAGTCAAAACAATTATTAGATACCTAAATCTGTAGTCGAGCGCAAGCGTCGAACGCCACCGAATGTTTCCAAATTCAACATTCCCTTACGAATGTGTGCATGCGTAATAAAATACTAGGAGCTACATATTTAAAATAATGCATTTCCACACGTTTTGAATATAAAAGATAAAAAGGACAAAATGTTTGAGTTTTTTTTTTTTTTTCACCATTCGCTTATATTACCTATTCTGAACCTCCTCTGCAAATTTTGCCGTATATTGCAAAATAACTCTGTATATGGGGCGTAAACCCTCAAGAGAAACAACTTCTTTAAGCCCACTTTTATTCGTATACATAGCATCCTCGGGCTTACACATTCTTACTTTTTCACACACTTACCCATTTTTTAAAGGATTTTACCGACCCCCTGGCATAACTACTCAGTCTCGTCTACACCAGATCCTCTATATCGTTTTATTAGTTAACATTTAATGAAAATTTATTTCACCCAAATTATTTAAATATTTCCAACATTTTAACTTTTTAAATTCAGAATATAAAAAAATAAAACTGAATTAAATTCAGAAAGTTTAATCTTGGTGTAACGAAGCGCTATGCCAATTTAATTATCACGTCGATTTTTGGTGCTTGTTAAAACCTTTTTCAACACTTATTCAATAGGGTAATTCTGTCCATTAATTATTTAAAAGTAAATGAATTGCTTACTAATAAAAAACTTAAGGAATTTATTATTAACTAGCTGTGTCCGCGGCGTAGCTCGCGTATATAGGTTTTACTTAAAGAATTTGACATTTAGATAAGAGAGAGAATATTATACCATTTATGTCATTACTGTGTCAATAAGTGGTAACCAAATAAATCGTTATCCTCAAAGTTCTTTAACAATTATGATAAAGCTCCTGTGTAAACGACTTTAGAAGTAGACTTAGCGGGGGCGTATACAAAAAGGTCACGGGGGCTATTAACGCGAGAAAAAGCAAAATAGAGTTGGCCATGTGCAAAACATTCAGTACTGAGGTCCACTCCTGCAAAGTGTAAAGTTTTACCTTGCGCTTTTCTAAAGGTCTGAATTGGTTTTGGGAACTGAACACGCTTAAAACTGGAAGGAAAGGTATTTTGTATTAGAGTGATATATTTATTTATTTATTTACACTTTATTGTCCACCTTAAAAAATGATCACAAAGAGCGTACTTAATTAATTTTGGCATTCTCTCCTAGTCAACCCTGGGTATAAAAACAATATCACGTGCACCACAACCTGTTAAAATTTCAGCTTCAATGACATTTTGTTGCAATTTTGTTACTTTTAGTCGAGTTCCGTTATAAAGCTTAGGTGGACATAAATTTCTGAGCAAGATTATGGGGACACCCACTTTTAAAGTAACTTTATGTGCTGGAAGATTAGGCGTGCGTGGCGTTAAAAACTCTACTAGGTGGTTGGGAGCGTCATATTTTTCAATGACATTGTCAATAGACGTGTAATCGAAACTTTCACCATGAACGTGTCTCAATATTTCAGAATTTATAGCCACCGCTTGGTCGTTCCGAGGGGCCAAAATAGCTCTTTCGCATAGCCATGAAGCTGCTTGATGAGTTATTTTGTTATTTAGTATTACACACAGAGAGATACACAGACGAAAGTTGACTATTGTACTTAATGTCTAAAAAGTTTTAGTAGTATTCTAATACTAATAAGTAATTCTTTAAGAGAAAAGCAAAGAGCATAAAATAATCACTACGTATTAAGGATGACAATGACATTACTTTTATGTTTAAATTTTATATTTTTATAAAGCTAAAATAAACCTAAAATAGTTCTCGAACTTGGAAAGATATTTTCATAGACTTAGAATATACTGGCGTATAGATCACCTGACAGCCCGAAAACGCGTGACCAATTTTGATCTGTCATTGTGTGCGTTAGCTAGTGATGTACATTTTACTTACAAGGACTATCGAAAAATGATTGTTAAGGAAGCGGTAAAAAGATTTAAAAAAATTGTTTCGTGCATGAAGTTGAATAACTTCAAAAATTAACTGAATTTTACGATGATAGTTTTAAAATAATTAAAAATATTCATATAACATGTTCCTGGGAATAAGCTGAACCTACCTGCCTTTTGTTGGATTTTAATTCAAGTGGTTAAAATCCCAGGTGAATTTACCGATAAACTTAAAATACTCCCCAATAATCAGATCGGAAAGTTGTATTTTCGAGCTACGATCTTTGGAGAAAAATATTTACTGCCGTGGGCAGTTTCCCCGGAATTTCTTTTCTAAAATATTGTTAATATAAATATTTACATACTTAACTAAGTATATACGTATTTATATTTTATATATTTTATAAAACTTTTTGATGGGGAAATTAAAACGGGGACATGGAGTACATAATGGCTGCTTTATTTTTCATATAAGTATTACTTGTGATAATTACAAACAGTTAATAATTAATAATTAAATACATTATAGAAGTTTATTTTAACATTCGACTTAATTATGAATGTAAACCTAACAATTTAAGGAAGGAAATTTGTAGGAATCAGTAAAATAAGATTGCTGTGTTTAAAAGCCAATATGTTTATGAGGCTTCATCATGCTTCATGTTTATATTCTTTCATCTGTCCCTGAAAAGTATAAAGTAATAATAAACTTATTATCATTTTAGCTGTATGAATTTTAAAAACATAATTATCTTAACACAGTAAAGTGCACTAAGTGTCTGAGGATACAGATGCACTCTCTATTCTCTCAATCTCGATATGTTAAGAAAATGGTCACTGTGACCTGGGAATATCCGAAGTTCCGAAGCTCCGCTCAACCCCTTGGGGAAAATAGCGTGATGCTATGAATATTGTACTAGTGTGACCGTGAGGCTGTGCGGTTGGTTAAGTAAGGTTATACATTTATTTTGGTTGATAAATAGATACGTAGTTCATAATGGCTTAAAGAGGATAATCTCAAGATTTTTTTTGTCTTTAATTTACTACAGTTTTATAATGTATGAAAATTTGTCTCTATATTTATCTAAAGTTTTGAAAGTTAAAATTTTGAAGTCTTATATTAATATTATGTAAGAATATCAAAATATTATAATTTGTTCATGTATGCTACAAGCAGCGACATCTGTGTACATGTGGCGTAACTATGTATGGAATGTGAATTTTTCAATAAAATCAGTTTGTCTGTGGTCTGTTGTTCGAATGCACACGGTCGTTTTATTAATAGGTTATGGGCCCAGAATTTTGGCCATAAGACTAGTTTTTCGCGAAGTAACTTGTGTTAAAAAGTTGCAGCTCAACACGTTAGTGTTTTTCGCAGTTAGTCAGGCTAGTTTCCGCATATTAGACTTTGAATCCGTTTGTGAACAGTCAGCCGGTTACTATTGCATATCACCGCAATGGCGACTAATTATATCGTGAATGTGCCTAAATTACGAGGAAGGGAAAATTACGACGAGTGGGCGTTTGCAGCTGAAAATTTCCTTATACTTGAAGGAATGATGAAGTGCATCAAACCAGAGTTGGACGTCGGTGGTGCGGCAATTAGTGCATCAACCGCGGATGACGCCAAGACAAAGGCGAAACTGATTTTAACGATAGATGCGTCGTTGTACGTACACATCAAGACAGTCAAGACTACTAAAGAGCTGTGGGAAAAATTAAAGTCTCTTTTTGATGATTCCGGTTTCACCAGAAGAATAAGTCTCCTGAGAAATTTAATTTCTATCCGTCTGGATAATTGCAGTTCCATGACCTCGTATGTCACCCAAATAATTGAGACAGGTCAGAAACTTTGTGGAACGGGATTCGCAATTAATGACGAATGGATTGGTTCTTTACTGCTAGCTGGATTACCAGAGAAGTTCTCTCCCATGATAATGGCGATAGAGCATTCAGGTATTCAAGTGACAACGGACGTCATTAAAAGCAAACTTTTAGATATGGAGACAGGAAACGGAAACAGTAATGAAGATAGTGCATTTGCCGTGTCTAGAAAATGGCAACACAAAAGGAAACAGACATCCACAACACTAAATAAAGATGGCGCTTCGATCTCGAATTTGCCAAAGACAAGTAATGCCAACATGAAAACTGTCAATGTTAAATGCTACCGTTGTAAACAAATCGGACACTACCGAACTCAATGTCCAAATAACTCGAATTTAAACAATAAAAAGGAAGACCGTAGACAAACCAACGCATTTTCAGCTGTATTTCTAAACGGAAGTTTCAATAAAAGCGACTGGTATATCGATTCTGGTGCTAGCGTCCACTTAACCGCTAACACAGATTGGATAGCAAGCCGATATCGTAAAGTTCAAGAAAATATCATAGTTGCAAATCAAGAAACTGTTTCAGTTACGTGTGCTGGCGATGTTAAGATAATAACTACAGTGAATGACAGTGAAATCGACATCAACATCGAAGATGTGTTTTGTGTACCAGAATTGACAACTAACCTCATTTCCGTGAGCAAATTGATAGAAAAAGGAAATAGAGTGTATTTCAATAAGGATGGCTGTCGTATACATAACAGAGATGGAGATTTAGTTGCTACTGCTACATTGTTGAATGATGTCTATAGATTGAACACACAAGAGAGGTTGATAGCTGCGGCCACCACCTCAGGTCACATCTGGCATCGCAGATTAGGTCACGTGAACAGTGATAGCTTGATGAAAACGAAGAATGCTGTAACAGGAATGGATTTCGTTGAGAAAATTGAGATAAGCAAATCATCATGCAAGACATGTTGTGAGGGCAAGCAGTGTCGGCTACCTTTCACAAATGTTGGTACGAGAAGCACAGAACTATTAAATGTGGTGCACAGTGATCTTTGTGGACCCATGGAGGAGAAATCACTAGGAGGCTCGTCCTACTTTCTTTTATTTGTTGACGACTTCAGTCGAATGGCCTATTTATTTATTGAAGCACAAAAATGAAGCTTTGAAATATTTCAAAGAGTTTAAGGCGATGTCAGAGAATCAAACTAATAGAAAAGTGAAATTCTTCAGAAGTGACAATGGAAAGGAGTTCTGTAATTCAGATTTTGATGTTTACTTAAAAAAATATGGCATAGTACACCAAAAAACGAATCCATATACACCACAGCAGAACGGGTTATGCGAAAGGATGAACAGAACCATCATTGAGAAGGCGAAATGTATGTTATATGATGCCATGATGGATAAAAAGTTTTGGGCTGAAGCCTGTAATACAGCCGTATATTTGCATAATCGGACAGTTTCATCTGTTTTAGATGGTAAAACGCCATATGAGTTATGGACAGGTGCTAAACCAGATCTTAGCAATCTGAGGATCTTTGGATCACCAGTCATGGTCCATGTCAATAAAGAGAAGAGGTCAAAATGGGATAAGAAATCTACTGAATGTATACTAGTTGGATTTCCCGAGAACATCAAGGGCTACAGAGTGTATGATCCTGTGAAAAGAATTATAACCACTAGCAGAGATGTGATTGTAATGGAAAAAGAATCAATCATGATGGAAGTTGCATCTGAAGGCAAGGATCAGAAATCTGTCAATGATGGCATGCCACAGGAAAGCCCGAATCTACAAGATTCTGTGGGGGATGACACAGATTCAACTTCAAAAGAAGTATCAGAAGATGATTCCATTTCAGACTACATACCGTGTGAGTATGAGGATTCTGTAGAAACTATAGATGATGATTATCATCGAGTCAGACCTAAAAGAGAACACCGTGCTCCAGATAGATATGGTTTTGGTGGAATCTGCTACTCGGAGAATGATATGGTTTGCGGAGCTGATCTTACACTGAAGCAAGCGTTGAGGGGGCATGAGGGAAACCAGTGGTTACAGGCTGTCAAAGATGAACTGCAGTGCTTCGAAGACAATGATGCTTGGGATGTGGTAGACATTCCTAGTAGTGGTACAATTGTACAGTGTAAGTGGGTGCTCAAAAAGAAAATAGAATCTGATAATAAAGTGCGTTATCGTGCGAGATTAGTGGCAAAGGGCTTCTCCCAACAACCGGGTATAGACTATGCAGAGACATTTTCACCAGTGGTGCGACATAGTTCTTTAAGATTACTTTTTGCTTTGTCAGTAAAACTAGGACTTGACATTAGACATTTTGATGTAGTAACTGCATTCTTAAATGGCGAACTTCATGAAAATATTTACATGCAAATACCTGAAGGTTTTGATAGTTCAGATACTAATAAAGTTCTAAAGTTAAAGAAAGCCATTTATGGATTGAAGCAGTCATCAAGAATGTGGTATAACAAAGTAGATATTTGTTTAACAAAAAAATGGTTATTTAAAATCTAAATATGAACCTTGTTTGTATGTAAAGAATGAAGATAAAAATATGACTATAATTGCGGTATATGTCGATGATTTTTTCATTTTTTCAAATTGTTCTAAAGAAACTGATAAGTTAAAGTGTATATTAGAGTCTCAATTTAAGATTAAAGATTTAGGCCAAATAAAACAATGCCTTGGTATGTCAGTGTGTTATGATAAAGAAAATAAAGTGTTAACATTTTATTTTCTTTATCATAACATTTAAAAGTTAGTTTTACAATTTAGAAAATTGTAAAACTATAGATACTCCTATGGAAAGTGGACTGAAGTTGGCTAAACATAGTAATTGTGATAAGATTTTACCATACCAGCAATTAATCGGTTGTTTAATGTACCTTGCCATACTTACACGTCCAGATATTGCATTCTCAGTAGGATACCTAAGTCAGTTTAACAATTGCTATAGTAGAGAGCATTGGGCTCATGTTAAGCGGATCTTGAGATATTTAAAGAAAACTAAAGATTATTGCATTAAATATTGTGGTACGGGTAATAAAGATATAATTGGTTATGTAGATGCAGATTGGGGCAGTGATACATTAGATAGAAAATCATACACCGGATTTTGTTTCAATCTATCAGGAGGTGTAATTTCTTGGAGTAGTAAAAAGCAAAATAATATAGCTCTGTCTAGCACAGAAGCAGAATATGTTGGTATCTCTGAAAGTTGTAAGGAAGCTGTTTACTTAAGAAATTTGTATAAAGAAATAACTGATAGCTCTGATTCTATTCTTATATTTAATGACAATCAAAGTGCCCATAAATTATTATATAACACAGTTTTTCATTGTAAATCAAAACATATACATATTAGATATCATTTTGGAAGAGAGTGTATTAATAACAAAATTGTTAAAGTAGAGTACCTACCAACAGCTGATATGGCTGCAGATGTTCTAACAAAATCTTTAAACCGTGTAAAACATTATAAGTTTTTGAAACTGATGGGGGTGCAACATAAATGTAATTAATTTAGCGTTTTAGTATTTATGTATTTACTGTGTAACATTTTGATATAGTGGGGGTATTAATATTATGTAAGAATATCAAAATATTGTAATTTGTTCATGTATGCTACAAGCAGCGACATCTGTGTACATGTGGCGTAACTATGTATGGAATGTGAATTTTTCAATATGTTTAAATCAGTTTGTCTGTGGTCTGTTGTTCGAATGCACACGGTCGTTTTATTAATATCTTATTATAACAATATTTTACTTACTCCTTTTTCTCCTTTTAATGACTCCTTTTAATAAAATTGTTTCTACTTTTTCTTTTATACTTCTCAAGAGAATGTTTGCTGCAAATTGTTGAGTTCTTCTTTGCATTTCAACCAACCCGTCCAATTAACCTTAACCATTTTTTTAATTATAGAATCCAGAGGGAATCTGTTTGACAAACGGCAAAATAAAATTACATTTTAGAACGCAAATCGAGGATTTATTTTCTTGTTGTGTGGGCAAGTCTATCGATTCATTATAAGCATTCAAGATAAATATCGACATTAATTTTGATATAGTTGAGTCAATCCCTAGCGTACATGTAAAATATTTTGTATAAAAATGTATTTACCAAATTCATGCAAATTGTCAACAACGTGACTTTTTTCTTTGCAAAATATCAAAATTAACAAAATAATTGAAAACGATCTATATTTTAAACAGTATATAACATTAATTTTAACCAAAAATAAACGCTTCATAACATTGACGACGTCTTGAGAATTTACCTGTGAATTGTGCAATTATCAGGATTATTTCTATTATTAACACCACAATCACTCACAGAACAAGTAAGCACTTTGGAAAAAAGTTATTTACTAAAAATAACCATTATTACACCCTAAAAATTACAAAATATCTAGGAGCTATTTCTTGCGTGCCGAATTGTGCCGACCTGTCATTCAAAATCGGTTACAGAGTCATGAGATTTGGTATCCTTTTCTATCTTGCATTTTTGCCATAAGGAATTTTCTTCTCCCTTGCACACTATGTTGGTCTATACGCCAGTATATTCTAAGTCTATGGATATTTTCTAATTTGTTAATCTTAACTTCACCATTGAGTTTCAATACGATCCACCGGCGGAAAATCTTAACACCGCAATTCAGAAAAAGATATTTGTACAACGTCATCTACAATAATTTTTTATTATTTATTTTATACTATTTATTTTATCCTTTATTCTATAAAAAAACAACGTTTCATGTGAGAAAACATCCTTCTTTAGTTTAAGGAAAACATATTCTATTTTTATGTTTAATGTGTTTTAAGAATAAATATATTAGTTTAGAACGTTATTTTACACATAAATCTTTTTATTCGGTACTATTTCTGAGATTTTATGGCGCCATTGAACAAATTCGAACTAGGGATGCCCGATTTTTTTGTTTTGAATCGATCTTCTGGATCGTAATGGATCGTAACCTCGTGAATCGATTCACGATTTAATCAAATTGCATTGAATCGATCTTATTCGATCTCGGAAAATCGCACCGTAATTTTATAAAAATAAAGAAAAGCACAGTATGCATACAAAATTATTTATATTAACAATGCCTATTACGGTATCCAGTGAGTTTTTCCAAATTATTATTTTTGAAAAGTAGAAAACAGGTTTTACATTATAAATTCCAACTATCTACATTTAAACTCTTCAAAAATAATAATTTTGACAGCTGCACTGGATCCAGCCTATTACGGCAATTTTTTTCTAAAATAAAAGTTGGGTAAGTTACTCCCTGTAACATCGGTTATCTGCCAGTGAAAGTCCCGTCAAAATCAGCCCAGCCGTATTTGAGATTAGCCGGAACAAACAGATAGACAGATAGACAGACAGACAGACAGACAGACAGACAGATAGACAGACAGACGGACAGACGGACATACGGACAGACGGACAGACAGACAGACAGACAAAAAAAAAAAAATACTTTTTGTTATTAGTACAGTATATATGTATTTTGATATGTATGTAGTAAAAAGCTGTTATTTTTACATTACAAACAGACACTTTAATTTTATTTATTTGTATAGAAGATAGATACTTACGATTTCGGCAATTGCTAATAAAATAATAAATAGTAGAACTTTCTATACTTTTGCTTAGCTCAGAATAAGTGCCTATGTGATGACGTCTGAGATGATTTTTTAAATTGGTAGTATTTCCATTAGTTTTAACCATCTGTTTACACATTTTACATTGTCCACCTATGTCACATTTAATAAAAAAAGCCGAAACGTTTGATTTGGTTGGCGGGGCCATATTAAAAAGTATTTTAAAATAATAGTTTACGCTCACAGAACAGCTCAACTTTTCGAATCGCAATAATACAAATAATGAAAGATCATAGAACACTAACATAGGTACCCGATAATAAAATAAACAAAATATTATCATACCTACCTTCATACTTCATACATTACCGCTTTTGATGTAACTCGAAGCTACTCTCATTCAATGTGTAGGTAGGTAATCTTACTTTGTTTTAGTTATTCTGTCCCCTTCCCGGCAATACGATAGGTATGCAAAGATCGGTTAGTACGTTAGTACGTTACGGTTCGGTTGATGTTTAGGTTTTAGTTGATACGATTTTTTCTTACGATCTTATAGGCATAGGATTCGATCCGGGTGAAGTTCGCATTCCCTTGAATCGATTCAAAAATCGGTAGATCGTATGGCCGTGAATCGATCTTTCAGAAAATCGATTCAGATCGGGCATCCCTAATTCCAACCTACATTTCAAAATAATAATCATTACTTTTGATAGCATTAACCGATTTTGATAAAAACTAAACACACGAACGTATTACGTAATTAGTACTTTATACGTGATGCGTTAACAAACAAACAGACAGACAGAGAGACAATTCTAAAAATGGTAGAAATGTATTTAATTACTTATTTTTATTCCCTCTCAATCAATTTTATTACAAAAACATAAAATGTGCAGACATCTGCAATTTACATTTTTATTATACGTATATGTATAGATGTATAGATGTATGTGTAGATTTCAAAAGTGTATTTGGGGATGATATTATTTCAACATTTATAATAAATATCTTCTATGTTTATAGGGTTTTTCCATAGGAACCCCGTACTTTGAAGCGTATAGCGGCCACTTTGGTAAAGTGATAGTTGTCAAAGTATCATGCCCACTTTCCATACATTGATTGACCTGTCACTTGATTCGTTTTACAGGTCGAGTCTACCTACAACTAGTGTTGTATAAAAGCAATTATTGTTTATAATAACATAATAACTTATCATCATTTCATTTAGAGGCCAGGGAAAAATGTTTTTAAGTAAATAAGTTTTTGAGGTTATAACAGCTGTCAGATAAGGTCTACCATTAATACTGCCCCACTGCTGGGCAAAGGCCTCTTCTCATACAGAGAAGGCATGAGCATTAATCACCACGCTTGGTCAAGCCCATAACGCTGAAGCGTATTAACACATATGTTACAGTTTATACAAAGCAATCTCGTAGAAGGCTCCATAACGCTTTCTAACAAGAGCGATAACGTCTTAGATCAAAATAAAAAAGCACATAATCGGTATTCGTATAACACAGGTCAAAGTAATAGTAAGTATAAGGTATCAAAGACCGTGGAAAATGCAAAAGTTGTAAGGGTATCAGAAAATCCAAAATCGCACAATACAGCAAATGGACAAATGCAAAACTGCAAAACGTCAAACGAATGACAGCCTAGCATTCATTCATTTTTCATCATGTCATTCATTTTTTTATATATTTTTGGCATTGCTTCTGGGCCTTTCTGCCACTGTAGAACACGTTCCGTCTCCAAAAGTCTATTGAGAATGATACACACAATATTGTTGCACGCCACTATTAATGTCTTGCACATGGCAACACTAGTTACCACTAGCGCCCTCTAGTATCGAGTAGAAGAACTAGGAAAGTCAAGATCCTTCTAGAAATTTTGGGACCGATATGTACTCGAACATTATGTATGTTTCTACAGTAGAAGGTTCTGGAAAGTATCTGAGGCGCTATATAAGGCCGGTATAGACCACGACCGAGTCAGTATTGAATTGGCGATACAAGCGAAGACTTCGAAGCGATACAACTGCGAACTAAAGCGATCTGTAGTAAAATTGTGTTTTGTTATTAGTGTGGTTTAAAGTTGTAATTAGTGTTGTGTGATTAAAGTGTCAATTTTAGTAATTCACTCGGCAGTTTTTAATTGTCTCGAACCCCAAGCTCGTAACAATATCATTACTTTTTTCCCTGGCTATTTGAAATGCAATTATGCGATACGGAATAAGCAAAAAAAAAAATGCTATTTTATAAGATAGTGATGTAAAATATCACTAGACGCGTAAAAACATTTTCAGATCAAAACTGGACATGATTCTTTGACAAGAATACTTATTTAATCTTGACATTTCACCTCGGAACATTACACACTATAACAGCGTGCTGAAAATTTATTATCAAAATCAGTGCTCCGTTCGCCTAACGTTCCGTGGGTTGCATCTAACGTTGAATTTATTGGATGATAAGTTAAGATAAGGTAAGTCGTATGACTACTTGATCTACTTCGATTGACTACTTTCTGTAGGGCCACGTGTAATCTCTGTTCTATGCAGGCAAACCACAGACAATTGCCGCCATGAAGGCCAACATAACTCGCGTTCTTCAAGAAATTGAGCCCCATTTATGCGAAGATGTCTTCCAAAATTGATCCACCAGTATACACCACCTACAGCCAAGTCGTGGCAGCCATTTGGCTAAAATTGCGCTCTATGAAGCGCTCTAATGAAAAACCTATATATATATATACACACACACACACACACACACATATATATATATATATATATATATATATATATTATGTGTATATATATATATATATATATATATATATACATATTATACTATACACATAAGAGGATATCAATAATAAGATAATTAATATCCTCATATGTGGATATTATATGATATATAATATGGATATATAATATATATACCTCTAATATAATATAGGAGTGAGTAAAGGTGGAAGGATAAGTAGTCTTGAACATCCACGCTGAACATCCAAGACTTTTTCCTAGCCTTTTGCAATTCATCGGAGGTCACATCACTGATAAAGCACCCTAGCTGCTGGTTATATCGAAAATGTCAGGACAAAAGTGTGTTTTTTATGATTAACGGGCATGTTTTGTTTTAAATGCGGTACTTTTCATTCTTACCCAATAATGAAAAGTACAATTTAACCCTTTCCCTGTCCCATGAATCATATATGAACATTTCGATTGTTTAACTATTGTGTCTATTTCGCGGACAGGGAAATTGTTAAAATTAGCAATTGTCCATTTTTACTGTTAAACACTTTAAACAGAATTTTGATAGCCTGTGATTAAAAAATAAAAAGAAAGAGATTAAACATTTTAACAAATGTGTCTGTAATCTGAATTTAAATCGCCCTATTACAAATAGAATTGAGCAATACTACAACAATATTTGACAACCATTTTAATAATTTTTCGCAGTAGCAGTGAACACGAGCGTAACACGTTTGGCAACCTACGGCTGGCTTGAATTCAAATGATTATTTCAGAATTCTAGGGATTACATAGTTTATTTTGAATATTAATAAAACAAATGTTATTACTACTATTTTAGTATTTATTCAATATGATATAGTATAGTTAAAACATACTGTTTAATATATTAATTAATGCTTTAACGTGTTTTGTGCTAAGCAAATTACTATTAGGTCATTTTTAATGCAGAAACAACACTATTTGATGCGAGAACTATTTACTAATTTATGTTTAAAAATTTTCTTTTTTTTTCTTTTGGTTTAATGTGTTAAAAACATTTCATTTCACTCTGCACAGTTTTTAGTATCGCTTCACGTAATTCAATGGCTCACACATCCGTAATATCAACTTCGGCTATCCACTTCCATCCAGTTCCAGCTATCGGTTATTTTTAGGCACTTGAGTCTGTCGTTTTACGTAAGATGTGAGAAAGCTATCTTAGGTGCCCGACTCTTATATTTCTTCTTACACATCGCACGACGCACCCACCCTTAGGCTGGCACGGATTGTCATAAAGAGTATCCTTCTTTATCTTCACAACTTCACTAACGTTCCCTGCTAACATTGGCCAGTCTCTCTGCCATACCTAAACCTACAACTTTTTATACGTGGTAGAGCCACGCTGCAACTAGGTATATTGTGATTGTAGCACGAACGGATTGGCTCGACCGGAGTGGAACCACGCTCTCACAGAATACCATCGTAAAATAGCAGCCTAATGCTGCTGTGTTTCATATGGCGAGTGTAGAGAATGGGAGACCCTTTTAACTGGAAACGGGGCATTCCATCTCAGACCTCAGAGGTGACAACACATCTGCATTTCGATTCTTAATTGAGTACAAACGTAGATGTCTATGGGCTACAACATCCATTTACCATCAGGTGGACTGTGTGCTCGTTTGTCAGCCTTTTCTATAAAAAAATAGATTTATAGATCCGTTATCTGGCTTGACTGGTTAAGATTTAAAATTATTATATTATAATTTATTATATTATAATATAATATAATATATAATTTCTATAGTAGCAGCGCGACCTTGAAAGAACCCATTAAACCATTTCATAACATAGATATTGTAAAAGGCAACTAAGGGAAAGCTCAGAAAGATCTTATGGCGTCATGATCAAAGATCGAGATATCAAGGATTCGATAAAATCCCCGGTAAAGGAAAATCCTGTAAAGAATAATAAAAAAATCACAATTATTGGTATCATGTTTTTTTAGCGGCTTATTCCACGTTGTTTTAAGTTTAGTACTAATTCCCACGTAATATGCACTCCTATATCAATAACATGGTTCGGGCATTATAAATAATATTAAGACTTTTATCTAAGAATTGTGAAATTTTTATTCATCGACTTCTTTCCTTTGAAGAGATTTTGATCAGATCGTCACTCTATCTAATGCCGGTCGCCCAACATTGTTCTTGCTAAATACACGGCTCAGGTTCAGCTGTGCACTTGTATGATTTTTTTTACTATTTTATGCTAGTGCTTGACTACTACCCCTCTTGATGGTAGATGATGATGCAACCAAAGATGTTAAAGCACACCGATTTAGCTTAATAAAAGTCTATTTACTCTTGCCTTGAATATACTCGCATAATAAATATATTAGAAAGACAGATAATGATGATTGAATGTTGAATACGGAAAAAGGGAAATATTTAATTAATAAGTAGCATTATTAAACATAAGTAATACATTACCTCCGAATACTAGGCGGTATAGTACAAGAAAGATACTTGGGTACTGGTCATAATATTATTAACTCCTACTCAAAATACGTTTAAACACTTAACAAGTCCTTGATAACGTAAATGCAGCACAATAAACACCAATATCACGAAATCATCATAACCGCCTCTCACAAGCCACTGCTGAACATAGGCCTCCCCCAAGAAACATGGTCTTTGACCTGCATTCATCGACTTCTTGTATATTTTTACCAGGCCGCCTTACACTCCGATGGGGACAAGTTGTCTAGAGACTGCCATTCTAGAACCCTTTACCACATCCGTTGTTGGTTCTTAGAGCCAAATGTTTGGCCCATTGCCACTCCAGGTTACCGATCCGTTGGGTTATCTTGGTTACACTGTTTCTACTGCGGGCATTGTTATTACGGATTCTATTACGGATACTCATTCCGAGCAAAGCTCTTTCCAGCCTTTTCCTTTTCTCTGCTCTATTGATTAAGATAATTAATAATAGCATCATTATGAAATGTCGCAATGGCACAAATCTTATTTTGTAATAAATTATTACTTGTAACTTATACTTACTATTACTATATATTAAACATGTAATCATGGCTTTCAAATCAGGCTTACTAGTTGGTGCTCTACAGTCTCATCAGAGGCCGCCACTACCTAGGTGGTACCTTCCCAAACCTTTTTATATAAGAAAGGACAAACGAGCATGTGACTCACCTAATGGTAAGTGACTACCGTCGCCCATGAACAACTGCAACACCAGGGTAATTGAAGGTGCATTGTCGGCCTTTTAAAAAACAGTAGGTTATTTTATTGAAGGTCCCTTAGTCGTATCGGTCCGTAGTTAAGTACCAAACCAATTCATGATCCGATATTTTATCAAGATGAAATAAATACTACAACTACAACTATCAAATAAAATTTTGATCATCCCTTGGTTTATATACAAATCTTTCCGGAGTACATAAATAAAAATAGATGTGTTTGCATTCCTGCTAGGAAGAAAAAACAGGCATACACACCCAGACTAAGAAAATTAAACGTAGCCCTCCCATTTAGTATATATAAAACTATTAGAAATTATGTTTAACATGTATGATAGAGGCAACAAATCGACAAAAATTTAAATAATTTAAGTTACGCAAATAGCTTAATAGAATTAATTATATGTAATAGCTATTTTATAGCTGAATTTCTCTCTAAGATACCGTCTTGGGATTCATAAAAAGAGATTGCTTCCACTTCAGCGTTTTATTGACTTGTTAAAGCCGATATCGGATAGTAACGTTCTACGCTTTGATTTTAGTTTGATGAAAATCAAAATATTCAATAGAATAGAATACGATCATCCGACTAAGTTTATTGCGTTATTGAAAAGTTAAGTTTAAGTATTGAGGGTGTCCTCAGTATATGACCTAAAAATGATAAATGTTTTTGGCTTTTAAGAATTAGAGACTGGTTTCTGATGATGTTTAGCTAAAAAAGGGGTGAGTATTTTACTATTCTGCGTCGTTACTCGCGTAGCGACGACTCCTAGGACAGACTATAGTGCACGTAAATGAGTTATCTAACGGCCGTCCGAACAGGGTGGGACGGGCCCCGACTCTGACGGCTAACTCGTATCGTTCGATGTTCTGGGCGGTGAGAACCGCCCAGGGACGCGGGTGTACGGTGTGTACGCGTTGTGGAGGGGTGTGCGGCGCGCCCGTCTGCGGACTCGCTGCGTCCCATCCGTTGTAGTCCTAACAGTGTTTGTGGCACACGGTGAGTGTGTAGTGTTTGTGTATGACTGGCCGGCGACATTTCGGTCGTCGGAATCTAGCGGAACGGGGGGTTCAATTAGGACGTTACGGGGCCTCCGGAAGCTTTCCGTAACGTTCGGAGTCGGAGCGTATGTGGCTGCATTTACCACTAGCGGGTTGGGATGTGTCTCGGCCCTCTCAAAATAGCACTGAGATATTTCCTTGAAATACTCAGAGATCGTCGGAAATTGACAATCTCAGTGTAAGTCGGAGTTTCGCTCTGTGCCTTGAATATCTAGAGAGGTTGTGTTATCTCCTTTTGACTTCACTGTTCGGGTACCCACTTTTTTCCTATGAATGACTGTCCATTCTTCTTTCTTTTTGTTCTCTGTCCTTTCTTCTTAATTTCTTCTTCCGTATTGGTTTTGTACCGCTTATTTTCTCGGCTTGTACCTCTGTAGCAGATGTCCCTGTTTCGTGTACAAATTCCTTTGTATTTTGATTTTTTTTTGACAGTACTTGCAAATGACTTTGGTAGTACTGGTGATAATTGAGTCACTTCTCTATTATTCATAATATTAGTCCCCGATTGACGAGATTCCAGTCTTTCGTTTTTTTCTATCAATATTTTAATTTTATTTTCTAACGAATCTACTTTACTCGCCTTTTCTTGAACTACCTTCAATATATTTTGTACTTTAATTAACTCTGTTTCTGTACGGATAAATTTGTTTTCCAGTTGTTTATATGCCTTTATTTGTTCGTCTAATTTATTTTTCATTTCCAATTGATACTCTCTCATCATGTCAAAAAAGTTACATTCGTTTTCTAACATAGGTATATCGGTCTGCTTTGTTCGCCTGCGCTCAGTGTTAACGAAATTGGTCGGCGTAAATGTCTTATTCATTATTGTGTGCCCGCGAACAGGGGTATCAGAATTACCTTTCTTTGGGATATTCCGAATACATTCAGGGCATATCCAGTTTTCCTTATAATCCTGAGTGAAAGTCTCATATGTTTTCTCCGTAATTGCCAAACATTTTAAGTGAAATAACTTTTTACATGTTTCTTGCGAACACTCCATATATGATATTTCAAATATTCCAGAATCACACCCATCACATTTAGTCCCCATTTGACACTTCCTAGCGAAAAACTTTTTGTTTGTTTTAAAATATATGCTACACACACTGAACACGTCCGTACGCTCAACGCTCACGTCAACTTTTTACATATTATCTTTTTACATAGTTTATTTTGAATATTAATAAAACAAATGTTATTACTATTTTAGTATTTATTCAATATAATATACTATAGTTAAAACATACTGTTTAATATATTAATTAATGCTTTAACGTGTTTTGTGCTAAACAAATTACTATTAGGTCATTTTTAATGAAGAAACAACACTATACGATGCGTGAACTATAATACACTTGCAATTTATGTTTAAAAAATTTCTTTTTTTTTCTTTTTGATTAATGTGTTAAAAACATTTCATTTCACTCTGCACAGTTTTTAGTATTGCTTCACGTAATTCAATGGCTCACACATCCGTAATATCAACTTCGGCTATCCACTTCCATCCAGTTCCAGCTATTGGTTATTTTTAGACACTTGAGTCTGGCTTCGCGAATTTATATTTTAAGGTATTTGCAACCAACGATGTCTGCCGTTCTACGTAAGATGTGAGAAAGCTATCTTAGGTGACCGACTCTTATATTTCTTCTTATACATCGCACGACGCACCCACCCTTAGGCTGGCACGGATTGTCATAAAGAGTATCCTTCTTTATCTTCACAACTTCACTTACGTTCCCTGCTAACATTGGCCAGTCTCTCTGCCATACCTAAACCTACAACTTTTTATACGTGGTAGAGCCACGCTGCAACTAGGTATATTGTGATTGTAGTACGAACGGATTGGCTCGATCGGAGTGGAACCACGCTCTCACAGAACACCAGCGTAAAATAGCAGCCTAATGCTGCTGTGTTTCATATGGCGAGTGTAGAGAATGGGAGACCCTTTTTACTGGAAACGAGGCATTCCATCTTAGACCTCAGAGGTGACAACACATATCTGCATTTTGATTCTTAATTGAGTACAAACGTAGATGTCTATGGGCCACAACATCCATTTACCATCAGGTGAACTGTGTGCTCGTTTGTCAGCCTTTTTCTATAAAAAAATATAAATAGATTTATAGATCCGTTATCTGGCTTGACTGGTTAAGATTTAAAATTATTATATTATAATTTATTATAATATAATATAATATATCATTTCGATAGTAGCAGCGCGACCTTGAAAGAACCCATTAAACCATTTCATAACATAGATATTATAAAAGGCAACTAAGGGAAAGGTCAGAAAGATCTTATGGCGTCACGATCGAAGATCGAGATATCAAGGATTCCATTAAATTCCCTGGTAAAGGAAAATCCTGTAAAGAATAATAAAAAAATCACAATTATTGGTTGTTGTTTTAGTGGTTTATTCCACATTGTTTTAAGCTTAGTACAAATTCCCACGTAATATGCACTCCCATATAATAACATGGTTCGGGCATTATAAATAATATTAAGACTTTTATCTAAGAATTGTGAAATTTGTATTCATCGACTTCTTTCCTTTAAAAAGATTTTGATCAGATCGTCACTCTATCTAATGCCGGTCGCCCAACACTGTTCTTGCTAAAAACACGGCTCAGGTTCAGCTGTGCACTTGTATGATTTTTTTTTTACTATTTTATGCTAGTGCTTGACTACTACCCCTCTTGATGGTAGATGATGATGCAACCAAAGATGTTAAAGCACACCGATTTAGCTTAATAAAAGTCTATTTACTCTTGCCTTGAATATACTCGCATAATAAATCTATTAGAAAGACAGATAATGATGATTGGATGTTGAATACGGAAAAAGGGAAATATTTAATTAATAAGTAGCATTATTAAACATAAGTAATACATTACCTCCGAATACTAGGCGGTATAGTACAAGAAAGATACTTGGGTACTGGTCATAATATTATTAACTCCTACTCAAAATACGTTTAAACACTTAACAAGTCCTTGTCAACAAGTCCAATAAACATCAATATCACGAAATCATCATAACCGCCTCTCACAAGCCACTGCTGAACATAGGCCTCCCCCAAGAAACATGGTCTTTGACCTGCATTCATCGACTTCTTGTATATTTTTACCAGGCCGCCTTACACTCCGATGGGGACAAGTTGTCTAGAGGCTGCCATTCTAGAACCCTTTTCCACATCCGTTGTTGGTTCTTAGAGCCAAATGTTTGGCCCATTGCCACTCCAGGTTACCGATCCGTTGGGTTATCTTGGTTACATTGTTTCTACTGCGGGCATTGTTATTACGGATTCTATTACGGAGACACATTCCGAGCAAAGCTCTTTCCAGCCTTTTCCTTTTCTCTGCTCTATTGATTAAGATAATTAATAATAGGATCATTATGAAATGTCGCAATGGCACAAATCTTATTTTGTAATAAATTATTACTTGTAACTTATACTTACTATTACTATATATTAAACATGTAATTATGGCTTTCAAATCAGGCTTACTAGTTGGTGCCCTACAGTCTCATCAGAGGCCGCCACTACCTAGGTGGTACCTTCCCAAACCTTTTTATATAAGAAAGGACAAACGAGCATGTAACTCACCTAATGGTAAGTGACTACCTTCGCTCATGAACAACTGCAACACCAGGGTAATTGAAGGTGCATTGTCGGCCTTTTAAAAAACAATAGGCTATTTTATTGAAGGTTCCTTAGTCGTATCGGTCCGTAGTTAAGTACCAAACCAATTCATGATCCGATATTTTATCAAGATGAAATAAATACTGCAACTACAACTATCAAATAAAATATTGATCATCCCTCGGTTTATATACAAATCTTTCCGGAGTACATAAATAAAAATAGATGTGTTTGCATTCCTGCTAGGAAGAAAAAACAGGCATAAAAACCCAGACTAAGAAAATTAAACGTAGCCCTCCCATTTAGTAAATATAAAACTATTAGAAATTATGTATAAAATGTATGATAGAGGCAACAAATCGACAAAAATTTTAATAATTTAAGTTACGCAAATAGCTTAATAGAATTAATTATATGTAATAGCTATTTTATAGCTGAATTTCTCTCTAAGATACCGTCTTGGGATTCATAAAAAGAGATTGCTTCCACTTCAGCGTTTTATTGACTTGTTAAAGCCGATATCGGATAGTAACGTTCTACGCTTTGATTTTAGTTTGATGAAAATCAAAATATTCAATAGAATAGAATACGATCATCCGACTAAGTTTATTGCGTTATTTGAAAAGTTAAGTTTAAGTATTGAGGGTGTCCTCAGTATATGACCTAAAAATGATAAATGTTTTTGGCTTTTAAGAATTAGAGACTGGTTTCTGATGATGTCTGGCTAAAAAAGGGGTGAGTATTTTACTATTCTGCGTCGTTACTTGCGTAGCGACGATTCCTAGGACAGACTATAGTGCACGTAAATGAGTGATCTAACGGCCGTCTGAACAGGGTGGGACGGGCCCCGGCTCTGACCACTAACTCGTATCGTTCGATGTTCTGGGCGGTGAGAACCGCCCAGGGACGCGGGTGTACGGTGTGTACGCGTTGTGGAGGGGTGTGCGGCGCGCCCGTCTGCGGACTCGCTACGCCCCATCCATTGTAGTCCTAACAGTGTTTGTGGCACTAGGTGAGTGTGTAGTGTTTGTGTGTGACTGGCCGGCGACATTTCGGTCGTCGGCATCTAGCGGAACGGGGGGTTCGATTAGGACGTTACGGGGCCTCCGGAGGCTTTCCGTAACGTTCGGAGTCGGAGCGTATGTGGCTGCATTTACCACTAGCGGGTTGGGATGTGTCTCGGCCCTCTCAAAATAGCACCGAGATATTTCCTTGAAATACTCAGAGATCGTCGGAAATTGACAATCTCAGTGTAAGTTGGAGTTTCGCTGGTACCACAGAGCTCCGGTGACTATGCGAATGAATCTACTGGACGACTTGGAGATCGTACAAGTGTCTATGGGCCGCTTGTGCGGAAACTAAACTTACGTACGACATGATGGGTCTTACGCATGCTTTGTAAAGGTGGAGCTTGTTTCAGACAGTTTGTTCTTTCTGTTAACTAGTGGGTGGAGGCGCTAGCGACGATTTTGGCAAGATTAAGGACATTGCGAATGTGTTTCGCGATTGTCATACAGTGGTCAAAAGTGACCCCTAGGTATTTGGCCGTTGATTGCCAGGGGATCTGGCGGCCGTATAGGGTGATCGTACCTAACGATTTCTTGGGATTTTTTTATTGTCGATTGAGAGTGGGTGTGGTTTGAAAGTGTATTGCTACACTTTTTTCAGAGTTTACTTCGATTCTCCATAAGCGGAACCAATCGCCTAAGCGGTTGACTGCTGTTTGGAACATCTCGGTGAGGATTCTTTTATTATGATGGGCGACGTAAAGTGCCGTGTCATCGGCGAAAAGGGCAGTATCCACTACTGGGTCCTTAGGAATGTCACTCATGAAGTGTGTGAAGAGTATTGGGGAGAGGACGGAGCCCTGTAGGACTCCAGCCTTGAGCCTCCAGCGTGGAGCGAGTGCCCTCTATTCGATACCGAAAGTGGCGATTGGCAAGTAAGGCTCTGATGATGTGGATGAGCCTATCAGGCACGTTGAGTTTGTACAGCTTGAAAAGCAAGCCGTCATGCCAGACTTTGTCAAACGCTCTTGCGACATCGAAGAAGAGGGCACCGGTCGAAGTGATTCTACGACTTCTTCTTGGAGGTTGAATCCTTTTAGAATGTATTCTGTAAGGCGAAGTAACTAGTCGGTACACGAGTGTTCGGGTCTGAAACCGAACTGCTCGTCTGGAAGAAGTTTATTAGCGAAGATGTATTTACGAAGGCGATTCAATATGAGTCGCTCGTAAACTTTCGCCAGTGTGCTGAGAAGGCTGATTGGTCTGTAACTAGAGGCTAACATCTGCATCTTTCCAGGCATTTGGGAAGGAGCAGCTGGAAAGAAGAGCGTTGAATATGCCCACTAGGAGGCATACCAGTGGCGTGGAGAGAGATTTCAGCAACCTGTTGCTAATGCCATCGGGGCCGGGTGCTGATTTTTTTTGAGATTTTTTATTGCTTCTGTGGCTTCGTCGACTGTCACAGGCTCTAAGGGGTCGCCCGCTGGTGGTAGTGCAGACATGCGCACGACCTCCGCTTCGACCTCTGCAAGGTGAGCGGGATTTATCGGTTCTCTAGAGGGAGTACATTGGCTCTCTAAACTGTCCGCGAGGCATTCGGCCTTTTCAGAGTCGTCAAAGGCGAGATCGGGGTTTCCTGGTTTAATGAGTGGCGGCATAGGTGAGGATTGTTCTACTTTCAGAGCTCGGGTCAACTGCCAGAAGGCAGTTTGTGATGGCTCGATAACCGTCAGCAGATTATCCCACTTATCATGTCTAAACTATTTGATGTGCTGTTTCACCTAGTTTTGGAGGTTGCGCAGTCGGATTTTGTTGTCTATGGTACGATAGTGATCATGTTGTCTTAGGGCCGCGTTCTTCGCTCTAATCAGCTGTTGAATATCACTCGGAAGCTTCATGTGTCGATTGCTCTACATACGAACCCTACGAGAGCACTCTTCAACTGTAGAGATGAGGTGGGCCGATAGGGTGCTAATCGCCTCATTGGCCTCCTCTGGCGAGTCTATTTTGTCAGGGATTTTGTCTAAGTGCTGGGAGGTAGTAGACTCGAGTTTGACCTCGAGCTTACGCCAGTCCACAATGGTTTTGGTCTGAAGGACCTCACCTGCGGGCTGGCCCAGTTGCATTAGGACTGGTCTATGGTCCGAGTCAAGTTCTAATATTGTTTCAATCGAGGATATCGAAAAGCGGACATCTTTGAGTACAGCTACGTCAAGGCCATCCGGTTGGTGACTGGTTGCGAATGGGTAGCGAGTTGGAGTCTCAGGCGCGATAACATCGAAGTTTAGTCGCTCCGTGAGATCGAACAAGACCATACCATTGGGATTGCTTGTACGCGAATTCCAGGAGGAATGCTAACTGTTGAAATCTCCAGCTATTATAACACTGGAGCCTAGATTGAGTAATTCTACAAGGTCTTATTCAACTATGCGTTTGAGTGGTGGTAGATACGCCGATACGATAGTGAGTGGCGGATGGCCAGAGAGAGCTACCTTACATACAGAGACTTCTATGTTGGTTAAGGGTGGGGGGGTGCGTCAATCGGTACGCAGTGCAAGGACCTTTTGTAGTAGATCAAGGTGCTACCTCTAGGGCTGGTCAACTTATTTCTAACTATGGTGTAATTTGCGATATTAGGGTCGCGATGGCTAGGCTTCAAGAAGGTCTCTTGCACCAGCATGACGTCTACATCGTGTTTACGCAGGAAGAGCGCAATCTCGTCTTTTTGATCTCTAAGGTCGTTCGCGTTAAAGAACGCGACAGTTAGAGAGCGTGGTTTCGTTCTAACTAAAGATTGTACTGCCATTTTGATTTTTAATTGAGATATTTAGGCGCACTGGAAAGACCAGATTGCGTCGATTAGCCCTATGTGCTCAATCGTGGCGTTGAATTTATCCTGTGGAGTGGTGGCTCCGCGTTGTTTGCGTGCCAAAGAGGATAATTCAGCAACGTTAATGTTGCTGATGAAGCCGCAATCTAGAGAGAAGTCAGCGGCGAAAGAAGACGAGCCTTGTGGGACGGACTTCGATTTTGGGACTTGTGAAGTCGGCGCTGGCCGTGAGGCGACGAGTGCCGACGGTTTCACCCAAGCGTTGGGTTTTGTCGCGGAGGGCGCGGGAGGGCTAGTACCTTGCTCGGCGGCCCCGGCAACTGGGGCGGGCTTGGTGACGATTTGAGGCTTGGAAGCGGGCACCGAAGACGGTGCGGGCTTGGGGGCAGGCAGCCGAGAGCGTGACACACTTGCTTGACCCGCACGTCTAGGACGACTTTTACCTCATCGCTGCTTCCCTTGCGGCGCTTTAGAACACCCGCGATAGTTCGCTGGGTGTCCTTCTTCGCGGCAATTGACGCAGCTCGGGAGTTCAACCATCTTGGGCGTGCGGGAACAGTCATTGGTGCAAGGTCACCTAGGCACTTGACGCACCTAGGCCTGGCGTAACAATTTTTGGCCGAGTGGCCGTACAATTGCAAAAATTAAAAAATTAAAAATTGCAAAACGTTGGCCAGTGCCAATGATGCCACCATGTCTGGGGGCTTCAACTGCAATCCCCGTTAGGTTGCAGATGCGCCGAACGTTAAAAATCTCCTTGCCTTACGGAGACAGGTCCAGGATGACAAGGCACAGATCTAAAAAACGTTTCTTGTCGGTCTGGTGGTGCATTCTATGCACCTCCCTGACCGGGATGATTTGACCTTTGAGATCTTTTAGGATATGTTCCGTTTCGAGCTCTTTGGGGAGCCCGCGGACGACTACGCGAAGGTGGCGCTCCTCTGGGAGGTACGGAGTAAGGAGTACGTATGAAAACTTATTTGCTGGTTGCGCAGGTGATTTGTAACGCTGCGGAATTCCTCGGTCGAGTTGACGAACATTCTGATGCCCTGACCGGCGTTTTGCACCTTAGGGCAGTAGATTTTTTTGGACTCCAACCAGTATGATAGGTTGCTCCGTGTAGATTTATCTTGTATGATAATGGGCGGCGGCGGCTTTTCCCTACGTTCAGCAGAGGACCCTTTTGCTGCAAACTTGGCCGCAGTCTTAGGGGGTTGAGCGCGCGTCGCGGGAGCTGGCTTTTTTGCCGGAGTGGCGGTGGGGTACGGGGTGCCGAGTTAGGCTCGACTGTCTTTGACTGTTTTTCGACTGTCTACCTAGCTGTTGCCTAATGTAACAAGCAACACAAAAATTAAAAAAGATAGCCGCCTCTGAGGCGGCGTGTGTTTCACTCTACTTACGGTTGCCGATACCAGTATCAGGAAGCCAGGAAGGAGAGTTACGCACAAAACACTCTTTGCTCCACAAGAAGCGTTCACTACACTTCACTGTGAGACCGCTGTCACCCGGGACAGCGTGCTTCGCGCACCACAATAAGAGCACCATGGCAGTAACCAAACACAAAGCACCAAGCAATGCAGTGTATTCCGGTAAGTAAAAACGTGATTAAATAAGTTGTGCGCAGGGGCGATGAGAGTGGAATGACGGGAGTGAACTCAACCGACACGTCCGGAGTCTACAAAGCCCAAGCGCAGCTTTTATGAATTATTAAGGTACGTGAAGATAATATGGTCACCTTAAGCTTTGCCGCCCTATAAAACCAAAACTAGGAGGAGGACAGAAACAAATACACAATGTCGTATACTATAACTAATATATTTAGAAAAAATAGCAAACAAACCTTTGCAATAATTAGGAACACTTCGAAACATCAACTTAAAAAAAACTAACTACACTCTAAAATCGACTAAAATATTTACTATAATATCAACTGTCAAAATGGCGTCAATAAAGCGGCGCCCTTTGATCCTTTATTATTTGAATGACTGATGAAGAGCTATCATATCAAAAAGCCATCTATGGAAATAATGTTTTAGTTTTTGAGTTATAAGAAAGTGACCATATTAACCGGATGACTATATTACCCTCATGTACTATACAATATCATATAAAAATGAGCATACTGTCCACTTGATGATAAGTGATTGATGTGGCAGATAGATACTTACATCAATCCTTGATTAAGAAAATCTAAATGCAGTTATGTTGCCAACCCTGAGGATTAAGATTGAATGCCTTTTTCCAGTGAAAAGAGTCCCAGTTTCTCGTCACTCGTCGCAGGAAACAGAACAGCAATCAACTGTTATACCATTGGAAATGGGCATCCATCATGCATCCATCTTCCCGCATGTCTTACCAAGCCACCTTACGCTGCACTTACCGGTATTAGGCTGCGGCTTGTCGGTTCTTCCAGCTATATGGCTAGCCCATCGCCACTTTAGCTTACTAATCCATTGCGCTATATATCGGTTATGCTGGTTCTAGGGTGGATATCCTCAATACGATGTCTATCACGCAAAATTACTCCGCGCGAAGCTCGCTTCATAGTTCGCTAAGAGACCTTGAGCTTCCTCATACAGTCAAGGACCATGTCTCAGATTCATATGTCATCACTGACAACACGCACAGGTTGAACACTCTTATTTTAAAGTTTTGAGGTACAAGTCGTTGTTGGACCCGTCTATTGACTTCTCGGTTGACGTTGGACTTACCTAGTCGGACAAGTTGTCCCAGGTAAACATATTCGTCAACAACTCAAGAGTTGCTCCCAATAACTACTGGCATACGTGTGACATGGATGTTTCACCTTTTGTTTAGTCTCTGTTTACTTTTAGACTTAATTTGGGACTTACGTTGGAAGACATTTTTCAGGTCATTGAGCATAGTGCGAAGGTCCTCCAGCAATTCTGACATAACGACTATATCGTCGACAAATCGAAACTGATCAATATACTCGTAATTAATGTTGATAGCATATTCTTTTCAGTCCAGTAGCTTGAAAACTTTTTCCGATGCAGCGGTGAAGCGTTTCAGGGATATAACGTCATGCTGTATTACACCTCTCTGCAGTTGGATAGGTTTTGTACTTGATTCTGTACTTGAGTAGTCATCTTAGCCCTACTGTATAAACACTTCAACTTAACTAGCATTACAGCAGTAGCTCTTCTGTCTTATAAACAAGTTGCTGAAGGGTCTGTATATGGTACTAAAGCTTTTTCGGATATTGGTTTTTTGGGGAGGTTGTAATTCGTATAGTCTGCATGCGAGATAATTCTTAATGATATTCGAAAATAGCATACAGACGTGGCTCAGAAAGTAAATTATTCTGCAATTTTTCAATAGAGCGTTGTCGCTTTTCTTAAAAGACAAGACCTCTGCTCCACGCCTCCGGAGTAGTGCCACCACGGAGGACGGAATTAAGGAGCTTCTGAAGGACTTCAAATACCAGCTTTCCATCAACTTTTGGTAACTCCATCCTCGTTCGGAAATTTGCCATTTTGAGGGTGCTGCAGAACAATTCCTATCTCGCTCAGAATGACGTCCGGGATATCTTCGGAATAATGCCGAATGAGACTTGCTCCTGGATATATGCGTGTGGCTCCAACGATGATGTGTACAGCTGGCCATAGAACCTGGCAAATATATCCAAAAAGGCTATCCAATATTTCAGTAATCGGTTTTCAGCGCGTCCACAATTGGTATTCAACTTTGCTGTTGGTTTTTCCGGCAAACATCTCTGGCCAAAACTTTTAAGTTTTGATTAGAACCAATCGCTACTTCAATAAGAGATGTATTCAAGTTGCGTAAGTCTGAGATCTGTCTGTTCAGTTGCCTGTAGGCTGTCATATCTGTTGAAAGGTGCAGCTTCATTTTCCGTTTAAGAGCCATAAGATTAAGAGTGTAATTGAAGTTTTGGTCCTTCTGCGACGGGTCTTGCAGAACTTAGCTCCGACTGGACCACTGTATTGCAATCTTTTAGGCACTAAAAACGATTTTGTAATTTGAGATGAAAGTTTTTAGGGCTATGGATTAGAGCACGAGGAGAATGGAGTGTTGACTTCATTAAACGTGACCTTTCTTTAAGGCTTTTTTAAGGTTAAGATTCAGTATGTCTTCTCATGGAGATATGTTTCCACACATTTTTATAGGGTTTGCATAACTCGTTGCAATAACACAAAAAGGTGTAAATGTTACTTTTCTGCGTGGTGGAGGCGCAAGAGAATCTATCACTCCATTTTGTGTGTCGTATCCCGTGACTGTCGTAAGATACGACTATGATAAATTCCGGAAAAATCTTATGACTTCCGACAGATGGCTGTATAACTATTTTGTTTATATCAGGCATAAAATACCCAGATTGGCGACAGGCAGAGCGTCAAAGGAGCGACTTCTGGCTCTGCGATCAATCCACCTGCCAAGCGTGAAAATTAACAAAAACTTCCATACAACGGAAGAAGTTCCTTTCGGTAGTTAGTTGGTACATGAATGAATCAGTCAAGCAAGTTGTCTGGAAAGCTTCTTTTCGTGAAGTCAATAATGAAAAAATTACCTTCTTGCATACTTACGATTGCTGTTCTTGCCTTTCTACTCATCTTTTAAGCGATCATGCCAAGCATTTGGTGCCAAGTCAAGGAAAGTGTTCCATTAGTTGGATATATTTACACAGAGTAATTACAAGTTAAAGTTAAAGTTACAGCCTCTATACGTCCCACTGCTGGGCACAAATCCTCCTCTCATTTCTGAAAGAGTTTTAGGTCAAGAAAGTGTCCGCCGCGCTGCCCCAATGCGTGTTGGCAAACTTCACATGTCTTCGAAATACTTTTTTCTTATTTCTCAGACATGCAGGTTTCCTCACGATGTTTTCCTTCACCGCCGAGCACGTGGTAAATCAGCACTTAAAATTGCAATTAACAATTTCTTTGGTGCCGGTGGGGATCGAACCCGGGTTTCTCGCGTATACTGTGAAACTTACAGCGAGCGCTAACCATCTGAGCTACCACGGCTCCTAAATTACAAGTACGAAGACAAAATTCGGTCCGGTCACAATAGATTACTTCAAATTATTTAAGGGTTCTAGTATAAATTACTAGAATACCAAAGATATGATAGTGTGTTAAATTTTGACCACATTATTAAAGCTAGACATTAGCTGCGTTGGGAAAAGTATGAAAATTAAGTTGTTGGGTTTCGTATACAATATCGGAAGAGCTCCTATAGTTATATGTTTACTCTTGAATGCAATTGCTTTTACCGAAAAAAATACAAAGACCGGTGTGTAGGTAAAAGAAAAACGACAAAACTTACTCCAAAACACCCGAAATAATATACCTAACATCCTCCAGACTCAATTTCCAGCGGATGGTTGGTTGGTTACGGCGGCCAGTCTCAACGGAGTCAAGTCATCTACGCAGGACAGAATTATCGTAACCAAGTGTATGCGCAAGCACAGGTACACTCTATTCCCTAACTCTCATAGTCCGATGGGACAGTAATCTCACAAGACCGAAGAGAAATCAGGCGCAGGACCAACATTTTTACGTGTTTTCCGAGACATGGTAGTGAAACAGCCAATATCACGCCTATTCATGAAGAGGGATCCAAGAACGACGTAGAGAATTATCGGCAAATCTCATTACTATCCGTATTGTCAAAGGTATTTGAAAGATTAGTACATAATGTTATTTATCCTGCCCTTCACAATATAATCATACCCGAACAACACTGATTTGTTAAAAAACGATCCACAGTAAGCAATCTCCTCGTTTATACTACATACTTATTTGAACATATGGATAAGGGAATACAGGTTGATTCTGTGTATACTGACTTCCGTAAGGCCTTCGATAAAAGTAGATCACTATATATTACTCAAGAAAATCGTTTTCAATTGGATTCGTGGTGATTTGCTCAGATGGTTTCATTCTTACATTACAAATACAACTCAGAGAGTTGTCATTAACAGCCATTCATCTATTTTAGTTACTGTCTCATCCAGTGTACCACAAGGCTCTATTCTCGGTCCCTTTCTATTTATTTTATTTATCAATGACATCAACGATTGCTTTCGTCATAGCTATTTCCTACTTTACGCTGACGATCTAAAGGCATACCAGCCAATCTTAAGCCCTGATGGCAGCTTTAAGTTACAAAGTGGTCTTTATCGCGTATCGTTGTACTGTACTAAAATAAACTACAGCTTAATGTTAATAAATGTAAATCAATAACATTTACAAAGAAGCGCAATCTCATAAAGAATACCTATACTATTAATAATACAGAGTTATGCAAGGTGGATCTAATTGAAGATCTAGGAGTTATACTAGACGCAAAACTTGATTTGAACAATCACATTAACTATGTTACCAACAAAGCATTTTGTGTATTTGGTTTTATTATTCGCTCTGGTAGTGAATTCGCTCGACCCATTTCATATATCTACTTGTTTAATTCTCTGATAAGACCGACATTGGAGTACGCCTCTATCATTTGGAACCCATTCTATGAGAAATACAGTCATCAGTTAGAGCGTATCCAACGTAAATTCTTAAAAAACGTTAACTATAGATGCTATTATAGCTCGCATTCAAGTTATATTCATTTATTGGACAAATTTTCTCTCCTACCTCTTTACAAAAGAAGGATACTCATAAATAAATTATATTTGTATAAACTATGTCATAATGATATCGACTGTATTCAACTCACTAATAAAATATCCTATCGCGTTCCAAGTGGTTCACAACGTATTCGTGGGAAATACTATAAACTATTTATCACAAAAATCTGTCGTATTAACGCTGGTCTTCGTTCCCCATTAAGACGCATAGTGCAATCATATAATGATTACTTTAGCGATATTGATATTCTTACTGGCTCACATTTGTGCTTTAAAAACTATATTAAGAAATAATTATTTGATTCGTGCAAGATTCTTTTATACTGTTTAATACTTATGTTTTTTTGTGATGATAATTTTTTCTCTTCAACTCGTTACTCATTGTTTATACTAATATGTGGTATACGGTGTTGAATGTACATATAATATACTCTTTTTTGATAATACTTTTATAAATACCTTTGTACATTTGTTTGTATATCTTAATAAATAAAATAAAATAAAATCACCGCTAATATCCTAACTCCTGGCTGCTACTGACAATTTCTTGACATAAAAACCCAATAACTGATTTTTGGTCCGAACCGGGATTCGAACCCATGACCACATATGCAGCAATAGCATTCACGACCATTAAACTAACGTGCAGCTGATTTCTGATGCCTATAAATCAGACGATGACGGCGCAACTGAATGACCAATTACATTTTTTTTAAATGAAAATATAAAGAAAAGGCATCCACAAAGTATCCATAATTATTACCTCCGCGAGAATGCTCGAGCATTTGTGGCAAAAATAACGAGTAACCAGTTATGAGATTTTAACAGGGAAATATTACTATACCCTCCTTACTCATCGGATCTCGTGCCGACAGATTTTTATCGTGTCCTGTCTCCACAAAATTATTTAAATGATGACAAACAATTTGAGAATACTGAAGTCAAAGTCAAAATGTAAGAATTTTTATCGTCAGGGAATTTTTCTTCTGCCTAATTGTTGGAGGAAAGTTCCGTTTTCTAATGGCTATTTATTACTTTACCGAAAAATACTGTGTATTTTTTAAATAAAAGCAATGTTCACTTTTTGCAAGAACTTGTTATATCAAGCTCTTCCTAATAATTTGCAATATGCGATGACCTCGATACAGCCCCTGCTGACTCTGCCCACATGTGTCGCAACCCGGACGCAACGTGATCACCGCTGCTAACTCTGCACAGCGATTGACGTCAATGCGCGTTTACCGAATTGCAACATTTTTATTGTATAGAATCAAATCGATCATTCTGTATCTAACATCGATCAGACTTAGACTTAAGTTTAATTGTAAAATTATTTTTATTAAATTTATTAAACTAATTTAGGATTTTTTTGGGTCCTCCGGCTGTGGTTACTATAATTGACTTATGAAACACCCAATAATAAATTTGAATTATTTATAAGTAGAAGAAGATACGAAACATTAACCTATTTTCTTTCATGGATAAAAATAGAGCACTATCTACTATACAGTTCCGTATTCTGAGAAGAATGGCGATAATTTTACCTTAAGAATGCATTTAAAAGCCTTTTATTTCTTTTTAAGGACTTAAAATCATTAGTACATTTCCATTATGTACAAGTTTATAAGCAATAAAAATCATGCTTAAACATGGCTAACTATGCCGGCTAACCGAAACGTCGGGAATTAAAATAGTAAATTAAACGCGATAAAATCCGTAAATATAGTTTTATTCAATGTTTAAGCTGATTAATTCACACAATAGTTATGACAGTTGATGAACTCTTTTATCACATAAACGTACCCGATTCCCGTATTCAAGAAAATTGTGTTTTCCACTATGACCTCTCTTGTTGCGAAATATGCAAAGGGCTATACTTCGCATATTTCGTAAAAAAAAACCGTATAAATAAACTATTTCTTCGGAAACTTAACAAGGCCTTAAAATAAAACGACTTTTAGCTGATGTTATTTCTTGAAGCAGTATTTTATCTTATAAATAGATTTTCGTGCACTTTTTGCACTGGGGAAGTGATTTGTGTTTTAATTCTTCATATTAATTAAAGTTGAAGGATTCTAATCCTATTTCAGAACAAAAATGAGAAGTTTATATTATATTCGACGCGTATCTTTTTTATGTATATACAGAGTAACAAACGATTACACATTTTACCTGATGGTAAGTGGGTATTGATTATGAATTGACTATACTGGTATTTACTAGATGTTAAATCACTTAAATTCTCTTGTTATCTATATTCCTCCAGCTGCAGCTTAGTTTTTTATATAGAATTCGGTTCAGAAAAAGAGGAAAATATAGATAAATAGATAATATATTTATTAGTTTATTTTTCTTGATTCTTTTCCATACAAATGCAAATATATAACACATTTTAAAATATGGCTACTAATATTTTTTTAAATCTCATATTCTGCAACTGTAATGTACTATTGTTATCACCAACTTTTAATAAATCAGATGTTGGATATAGCCCCAAGTAAGTAGATTGTTATCAAGTTTGGGCCAAATTAATTACTCTACCAGAATTCGCAAAGTTTAAA
Organism: Parnassius orleans; assembly: GCA_029286625.1. NCBI lineage: Eukaryota > Metazoa > Arthropoda > Insecta > Lepidoptera > Papilionidae > Parnassius > Parnassius orleans. The sequence continues at coordinate 1,058,601 of JAGSMP010000195.1, forward strand.
GGCTAGTCAGCTTCAATTGACAGAAAACTACTAGAATCATCATCATTGTTATTATTTCCTCTCATCACAAGTCCAATGCTAGACTTAAGCCTCCTCTAAGGAAAGCTAGAAAGCACGGTCCTGAGTCACTCGCATCTGTCAACTTCCTGCATCTCTTATCAAGTCGTCACTCTGTCTTGTGGCAAACCGGCTTACTCTTTGCTTACCGGTACGAGGCTGTCATTCAAGAACCTTTCTTCCCCATTGGAGCCGATTCTTCGAGCTATATAGTTGGCCCATTGCCATTATGCTCCGCTTAATGATCCGTATTGCAACTGATGACTACCAGAATGGGTTAGATTATATATATAGATTATAAATAATACTCATAGTATGAGACATTCTTGCTTTAACGACTGGTAATATCCTGGAAAATGGCAGCAGGACATACAGCGAATTTTTACTTTTTTTTAAATAAATAATTGCCAATTTGCTCATTTTCTTCTTACTACCAAAGTAAGTACCTATTCTACTCTTAGACGTTCTCTACCACTAAACGACACTATACAAACTATTGGCGTTTTAACTTCCAAAATATCTTCATTCCTCCGAGTTCCCGGTTAAATTCATTCAGAAATTGATTTGGAATCACGTCAATTTACACAGCTATCGAAGAACCTCGCTATCCTGTTACAAATGCGATACGATGTAAACGTTTGCCGCCTAAAGTGTAATTTGCATGGAGTATTGTATTGAAATTGAGGAAAAGTGTTTGTTCAAAACTCTATTTAAGGCTTACCGAATTTGCGATTAGTAATTGTAAAAGATATTGCTTGTTTTCAAAATAAAAATATCGAGGTTAAATTATACCTACCTGACCTGCCCTTCTCTCTTATCCAAGTAAGAATATTTTTGTTTTTTACAGGAATATATTTTCAAATTTAGTGGTTAATAACAGGCTCGATTTTACTAAAACGACACTATTCTACTACAAGAATAAGTGAACGAAAGTCTATGAATATCTTGTTGTCATTTTACTTTTTTATTAAGCAGTATTAATACTTGTCCGAGTATTAATACTGCCGTGTCGGTATAGCTCAGCAGCTAAGCAATCACTGTAGGCGAGCAACCTGGGTTCGATCCCCACCAGTACCTATGAAATTGTTGATGGTAAATCAGCATTTGATCTTAACGCTATTAAATCAGCACGGTAATAAATCAGCACTTGATATTATTAAGATATATTAAGTGCTGATTTACCGCGAGTTCGGTCGTGAAGGAAAACATCGTAAGTAACCCTGTAAGTTTGAGAAATAAAAAAAAATATTTCCAAGGAATGTGGAGTCAGCTAACTCGCAATTGTGGCAGCGCGGTGGACACTTATTTGCCCTAAAACCCTCTTAGAAATGAGAGGAGGCCTTTGCCTAGGAGTGGGGCGTATATGAGCTGTAACTTAACTTGTTGAATCACAAAAAAATTGCAGGATACTGTAAGCATAAAGATACTAAGTAAATTTGTGTTAACATTTCACGTAAAATCTAAATAATATTACCACAAGAAATTAGTAAATAGTGTTTGTTGTGTTTTAATTTCAATGTTTTATACAGATATCAGACATACATACGCATATAAACTCTCACGCCTGTCACCCAGATGGGCAGGTAGAAACTACGGACTTCTATTTTGCACTATCCTGACCTCAGGCTAACAAAGAAAGTTAGATGGAGGGTTGCGTACATTATAAGAATTGAAATAGCCGAAGGATAGATATAAGTAAACGCTTCATTATATTTTGATATCCTAAGAGTCTCTAAATGAGCACTTAATTTATCATATAGATTTGCTAGATCCAAGTTATTACCTCCTGCTTTGTGTGTTTCAATACGTTATTCACCTCGCGAGAATCTAGGCAAGTGCAATTAAATACATTTAATATAATATTATTTTGTAACTGGGTAGCTGTCGACTATTTTTATCGCTTCCGATCCTTGTGGAATTCATTGCGGTAGGTATACGATCTTATCGTCGGGGTCCATTGTTTTGTCCTCATCAATTTTTCTAATCTGATCCCAAAAAGGTAACCATTTTTTTAAATTAACATCAAATATAGGTATTTCGAATCTGGAAAGTATTTATTTTGTTTTACTTTATTTATTTCAGGTTTTTCTGCTTTTGACAATTCATATTTTGTTTCAAGGAGTAGCCATTTTATTTTACATTTCTCCGAGTCTGCCAATTCTTGTTCTAAATTCGACTCTTAAATTTTTTTTATATCAGCCATTATTTATTTATTAACATTATTTAATTTTAGCTGTAAAAAGAAATAAAGGTGACAGGTGACAACTGTGTTTATTTTGTCTAAATATTTTAATAAAAATAACTATACATTTTAATTGTAAAATTTTTGTGTACAAATGAAACGTTTATTGTTGACATAGATATAAATAATAAAACAGTGGTTTATATCATATCTGAAATCAACTACGAGATATTAAAATATTTCAAGATGGTGACATATGCCAAATGTAACGAAACAATTCGCAACAAAGGATTTCTGAAAAATATATTTGATTGACTGATGAAGAGCTATCGTATCGCAAAACCATCTATGCAAACAAGGCTAATGTTTGCATAGATGGCTTTGCGGTTTAATGGTGCTAATAGTAACTATGCACTATTGTAATATGTTTTATGTAGGTACTATTAATTAAAAAAAATTAACATTACGAGTATAACTAACAGTAGGTGGAATTATTCAATTTGAATCAATGTATGAGTATTATCATTCCCAATTAAACAATACGAGTTTATATAAAAATGAAAGTGTCAAGCAGGCTCGGGTCTCTTAAAATATTTATTTTTAAGCCAGGTTAATTTCCTGACTGCTCAGACCTGCATATAAGAGTTTGTCGGGATATTTATCATATGTGCGCATGGGAATTTTGTTGTTGCTCCCACCACAGTGCCTGTTCAGTCTTTGAAAAAGTCTAGTTCACGTGTGATAATTTCAAGACACGGTTGGTAAGGCCGCCATCGTTTGTCCTAGCGACAACATGCGTCGCTGGATCTCTTCCACTGCAGCGTCCTATTGCGGGACCGTCCTGTGACGCACCTACGTAACGACGCATGCGTCTTGCAAGCAGCCGTCATATTTTGACTTTGACTTTTTTATATTTTCAGTGTAATTTTTAAGTTACTTTATTGTGTTTTTAAATTTGTTTTAAGTTATTCTTTTTTGTGATTGTATTTAACTGTTGTGAATGCAGTCCGTGACCCAATCTTGTGATGGCACGTCGAACGCGACCCATACATGTACACAGTGCAACAAGTAATTCAAATCTTTAAAAGGCCTCAACATACACACTACAAAAACACACAGGAAATGTATTAGCCAAAACAGTTCGCACATTATTCCGAGTGCGCCTACTTTTGTAGCCAACGATCCAACTCCTTTACACACATATCTAAGCCATTTGAAAAATAATATACCGATAGTTAAAAGAATCCCTCGAGGAGCTCGAATAACCGTTGCTACACATTTGTCACAATTAATCCAGAAATGTTACATAAGCAATTGTACTCAAGACTGGCAGAACCTATTTTTATTTTCATACAGCACACTACATATAATAAAAACTGATAAACCAAATTTATCGTTGACGCAAAAGATTAAAAATAACTGTGCTGTCAGCTCCTCATCTTCTCCCACACCTCTAATCAAACATGATGCCCCTCGTAATCGCAACAAACTCATCGAAAACAAAATCTGTGATGGAGATCTCAAAGATGCCGCTCGCCTTTTGTTCTCCAACGACGTGCTATCACCAGATACCCCTGACACCCTTCAGGCCTTACGGACAAAACATCCTCCAGCTCCAGTAAACCCATATTTTCTCGACCGACCAACAGCAGGGCAAGCATGCCTTCAAATTCAAAACAAAGATGTTACGGATGCCATTTTATCTTTTAAACCAGATTCGGCTGCAGGTTTGGATGGAATCTCACCCCAACATTTGAAAGACTTAACATCGCATTCTGTGGGTGATGCAGGTGAGCAACTCGTAAATTCAATCACTAAATTAATCAACTTTATGTATTCCGGTAATGTCAATCCAGAAACTGTTCCCATTCTTTTCGGCGCGAACCTCATTGCCCTCACCAAAAAGGACCCCTCCGGTGAGACCAATTGCTGTTGGATCAACACTACGACGTCTGGCCTCCAAAATTGCTGTTCGACATATTTTACCAAAATTAAATTCGGAATTTGAACCCCTACAGTTAGGCTTCGGTGTAAAAGGAGGGTGTGAGGCAGCCGACCATGCCCTACGCTCTTTCCTAACTTACGGACATCCTGACGTGTTGCTCAAAATTGATGTGAAAAATGCTTTCAATTCGGTAAATAGGGATACCCTGCTGACGGAAATAAAACAACATATACCGGAAATATACAATTATCTTTTTCTCAGTTACGCTGACCCAACAAAATTGTTATATCGTTCTAATAAACTGTCCTCGGAAGTAAGTTGTCAACAAGGTGATCCTCTTGGGCCAGCAATTTTTAGTTTGGCTATAAATCCGATAATCAAAAATTTAAATTCTAAATTCAACGTTTGGTATTTGGACGACGGAACCCTAGGAGGTGATATTGATACTGTGTTTTCGGACCTTTTTTAATCAAAAATAAATTTGAAGCCATTGGTTTGGAGCTTAATTTTAGCAAATGCGAACTTTTTATAAATAACTGCAACTTAAATTTAAATGACGTAAAACAAAAATTTAATATTTTGGCTCCAAATATTAAAATAGTTAACAGTAATTCCCATTACCTTTTAGGTTCTCCAATTTTTAATGAATCTATTTCTGAATATATTAATAATTCAATTACTAAATTTCAAAATTCCGCTGACCGTCTCCTTGAAATTAGGCCACATTATGCACTTTGCATCTTAAAATTCTGTCTTTTCGTCCCAAAATTTACGTATGTGCTCCGTTGCTGCTCCTTTTGGAATCACCCAGACCTCTTGACACAAGTAAACAACTTAATCAAAATTAATTTAGAATCGATTCTTAATATGCACCTGAACGAGCAATCTTGGACCCAAGCATCCCTACCCATCCGTTATGGTGGTTTAGGGATTCGCAAAATTTCCAGTGTCTCTTTACCAGCCTTCCTATCTTCTGTCCATAGTTCAGCAAATCTGATAAGTAAAATTTTAATGGCATCCCCTTCAAACTTTGAGATTGCTGGCCTGGAACAAGCCAGAAACGCTTTCTTAATTGCATGCCCTAGTCAAAATTTTCCAGTTTCTCCAAATTCACAGAGGAGCTGGGACGACATAAACTGCAAATTGACTTATGACAATCTTTTGAGCTTTAGTACATTTTCGGCGCGTGCTAGGCTTTTGGCCGTAGGTACACATGAGGCCGGCTACTAGCTTCACGCGTACCCTTCGTCAAATACAGGAACATTTCCTGAGCTTGATACGCTCCGAATCACTACCTGTCTACGGCTTGGGGTTCCGGTCTGCGCTCCTCATAAATGTCCGTGTGGCAGTGACGTCGAGAAGCTAGGACATCACGGACTATCATGCCAAAAAAGTGCACTCCGCTTCTCGAGACATGCAGCACTTAACGATATCATACGCCAGTCCCTTGCCACCGTCAACGTGCCAAGTCTACTTGAGCCGTCTGGTATTGCAAGAGACGATGGCAAGAGACCGGACGGTATGAGTTTGATTCCATGGAAGATGGGCCGGGTGCTGGTATGGGGATGCAACCTGTTCAAACACGCTGGCCCCTTCCCATCTACATGGAACCAACAACAGAGCTGGTGCGGCTTGTGAAGCGGCTGAAAAAGCTAAAGCATGCAAATACAGGGGTCTAGGCTCCGAATATGTTTTTGTCCCATTCGGTTTCGAGACCCTTGGTCCGTGGGGTCCTAGCGCTATAAGGCTTTTTAAGGAAATAGTAAAAAGGTTAGTCGACGTCACAGGAGACCAAAGAGCTGGCAGCTACCTCGGACAAAGAATTAGTCTAGCTATTCAAAGTGGGAACGCTGCCAGTATCTTCGGAACCTTGCCTAAAGGGCCTCGGTTTCTCTTAACGTTCGGTCTCGAAACCGAATGGGACAAAAACATATTCGGAGCCTAGACCCCTGTATTTGCATGCTTTAGCTTTTTCAGCCGCTTCACAAGCCGCACCAGCTCTGTTGTTGGTTCCATGTAGATGGGAAGGGGCCAGCGTGTTTGAACAGGTTGCATCCCCATACCAGCACCCGGCCCATCTTCCATGGAATCAAACTCATACCGTCCGGTCTCTTGCCATCGTCTCTTGCAATACCAGACGGCTCAAGTAGACTTTGTAGTATATATTTTATTTTATAAATTGTGTAATACTTAAACGTTTGTAATTGTTAATAAATTTAAATACTCATCAAATATAACTAATATACATTTTAGCTGTATCCCATTTAAGTTTTTAAAAATATATTTTTTACTACATAAAATGCACTCTAGATATTTTGGCGTTTTTGTGAATTGGCGTCTTATGATCTTATATTAGGGAATATTGGCACCTTTTATTTTATATAAGTTACTAGCGATCCGCCCTGGCTTCGCACGGGTGATTTCTGGATCTCTACAACAGCGCCACCTACCGGGTCCAATTGTGAATCGATTAGATCAACCAGGGACACACGCAAAAATTTCATCAAAATCGGTCCAGCCGTTTTCGCTATTTTGCGAGACTAACGCAATTGATTTCTATATGTATACAGATATTATTATTACTGCGATTATAATGTCTTACTCAGGTGAACATGGTTGTACAAGAGTTCACTTCGAATAATCAAAATAATATTAGTGTAGCCGTTGGTGAATAAAAAAATAGTGGGTTGTTCTGAGAACCTTCACTCTATTTACCACAAAGCTAAGCTAATTAAACTGAATGGTTTCTTACGCGTCAGCTACTTATCACTCGCGAATAGTTAAATTATACTCATCCTTTCTTACACACCCCGTTTAAACGTTGGCATAACATCCTTTTGGTTTGAATTATTTTAGAGTTTTGCTTTCTTCGTTTATTTTTAGTTTTTACATTATTGATTATAGAAGTTAGAGAAGATAGATGTGTAATTATTTAAATTTATTAAGGTACATTAGAGTGGGCAAATTTTGGAGGACAGACGCCCAGTCACTTCTCTCTTTTTAAAAATCCAGCGGTCAAAATTGTATCTTCATATTTTATATTACAATAATATTTTCTTTTGTAACATTCATACTTTGTTTTGCTGTCCATCCACTTCTTTTTCTAACTTCATGGCTTTGTTTATCCGCAACATCGCTAGTGAGATTTAAAAAAGTAAAGTAAAGTTACAGCCTATATACGTCCCACTGCTGGGCACAGGCCTCCTCTCATTTTTGGGAGGGTTTTAGGGCAAGGAAATGTCCGCCGCGCTGCCCCAATGCGTGTTGGCGAAATTCAAATGTCTTCGAAATATATTTTTTTTGATTTCTCAGACATGCAGGTTTCCTCACGATGTTTTCCTTTACCGCCCAGCACGTGGTAAATCAGCACTTAAAATTGCAATTAACAATTTCATTGGTGCCGGTGGGGGTCGAAACCGGGTTGCTCGCGTACTGTGAAACTTACAGCGAGCGCTGAGCTACCACGGCTCAGATGGTTAGCGATCACGGTAAGATCTAAAGAAAGATTTAATAAAATAATCATGATTGAATCTTTACCTTTACCTAATTTTAAAAAGACGAAAGTAATATAACGAAAAATAAATTTCCCGGTTCTCAGTGAAAGAACTTTTCCAACCTTTGTACGAATACGTCCACTGTTAACGGTCCGTCAGGTTGATATCTTTTAAGATACAATTTACTGAAATGTTATCTTTGACTTATTTTTGCTTCTAATGCGATTTATTCTGAAATTTTAATATTACAAAAGAATCGTAATTTAATACTATTTATAAAATGTATCTCTTTAAAGATTTTTATTACGTGAATTAAAAAGACAATTGTGTTTCTTCATTGAGTACATCAAAAAGTAAATATTGTGGATATTACACAAGTATAAAAAATTCTATTTCAATTACGCATTTATTTACATAATATTAAATAAATATTATTTATAACCGTGTAGTGGCGGTGTAAGAACATCCACTACCCTGTATCGTCCCGAGTGTGTCGTAAGAGGCGACAGAGGGAAAATGAAACAGGAGATGGGCAGCAGCATCTTCCTGATAACTACTAAAATAATAAAAACTGCGGTTGCCAACCTGCTTCCCAAGCGTAGCAACTATGGTAAAATTCCCCTTGAGGAAATCTATGAGAGAAGCCTGTTCAGCTGTGGACTTTTGGAAAATTATTTATTATCTTCATTATTCTTACGATAGCCATCAAAATTTTTTCCCTGCTCTAAATATTTATCCTGTATCGGGGAGGTGTTTAACATACTACATAAATTACACATGGTGAAATATCAAGACCCCAAAATCTATTTGGAAGCTACACAAAAGATACTTATTCCGTGCGGGAATCGAATCCGCGGCCCTCAACGCCGCAAACAAACATTTAGTTATTGTAGTACCGAGCCGTCAATAATATTTACTAATATGGTCATCATTATCATCAGCATTACAGCCCTTCACAAGTCCACTGCTGAACATAGGCCTCTCCCAAGGAATACCACAAAGCACGGTCCTGAGCCACCTACATCCATCGACTTCCTGCATGTCTTACCAGGTCGTCACTCCATCTAGTGGGGGTCAACCTACACTTCGCCTACCGGTACGAGGCTGCCACTCGAGAACCTTTTTTCCTCATCGGTTGTCGTTTCTTCGAGCTATATGGCTGTCCCATTGCCACTTCAGCTTACTAATCCGTTGGGCTATGTCGGTTACTCTGATTCTACTGCGGATATCCTCATTTCTAAGTTTATCACCCAGAGACCTTGATCGTCCTCATACGGCCAGCAGTGAAGGACCACGTCTCAGTTCCATAGGTCATCACTGGCAACACGCACTGGTTGTACAATCTCGTTTTCAAGTGTTGAGGTATACCTGACGAGAAGATGCGTCGTAATTTCCCGAACGTTGCCCAGCCGAGTAGAATCCGTCGATTGACCTCTCGGTCGAAGTTGGACTTACGTAGTCGGACTATTTGTCGCAGGTAAACATACTCGTCAACAACTTCGAATTTAGTGCTCCCAACCGGCATTGGTGTGACATGGACATTAAACATGATCTTTGTTTTGTCCATGTTCATCTTAAGACCTATCCGTTGGACCTAGTCACTGAGCATAGAGCTTAGGTCTTCCAGCGATTCTGCCATAAGGACTATGTCGTCGGCAAATTGAAGGTGAGTGATGTACTCGCCATTAATGTTAATACCGTATCCTTTCCAGTCCAGTAGCTTGAAAACGTCTTCCAATGCAGTGGTGAAGAGTTTCGGGGATATAACGTCACCCTGTCTTACACCTCTCTGCAGTTGGATAGGTTTCGTATTCTGATTCTGTACTCGGATAGCCATCGTAGCCCTGCTGTACAAACACTTCAGCACTTCGATATACCGACGGTCAACGTGGCACAGCTGAAGGGACTGTAGCACCGCCCAAATTTCGACGGATCCAAAGGCTTTCTATAGTCCACATACGCAAGGCAAAGTGGCAGATTGTACTCTTCTGTCTTCTGTACAATTTTCCGAAGGGTGTGTATGTGGTCTATGGTACTAAAGCCTCTTCGGAAACCGGCTTCATAGGATTTCTGCGTGATAGGATTAAAATGAGGATATCCGCAGTAGAACCAGAGTAACCGACATAGCCCAACGGATTAGTAAGCTGAAGTGGCAATGGGTCAGTCATAGAGCTCGTAGAACCGACAACTAAAGGGGAAGAAAAGTTCTCGGTTGGCAGCCTCGTACCGATAGACAAAGTGTAGGGCGTCGCCATACTAGATGGAGTGACCATTTGGTAAGATATTCAGAAAGTCGGTGAAGGAAGCCTATGTTTAGCAGTGAACTTTTGAAGGGCTGTAATGATGATGATAATGATGATGATGTGTTACTGTACGATTACAGTGGCTAGAGTGAATAGGCTTTAGTAGGTTTCACAAACTCTGACAGTATCTTCCAGGTTAGAATATATTTATTCAGTTTGTTAGCTTTTGATATGATACTCACGTAAAAATACAATAAACTAAAAAAAACAAGAAGCAATCCTGCGAAGGAGACAATCGTTTTTGGGCCCACTAGAAAATTTAACGTAACTTAATTTTATTACACATAAAAAAGATACCAATTTATTATAGTAAACGGCCTAAAGATTTTATGAAAATGTAACCGGGATCATAAAATCTGAAAAAAAAAGTTCTTTTGATATTCGTCAATTGGCTAATGTAATATGAAAAAAAATGCGTATAAAAAAGAACGAATTACTAAAAAATTTATCCATCATCCTTAAAGTACCTATAAATGCTGAATGTACCTACAACTTTCTTTTAATTATACTATTAATTATTGACCAGAACACTATTTTAACTTATAATAATAATAATAATAATGTTCTCCAGACCGAATTTCGGTCACGGCGGCCAGCCTCAATGGAGACTAGCCATCGGCGCAGGACAGGATTATATTGCCCAAGTGTATGCACAAGCACAGGTGCACTCTCTATTCCCTTACTCTCATAGACCGATGGGACGGTAAACCGACACGACCGGAGAGATATCAGGTGCAGGACCAACGGCTTAACGTGCTTTCCGAGGCACGGGGGTATTTCTTGATGGAAAAGCTCAATAACTGATTTTTTGCCCGACCCGGGATTCGAACCCAGGACCTCATGATCAGCAGTCGCACTACTGCAACCACTAGACCGAGGAGGCAGTCAACCTCGTTTAACTTATAACACCGGTGAAAACTACTAAACAATCGCTTTTAATTTGTTTTAGGTTATTGTGATATTCATATTTTAATTGTTAATTTCTCAGTATTCCCGTTAGATACGGTTAAACTAATATTACTGTTGGTTATAAAGAATAAATTGACATGTGTTTCATTAATTTACGACTGTTTACAGTGGTGGGCTCATTCTTAATATAAAAAGAAATTGTCTGCTTTCATATTAGAAGGTTCCCCGCAAAGCGTTTTTAAGTTATATCGACTTTATCCCAACTTATAGCGGCTATTTGAACGTACGTCTATTTAAATCAATTGACAATTAAGATATTACCGCCCTATGTTACCGCCAAGTAACTACCACCAATAACGTTTATTAAATTACATACGTCGTTTGATCATTCAATATAATCATAGAGCATCACGCGTTACCGGCGGTCTATAATGATTTAGAATAAGATTTTTTAAGCTATTCTATTTAAAATGTGTTTTTAACTATTACCTTTTATGGAATTATTGGATTATTGACCATACAATTACTTCGTTGAGTCATATCATGTAGGGTCACAATAAAGGTGATGAACAAGCACAGAGTCAACCCGATGTAGTAATTAAAATGCGGATGCGTTGTCATCCCTGAGGACTAAGTTGGAATGCCTCGTTTCCATAAAAAAGGGTCTCTGGATCTCTACACTCACCATACGAAACAGTATTCTATTCTGTAGTTCTGTTCGTTCAGCGCATGGTCCTTCCTAGGTTGAGTCTACCCCTTAGTGCTACAGCCATCTATATAACATCTCTCTATAACATATAAAACAAACATATTTAATCGTTTAATAAATGTGTAGAAAAGTTGTGTCTATAAATTTAATATTTCCTGGAAAAATGAAGTCCAGGGGACTAAATAAACGATACTGAAGTCAAATTAGTGTTTTTTAGAAGTTTTGCCCGCCTCTCTGTCTGTCTGTCTGTGTATTCTAGATTCACGTAAAAACCACTGGGCGGATTTCCATGAAATTTCGGTAGTATTAGAAATTTAGGTGCACTGTTAGATTTTTACGTCTATTTGATGGAATAGTTCGTGGCAACGTTGGATGACGTTCTATTGCGCAAAACAAAACATTATAAGTAATAAGTAGCACTGTGCACAGTCGTGAGGTGTATGTAGACTAATAAGAGGCCCTGTGCACAGCCGTGCAAATATTTCTTGGGAAAACGTCGCCGAGTACCGGAACAAACTTCTGTCTGAAGTCGAGATTTTGTTGAACAAAGTCTCGGATTGGGGGCGACTAAATCTAGTCCAGTTCAATCCCCAGAAGACACAAGGAATCCTCGGCGTCGACATATCGAAAGACGTGCAGTTTCGTGGTCACTTGGAAGAGAAGGAGAAATTGACCTCTAAAAAGTTTGGCGTGCAACTTCATAAGGCGCAGGTTCGGCCGCACATGGAATACTGTGCCCATCTCTGGGCCGGGGCTACCCAGTGCCAGCTCCTTCCATTTGATCGCATCCAGCGAAGAGCGGTTCGAATCGTCGGCGACCGAGCTCTTTCTGATGGGCTTGATTCACTGGCGCTGCAAAGAGATGTTGCATCTCTTTACGTATTCTACGGGGAGTGCTCAAAGGAATCGTTCGGACTAATTCCAGCCGCTCAATTTCACCATCGCACATCGCGACAGAACGCGAAATACCATCCGTACCATCTGGATGATTGGCGGTCCACTACTGTGCAATTAACAAAATTTTTTTCTTTTCTCATCCTCCTTGTGGAATCTACTACCACCAGCAATTTTTCTGGAGCGATTCGACTTAGGGCCCTTCAGGAAAAGAGCCGAATCTTTTTTAAAAGGCCGGCAACGCGGTTGCAATTCCAATGGTGTTGCAGTTGTTCATGGGCGGCAGTAGTTACTTACCATCAGGTGAGCCGTATGCTCGTTTGCCCCCCTCATATAAAAAAATAATTATCTTTACTTTTTTACTTTTGATAAGACTATAAATAATAAAAAACTAATGAAAAATACAATAAATATACCTAATAAAAACTGCGGTAACCAACCCGCTTGCTAAGCGAGGCAACTATGGGGCAATCTACATATGTTCAGCGGTGGACCTTAATAAGCTGTAAAGGTAACGGTAACGGTAAGACTACAAAATAGTTTGTTAATTATTAATATAATTTGTCAATTATGTAATTCTGCTGTACTTGTGTTTGTCACTGAACTCCCCCTGAACCGATTTCGATAAAAAAATTGTGTGCGGAATTGGATCCCTGGATGGCTTAGATTCACAATTGGACCCGGTAGGCGTCTCTGTTGTCTATATCCAGAAATCACCCGTGCTAATACTTTTATATTTTCAGTCATTAAATTTTTTTAGTTGCAGGCCCGGTTTCATTGCTCAAATGAGCATATGTAATTTAACAAGTACTTGAGAAAAAGTAGCTAGAAAGTAAGTTTTATTTCAACACGGGCTTATTTTAATTTTAACTATGAGTAGAACTACAGTCCCCTTGTTGTTGCAGTTGTTCAAGAGCGGCGGTAGTCATTTATCACTAGGTGACCCACATGCTCGTTCGCCTTCTCTTTTATCATAAAACTGCAATAATAGAACTTTGAAAGTCACTTGTCAAATCCGGTAATCGAACAGATCCAAACGTAAATTCATAGTATGAAAGTAAACCAAAAATTATCCTCGCCGACACCACTCTAATTTTAATCGCAATTTGAAGTGTCGATTTACCACGTTCTCGGCGGTGAAGGAAGACATCGGCCGAAAACCTGCATGTTTGAAATGTCAATTTTTTTTTCGGAAAATATTTTATTTGTGATGTCGATCATCCCGCGATTGGTCAGCGCGGTGAACTCCGGTCCCAAAACCCTCTGCGGTTTATGCCTAGTAGTAGCTTCTACTTTTATCTTTAATGTGGCTTTTAATTTTAATTTTATTTCATATCTTAACATTTTACCTTAAATATTAAGGTTGGCGAGGATAAGAACAACTCATCAGCATTATCATTACAGCTTATCATAACTGCTGAACATATCACACATTATCACATTATCACATTATCTCACACTCTACGTCAAATAGTCTCTGAGAAAATTTCTGTAACAGACACCGAGGTGACGACTACACGGGTGATCCAATTTGTTTATTTTGGCACTAAGCAGTGATTATGTTCTTAAATTGAAGCACACCCAAGCGAAGCCGTGGGTACAGAGCTAGTTTAGAAAAATGCTATGAAAAGTAAATTAATTTCTAAGTTTTTGCCACATACGTTCATGTGGTTCTTATACCGTTCTTCCGTTCTTATCTTATATCCGATCTTTTTAAGACCTATGTCCAGAAAGTAAATTATAAGAGGCTGCTTTAGTAAAAGAACATATTTTAAGAGGTACATTTCATGTAGGGTCATTAGTAGTGACAGCAGACGGTAGTAACAGGTAAAAAACAGGCTAGAAGATCCTTAAACTATGACATCACGGTTAGTTTAAGGATCTAGCCTATACAGAATAACCTTGCCTAGCGACGTCACTGATCACACTAACACTTAACAATATGTATGAAAGTATACGTATTATGTATTTCAACACGTTAAAGCGCCTGACAAATTCTACACTGCAAACGCAACACATAGTCATAGACTCTTGAGAAACAAGTCTGGAACTTTTAAAAGATTTTACAATAAACCGCAAATTAATAGGTTATACAATATATAAATATAATAGAATAATAAGGTAAGGTTTTTTTATAAATAATGAAACAGCAGTACACTGCTGAATCTGTATTTGTATAAACTATTTTTTTTCGATAAGTCAATGTTCCACGGAGACACTATTGCATACTCATTTTACAGATTGGTGTTAGGAAGCAGTATTAACCGGTCTGTCGCGGTAATGACAAAATATTTAAGGTATGGTATATGGGTCAGGTGCCAGCAAGCGCATATCTAGAAAATCGTATGTCTATCTGTGGACTTGAAAATGAAGTGGATATAATATGCTTTTCTATCATCTTATCTCATTTCATTGGTAGCAATAGAGTTGACCGCTGGGTACGTCATCATAAATCAAACATCCCATATTATAACACATTGCACCTTTACAAAAATGCTCCAGTCTACCAGCATTTTTCGAAATATTTCCAAATACCCATCACCAGTATCTTAACTTTTAGGTATGAAGGGTCTTGACGATTTTTGGTCATCAGCCGATTGCTAGAATCTCGCCTGTCTTGAATTAACAAGATGCATATTATGTTGAAATTTTGGTATAAAGTTTGACATGTTTCACCTAATATCCTATCTCGTATTAAACACGTGAAAAATACTAGACCAGCCACGGGGACTAATGGTGCGTGGCGTCATTTCCTGCAATCGCCGATCCATTTGCCACGCGTGGCACTACAGCAAATGCTTTCAAAATTTGGAAATACCTCTGTTCAGCAGCAGACTACAGTCTAATAAGAGTAAGAAAAGAACAGCATTAGCGGTCGGCAATGTCGTTAGTAAGTATGCTTAGTTTTTATAATCAAATAAAATATTATTGACTACTAACTTTGTCTGAGTATGCCACTGTTCTTATTTGTCGCCAAGCAGCATTGCTGCGTTTCAAATTTTATAGGAGTCAGAATAAATACAGCTGTAGGAGTCATTTATCAGCAGGAGAGCTATCAGTTTGTTTCTCACTTTACTTTTCTTTATATGAAAACTGGTAGCGGTCAACGAATGGTGAGAGGCACACTGAAGCTTAACTTTAACTTAGGGAGGTCGTATCTATTTAAGTCCCCCTCCATCCCTTCGTGCTCTGATCCAAAGATCCGAACACTTGCAGCTCAAATTACAAAATAGTTTGCAGTGCTTATTGTTATTGAAGTTCTACAAGACGCGTCGAAGAAGAACCCGAAAACTATCTGATCATACTTTAAATCTCATAACTGTTAGACGGTAAATGAAGCTACAGCAGATATGACAGCACACAGGCAACTGAACAGACAGATCTTCTTTAAGACTTACGCAACATCAATACAGCTCGTATTGAAGAAGCGTTTGAGCGTAAATAAGGCTTCAAAGTCTTTGCCAGACCTGTATGTTAGAAAGAGTCAACTGTTAAAGTTAAAGATCGATTGTGGCAGCGTCATTTCCAGGACACCTGGGATCTTAGGAGAGATTGACAGGTTCGCCGGACAGCTGTGCACATAATCGTTGGAGCTACATGCAAATGTGAGTAACGATCTTCTTCCACGCAAGTACGAACGACGGTCGAGGATGAAATTACAGCTAAGCTTCTGAAAGCTTACCGAAAACCGGTACTTGAAGCCCTTTTGAAGCTCTTTCATTCAGAGTATGAAACCTGCTGGCAGAAAATAAGTCCCACCAGCTAGTAAAACTCAAAAACTTAAAAACTCAAGAAACATAATAGGTTTTTAGATGAAGGGGTCCTTATTATACTTACATGGAGTGTGCAAGTGGCTTGGAATGGATAGTCTTAATGTACCTTTTGTGCGAACTGCACTGACACACTTCTGTATGTCACATAACTCCTGCGAAATTATAATTTACAAACTAACTAACTAATTCCACCCTCACCAACTTGATGCTTGGTGTAGACCTTGTAATTTTATAGAACTTACAAAGTACATAAGTTTTCCCGGATCGATATGTATAAGGATCCTTATTATTAAGAAAAGCATGCAATGCATTTTTTCCTTTGTTGTCAACGTTCATTGGTTGTGGTGATCACTTATCGTCAGGTTAACCCAGCAGACTCGCTTAAACGCTCTTTGCTATAACAAAATAAAATACTTAATTCTAAACTAAAGGAAATTAAGTACACTCCTAAGAAAAAATATATTTGATATTGAAGAATTTCTACTGGCCCCAATTCTTTAAAGACGTTTTTCTTTCCTAGCCCATTGAGTATTCTGAACGCATAAAATATCGACACCGTAAACCCTTACGCTTTATTTGTAAATTTAGAAGCTCCTAATGACCATTATTTAGAGATTTACTTATAAATTACTCGTTTCCTTGTAAAAAGAGAACAAAGAAAAAAAGTATAATATAAAAAGGAAAACTTCAATAAATAAACAACGATAATACTTATTTATGATTTAAATATTGTCCTATTAAAGCATTTTAAAAACATTTTAATGCAATTTTTTTAAAGATATTTGAGTTCTGTTTCGTTCATTCTATTCTAAAAACATACAGAATATAAACAACTCCGTAATCACATACTATATTATATTATTTGCAGTACTTTTATGTGAATAACTTTAATAGCAACTGAATGTACTTAATGTAATTAAATATAAATTTTCAAAAAAATATTAAAGAACGATAATTGGGAGTGGAAGTTAAACTGGAAGTTCAGTAAACACATTTAATAGAATAAAAAGCTAAAAACAAAAATTTAAGTATGTAATTATTCTAAGCTAACATTATTATAATATACTCCTTGACGTATCGTGTGAAGTATGACATGCCAAGCAATAAATAATAGTTTATATGATATTATATATAAATATTTGCAGTGGAAAATTACACAAGAAGTAAGTACATTTTGTTTCTTTTCTATCATAAATATCTATTGCTGCGTTGTATACGTCAGTGGTTTGTGTTAAATAAAATATTTCTATCTTTTCCCTTCTTATACGAAAAGAAACCATCTCTTGTCATCTTAGGTCAACACGAATTGTTTCTCATACATTTTCGTTAGAGAAATTTCATATCAGATGGATCCCACACATTCTCTACAGTAAATGATAGATACAATTAAACAATTATATTTGAGACTCCATTTGTGCCGCTTACTTAGCTCCAGGAGAACATTCATAGAGTCAGGCTCTTTACGCAAACATTCTCCGTCAAGGAATGTACCGAGATTACATAATCGTAAAGCATATAACCAGTCACTAGATTCTTTATTTTGGAAGTCTTTGAAACAAATATTTATATAAATTCTCACTGTTTCTATTGTTAAGCTTAGAGTGGAACATTTTCGCTGGGTCATAATGTTTTCGATGTCAGACGTGCGCCTTCGTGGCATAAGAAGAATCTAATTTATTATTAAAAAATTTGTTATATCTATCACTAAGGCTAGGAGGTGGAAATAACGAAGAGCGGCAATGCAACACTACATAGAAGCATTTCTGAGACCGATAACGTTAATTCTTAAAGATAAATTACCTTGTGTACTAACTGTTGACATTAAAGATAAATTTGGATTTTATTTCCTAAACCTTTATTGAATTTATTTTTAAATACCTGAATAATTCCACCAAAAACCAGCTTACCTGATGGTAAGGGAATATTGTGGCCCATGGATAGTTACACCTATCCTCTTTTAAGAATTAAAACGCATATGTGTTGTCACCTCTGAAGACTAAAATGGAACTTGAAATGGAACCATTACCAATTAAGGGTCTCTGGTTCGTAGTATTGTGTTGCTACTAGACGCTGGTATTCTTGCAAGCGTGGTCCCGGGCCGATCAACCGACCCATTCTTTCTGCATCTATAATGCGCTGCAGCAAGGCTCTACCGTGTATGTACTTATATAAAATTTGAAAGCTGTAAGAGTAAAGTGGGTTTTAAAGCATATCTAATAACAATTTATATGGTTTGAAAAGTAATACAATAAATTATAATGATAAATGGTGGTAGTCTTATTACCTTTCCTGGCCTGCCTGTGTGTGCTTCACACCTTAATGGCCAGGTTGTAAGGTGGCAACACACCTTATAGCACATTCTTCGTTTGAAATTAGTTCAGGTGTCTATGTGCATTTATAGCCTATCATCACCAAATTGACGATTAAATAACTTACAAAAGCACTCGCTTTATCTGATCAAAAATTTTAAGATTGTTTATGTTATTATTTTATGTACATTCATTTTTTTTGTATTTTTCTTGCTAGAATTACGAATCATCTATTCATTTACGTTAATTCTATCAAACAAGTACGAAGTATAGCGCACGTTATAGAGAGCTAATTTGCATAACACTGCAATAAGAAATACCAAACAATAAGCTTTATTGACCGATGTAGAAGACTGAGTGGAGTTTTATATACATAAAAGTTAGCTATTAAAATAATAAAAAAGAAAAAAAGTAATAGCATATAAATGTCCTGTAAGTATGTTTTCTTTCACCGCTAAGCACGAGCGCTTGATTTTCATGGTGCTGGCGGGTTGCCGCGTGCTATGATATTTTTTTTTACTGTCTCGTTGGTTTGGTGATCGTAACGCACGACTACTGATCATGTGTCCCGGGTGGTGCCAAAAATCAGTTTATTGGGATTTTCTGTTAATAACTTCTCATTAACAGCTCAGAGCAAGTTGGCGGTGTTTCATCCCAGTGTCTCGGAAAGCACGTAAAGACGTTGGTCATGAGCCTGAGCTTGCACTGGTTGTGTCGGATTGCCGTTCCATCGGACTATAAGAGTGCACTTGTGCTTGTGCACACACTCGTGCTCATGTGCAGATGACTAGTGTCTCCGTTAAGACTGGCCGCCGTGACCGAAATTCGGTCTGGAGGACATTATTATGTTAACAATGGATTTTAAATACATATACTTCAGATTTAATAATAATATTTGTGGGTAATCGTAACATCGTAGTACACTATAAAATGAACTGCTATATCTTAGTGGTGGTTCAGTCGTGAGTTCATTGTCTACAAGTGCTTCACTCTGCTAGTAGCTGTATGTACTTTAAGTAAAGTAAAATTATAAGTGAAGTATAATTACTGTGATTAGTTTGTCAAGTAATTAAAAAGTGCTACAAAATAATCTGTTTTACTTGATACTTATTAAAAATTATTATTATTTGTATTTGGCTTACCGCCAAACCTCTCTCTCTCTCTCCAATAATTATTGAATATTAATTATGAGGCCGAGTGTAGAAGAAGAAGAGAAACCATCACCCGATTTTGTCAAGTGGGTGTCGTAAGAGGCGAGAGGCTATGGAAAATCCAGAAAGGGTAGAAGGACGTCATGATATTCGTCGTAAGGACGTCCGATAGATGGCAATATAACCATCTTGATTACGCCACTCGTAAAATACTTATCAGACTGTCAATGGTGAGCAGCGTCGAAGGTGCAAGACGTCTGGTACTAAAAAAGGTGCAGGACGCCTGCCAAGCATGGCGTCCTTTCTTTCTACAATCGGGAGGCCTATCTCCAGCTGCGAACTTTTACGTCCTGATAATGATTTTGATGAATTATGATCGTTGCGGTTTGCCAATCGCAGTACCAATCGGATGTCACTCGTCTTTAACGTTACTCCTAATCGCTGGCTTGGGAATTTTCGATTAGGCATATACAAGATCGACCGTGGTAGCTCAGGGGATAATCGCTCGCCGTAATTACACAGTACATGAGCAACACAGAACTCCCACGGGCACCAATAAAATTGTTAATTACAATTTAATGGCTGATTTCTATTATTTTTAATAAACTTTACCTCTATACTAGGATTTTCTTCTGTATCGTGGGATCGTTTTACATACATAACAAAGACAAACAAGCGGATCTGAAATAATTATTTGTAGGCCCTACTGATACTTGTTCTATACGAAATTTGAACTCAAGTGCAGTGTTGCACCCGAACATTTAGGGCCACAAGCCGTCCGTTTACCACGTGAAGCAGAACAATGTGAGGCAATCTGCATATTTCTCAAAAAGCACACACTGGAGTAGGTCGGCGAACACACTGCTCAATCCATAATCACATTATAATGTGTCTTAAAATTAGATGTTAGTTATTTTATACATATTAAACTAGTATATTATTTCAACGAAATTCGAAACATTTTTGAAGTTTTATTAAAGTTAGCGTTATTTCTACATTCTAATCGATAAGGCCAGGGAAAACCATGACTCATAGATTTGAAGAAGACAATTTAGTTTATTGATTCTTCTACGTATGCATTGGTCTTTACCAATCGACAATAAATTATTTAATCGGTTTACGTTATACGTAAAAAAAGTAGAATGAAATAACATTTGTGATTTATTGGTTCATCATCATCATAATGATCAGTACAACTCTTAAAAAGTCAACTGCTGAGCAAAGGCATCTATCGACTGTTTACATGTCTTACCAGGTTGTTTCTCTATTTAGTAGAAGGGTGCCCTATTGGTGCATCATTATCATTATCTTTACATCCATTCACAAATCCACTGACGAACATAGGCCTCCTCCAAGTAATGCCACAAATCACGGTCCTCAGCCTTCTGCAACTACCGTTTCATTCATCTCTTTCCAGGTCATCACTCCGTCTAGTGGGGGGGCCGCCCTACTTCGCTTATGCTACTCTCGAATGGTGGCGTCGGTACGAGACCTTTCTTTCCCATCGGCTGTTAGTTCTTCTGACTATATGGCCAGTCCATTGCCACTTCACCTTTCTGACCCGTTGGCTATGTCAGTTACTCTGGTTCTACTGCGGATATCCTCATTTCTAAGTTTAACTATTGGTGCGAATACCAATAAATATAAAACATGTTTTAATTTTTTTCCTAATTTAGTTTAAGGTGTTATAATGGTGATGTCTTCCTAATATACAATATGTCGTCTGAATTGCTACCGAAAATGATTAAAAACTGAAAATAAAAACTTTCACCATAATTTTAATGATATCGGCAGCAAAATGATTAAAATTATGGTGGTGAACATGTGCTCAAAGTATTTTTTCTGTGTGAAATTTACTTACTAATCGGATATAACCATAGAATACCATAATACACAAGTATTATAGTATTCTATTATATAAACACTTACGCCTGTCACCCAGAGGGGTAGGCAGAGACTGTGGACTTCCATTTGGCACGATCCTGACACACCTCTCTCGCCTCCTCCATATCCATATATCTACGCATACACGCTCGTCGGTTAAGCGTACTCTTAATTTAAAAACGTGAACGGCAGAGTCGGGATGGGACGCCCTAGGCGAAAGTTTATCGACCAAATTTGCGATATATTGAAAATGGGCCAAATAATTAAGAGTTTTATTAGTTGTATTAATATTCTATTAATACAACTAATAAAACGTTGCAATTATGTTTTATTAATATTTACTATAAAAGTAAAAGAAAGTGTTATTTAAGTAAACAATTACTTAAAGATGTACTGCTTAAGTCTAAATGCTCGAAATCCTAGCTAAGCTCTTAATTTATAAAGCTTTATTTACATAAGCGTTACATTAGTGTATAAATATTACACTTTTATACTGAATGTTTTCGGAATTAAGTAACTTTGTATAATATATAATGGCATACGTTAGGATTTCCATCATCTATCTGATGAATTTTTACATTTAATTTTCATGGTTTATCGAAGATGGTGCCAAGTGATCTTTACCAGTGTTGATTCATCATGATGATGCTCTCCTAGCCAATTTCAATCAAAAACACAACAGAAAATTTAAAATACTAGGATTCGTCTTATGCCAAGGAGTCCGTTGGGCTAGGTAACAACACTCTTTTACCAATTTCTGCCGCCAAACAGCAGTGCTGACTGCATTACTATATTCCACTTTGATTATAATAATATAGCCGGTATAATTAATAACAGATTAGTGATATATCATCATGTTGGTGATGTTCCCCCTAAAGGTTATTAGTAATTATTCAGGTACAGTGAAATATATCAATATTGTTTCTAAGTGCTAAACCCACCTGTACGCGAACGCAACCTCTCTAGCACAAGTGTACCATCTTGGAGAACTGACAAAAAACAAATATTTCGTCCAAACATTCCGACTTCAAATCTCTGAGACCAGTGAATATAGGGCAAAATTACCAATACGATGGTATTAGTAACATATATTACTCTCAACAACATAGTAACTATGGGCAAATCTATAGAGTTTGCTAGTTGCTTCTGCTTAATAAGGCTATAGAGTTTGCTAGTTGCTTCCGCTTAATAAGGCTATAGAGTTTGCTAGTTGCTTCTCCTTAAGAAGGCTATAGGGTTTGCTAGTTGCTTCTGCTTAATAAGGCGATAGGGTTTGCTAGTTACTTATGCTTAATATGGGGGTTTGCTAGTTGCTTCTGCTTAATAAGGCTATAGGATTTGCTAGCTGCTTCTGCTTAATAAGACTATAGGGTTTGGTAGTTGCTTCCGCTTAATAAGGCTATAGGGTTTGCTACTTAATTCTGCTTAATAAGGCTTTAGAGTTTGCTAGTTGCTTCTACTTAAACAAGAAGATTTGTCATCATCATCATCATCATTACGGGCCTTCACAATCCACTGCTGCAACACAAGCCTCCACCAAGGAATGTCACAAAGCAGGGTCCTGAGCCACCTGCATCCATCGACTTCCTGCATGTCTTACCAGGTCGTCACACCATCTAATGGGGCTACGCCCTACACTCGAGAACCTTTCTTTCCCATCGGTTGTCGGTTCTTCGAGCTGTACGGCCAGCCCATTGCCACTTCAGCTTATCAATCGATTGGGCTATGTCGGTTAATCTGGTTCTACTGCAGATATCCTCATTTCTAAGTTTATCACGCAGATAAACCCCGAGCATAGCCATCTTCAAGAGAAGATTGGGAAGATATAATTAATGGTAATTACTACGGGTTCTTCAAATTGAGATTTAACATGGTTGCGTCTAGAAAATTGAATATTGTTGGTAACAGTCTTGTTTATATTAAGCTTAAAATAAAATCGATGTAATTAAACATTACAATTAATTGCAAGAGAGATATAATTTGTCTTCGTCACGGATCAAATAACAAATTAGATACACAATAGAGATTAGGGTGGCTCAAAGCGATTATCGTCTATTGTTTGCTTAGATTGATATAAATATAAATGACTGTTACATCTATTTCGTTATAAAATGTAGCTTATTGGCAGTATTTCCTTGGGGTAGGCCTATGTTATATGTATGACACTTGTGAAGGGCTGTAGTGATGATGATAATGATAATGATGAAGTTACGAATTAAATATCAAAGTACAAAACAAATTTCCCTTACATCAATTGAAGAATAACTTTTCACATTCCTGTAGCAATGATTTAAGGAATTGTTCTTGATCTTGGCACACGTTGAGATTGCAACTCTTTTATAAACAAAGCCCGCAACCCGGAACCAAGCTTGGCAACTTTTCCACATTTATGCTTTTGATGGGATAAAAGACAACATTGTAATGATCGACGTAATTTTCTTTTACAATTTCGCAAAATGAAGGTAAATTTATATTAAATTAAATGGATAAAACCAATGATATTGTTTTTAAATGAGTGGATAAAATATGAAATTCATAATTGATTTTCGATTCTTGCAAAAATCGCGAGGCCATTAAAGAAACCCTTTGAAATTATGACATTTTGAACAAATGTTTCAAAACGGCTACAAAACGGTGTTAATTTGCATATTCCAGCGATGCTAAGTCTTATGTCCGTAATTCTGAATTGTAATTAATCTATTCTGAGCAAAACGAAGAAAGCTTCGAACTTGAACGAAAATATTACGATTCATCAAAAAGCTCGTTTACAAAATATTTTTGACCGTGAAAATATTATTGAAATTTCTGAAATCATTTAGGTATTTAAGGTACAAAAAATATTATTCTCATTAGATATCATATCAAGATAAAATATATTGAACTGTAGCAAAGCAGAAAAATCAAATTTAGAAATCTAGCACGTATGAGACTCATAATTATCTCTCATGAATATTATTTTAGTAACTGATTAGTGAAAGAAGTCACATGTGGCTAGCCCACCGCATACACAATGACAAACCCAATATCCTATTAGTTGCCATTTTACTCGGTGATAAAATCGTGAGTTTTTAGTAACATATTATTTTGCTTCTTATAATGTTATATTACAAACACAACGTGTTACACACAACAAAATATGTATCTTATAAATGTTAATCAATGTTGAAAATGCATTTAAAGAAATAAGAACTACTGATGGAACCATTGGCGAATCCATAACAATATGCAAAATTAATTCATATAAGAAGTATATATAATTATTTTAATCTCAAAGAACTTTTTTTGGTAAATGCACAAATACTACTTTGTGGCTCATATGAGGTGTCAAGGAAAATATGTCAACTTTTTTCAAATTGTCAACATCACCTCTACGTGGTCTGCTCTCCCGATTTTTGTACGAGACTCTGGCGACCGGCTCGGAGCGGGAAATTAATACGAAAACTCTGAACACAAATTTTGCAGACTGGTGATGGGGGCCCCTTTACTGCGAATGGGTCAGCTCTGCGTTCACTAATCCATCTGTCCAGCATGGTTGTTAGGAGCAAATTTCCAAGCAAAGTGTGGCAACTGCCATATTATTGACAAGACCTAACTGCATTATTGAAAAGTCCAGCAGTGGACATAAAAAATTGTAGATGACGCTGCTTATGCTGATCATAACTATATGGCTAGTACGTAAGCCAGATATGAGATAGCCAAAAGTATGCCAAAAAATATTATGCTAACAGAAATTATTTAGTAAGATACTTTTAAAGAATAAAAAAATCAAAACAATAACAGTCTTGTTACAGCCTTTGAAGAAATTTAGTGAAACATTAGCATTTATAATGAATACTTCAAAACGGTGAATTAATTTACATAATTGGAAGAGCCAAAATGTTTTTGTAATTGCGGAAAATTACAAATGAAAAATTCTCTTAATTTTTATGCATACTATTTTATGTTCTTACTCAGTTCTAATTAAAAATTACCACTATTATTCATACTTGAATGACAAAACTGTTTAAAATATATTAGGTTTTTTTCAATTTGTATTATTGTTGTCTCTATTTAAATTTTGGGAATAATATCAATATTTGAATACTAGCTTTTTAACCGCGGCTTCGCCAGCGTGGGCTTCAGTGTGGGAATATCAATAGCACTTCTCCGTGCCAAAATTAGCAAAATTGAATCACTTGTACAGTTACCTCGGTGTCTGTGTCTATATTTCTGTTTGCAATATGATATTTTTTTAACTTTAAGAAATTTTAGTGAACGTAGATGACTGAAATTTTGCTGGATATAATATGCAACAGGAACACATGAGTTTTACCGAATTGCTTTAATATCATACGTCTAGCAAAATCTTTCCCTTTTTCGCATCGGGTAGGTATGTCTTCCGATGTATCTACTCATTTATGAAGGATAAATAGTCATGGAATCCGAATTGCATTATTTACATTTTACTCTTCACATTTACTCATAATAATTAAAGTCTTTTATTAATTTACATATATACATTATATAATATTTTTAGGCATTATAAAATAAATGTAGATGTTATTTTTACGATCAAGTAGACTTCAAAACTTCATAAATGTTCCCTATTAGTAAATTATTATTCACGGTGAATGTGAAAAGAACTACATTCATGAATGGGAGTAGAAATATATTCGCCTTGCAGTAGCGGCAAAAGCGAATCTACTACACGATATCGTCCCGTGGGTGTCGTAAGAGACGACAAAAAGAAACTGAAACAAGAGATGGGTAGCAGCATCATCCTGATGATAACTCAATAGGCGACCCTTCTGCCTGCCAAGCGTGTTTATACGGCAAATGTCCAACCTATTTGGCAATCTATGGGGAATGCCTAAGTTGAGTTGTGGACTTTAGATAGGCTGTAATGATGACGATGATTAGTTCTACTCATCTTCGCTACCCTTAGTATTTATCTTCGAAAATATGAATAAAATAAGAAAAATCATAATAGCTTTATTAAAAGTAAAAAGTAGCAGCTTATATTCCACTACTGGACACATGTTAAGAGCAAAAAAGAGTTCGTTGCGCTGACCCCAACGTGGGATGACCGACTCCATATAATATAAAAAAGAAATCTGAATTTTTTTCTTACTCAAATATGCAGGTTTCCTCGCGATGTTTTACATCACCGCAGAGCATATGGTAAATCGTCACTTCAATAAGTGACATTTGCTTTCTTTGATATTGAGGTATAGTACTTTTTCGCAAGATCCTGTTCATTTTCTTATAATCATGTGAGCTATGAAGCTGGGACTGTCACTTAAATTTTAATGTGTCTGTACATATTATGAAAGGTATCTTAATAAATGACTATAAGTCTCATCAAAAGTAAAAAAAAGTAAAATAGCAGCATAGACAAGTCTTTTCTTTACAGTGTTTTGTGTCAGGAAAGAGTCCGCCGCAATCCTCCAATGCTTATTAGAAGATTTCACATGTCCACTTTTTTTTAAATTCTCAGATATGTAGGTTTTCCCATGAAATTATTCTTCCCCACTTCACCACCAAACATTTGGTAAATCAGCACATAAAATGTCTCATAACTCGCGAGATTCGTACACGTTTTGTCCCGTGCTTTAAAATTGTACGGAGAGCTACACGGCTCTTGTATTTGCTACCATAAAATTCATAGAAACTGAAAAGAAGCTTTCGCACAATTGTGGACCACATACACCTAGTCGTTAGGCAACTAACGATGCCACTTACTATTCTATCAAATAGAGATAAAAATATTACAGTAAATTTAATTTTCAATTACTTACATCGGATAACTTGATACCATATAGACACCCAATATATTCAACTAAAGAGCTTCTCCCTTAATCTCAGTTTTGTTAATACAATATCGAGTGTAACAGCTCAGTCATTTTATGATAATGGTCTCCAGTCTAGATATTTTAAGTCTGGCAATTTTAGTTTTTGTTTTATATAATAAGGGTGAAGGGTGACAAACGAGCACGCAGTCCACCTGATGGTAAGTGTATGCTGTGGCCCATGGACATCTACATCTATCCTCGATTAAGAATCAATTTACTATTGGATTAAGAGCACTCCTAATAATTTAGCCAAAAAACTCTCACCTCAACCTTGGAATTTATGGACGCATTTTGCATCTAGCAAGGCAGCAACGAGACTCACTGCTACTTTTCGCGTCGTATTGATGAATAATGAATAAAACGAAAGTACGTCAAAGTGGTCGTGCATCGTGCATCCTAGATCGTGTGAATACTCGCTGTACCGCTGTCGGCGTTGTATGGCAGTATTAAAAGCGTGGCTTAATTGAAATTGGCATGTGAGATAAGAAAAGTTAGATTTTCAAACTAAAGGGATTTATACGTGGTGGAGCCACGCTGCAGCTATATTAGTTGTAGCACGAATGGGTCGGCTCGACCGCGGTAGGACCACGCTCTCACAGAATACCAGGGTAAAATGGCAGCTCAATACTATAGAGAACCGGAGACCCATTATACTGGAAACTAGGCATTTATAATCGAGGATAAATGTTGATCTCTATGGTCCACAGCATACACTTACCATCAGGTGAACTTTGTGCTCGTTTGTCACCCTTATTCTATGAAAAAACTTTTTATTTAGTCTAAAAGAACCTTATAATAGTCTATTAATTCTGTTTAAAATTGCGTAATCATAAATATTCCGTATTGAACTTCCATACTCCGTACAAATACGGGCAAATCCGTATGTATAGCAACACTGGTCACGCTAAATACATCAAAATAAGTAGGTAAATCAGTGTGTATGCTACGTCTATCACCGCGACCTTGGCGGGATGTACAGAAAGATAGACTGTGCGTTTATTCAATGTGTATAAGGCTTTTTAACAGCCCGTAAATTTCAAATGCTGGACGCACACATATACCCCTAAAACCATACTACGGATAGCAAATTATTTTAGATGCTTATGATGTGCACGTAAATATACGAGTTCTTACAATAATTTGAGCGTGGTTTGGTATGGATTCGGCGTCTCTTCATATGCATGCCCACTGCATGTCTGTCTATTCTTTTTGTAGGATTGAGCTGGGAACTTAAAAAAAATGTTGTGTTATGATAATGGAAGCTTCTGTTAAACTTAATTTATTTATTATACAAACGTGCTTAAATTTCATTATTCCACTATATCACTTTTTTACTCTTTAGAGGTTTTTACCAGATAGCATTGCAAATGCAATTAAAGTCAGCAAACTTCAACGATTAGAAAGCTTCTATATGCGAGTAATCGAATGTTAAATTGTGCACGAGCTTGACTATTTGGAAATCGGAAATTGGAGGTTCGAAGTAAATTGAAAATGAAATTCCACAATTACTGTTTCCTCTTACTTAAAAAAAGATGGCCAAAAAAATAGCCATGTAATAGGGTAATATCATGGGTTTACTGACCACCATCAGATTGCGATTATTTACAAATTTCAAAAATGTTAGAAATCAGAACATATCTTAGTAACAAAATTAATAAATGCCACTAAGATATTTATTTAAAAAAGTGACAACGAACTTAAAGTTCACTTGATGGAAATGGCTACTGCAGCCTATGGATACCTGCAACCAACTTTAAGAAAAAAACTGCGTGTATTGTCACCTCTATGAACGAAGATGGAACTATACCTATATGTGAATATATTTATCAGACCTGTACAATATTTAACAGGGTAATCCAGAGGGAGAGGACTTGAAAAGAATACTGAATAGGTGTACTGAAAATGTTAAATTATACCAAAAATATTATAAAGATAGAACCGACAACCGACGTAAAAAGAAGGTTCTCGTACGGCAAACATCTTACTAGATAGAGCGATGAGTTGCCTGCAGAGATTATGTGGCTCAGGACCATGTTTTAAGGTAGCCCTTAGAGAGGGTCTTAAGTTTATTAGTTTACTTGTGATGGGCTCTAATTTGCAAAAAAATTAAATCAAACTGATAGACATAAAAAATATTTTCGAATATTTAAAGCTTAATATTTACATCATACACTTAATATTTACATTTTTAGATCTCGTTTTGTATCGAGAAATAAATTATAAAGGTTTAATATTATTCCAATAGCCTAAAGGAAAAGTATGTTCTGTAGCGTCTATTGGATTAAATGTAATGGAGTCTATACCATCCCCAGATTAAAAATTTTAAACTAATCTACCGTTTAATTACTAAATCAAGATTTATTCTGTCTTTTGCTAAAAAGTAACATGATTAGCTTGTTACGTTGTGAAGACGAGTACATACTAGCCCAGACTCTCCACTGAGGCATTGGCCTAAAGATGCTAGGAATTATTATTAATTCATTAAGAAATTCAACATTTACAGATTTTTTATAGACGAGGATATAAGATGTGCATTTTTCTCAACTCGGCTAGGCCTCGTTCGAAAAAATGCGACATAACTTCTAATCCTATATACTTACATCAAAATTTTAAAGTAAAAATAAAAAAAAAACTTCGTGTGCAATGGTGATTTGCTGAATCTACATGGACTTCCACTTCTAAAGATTCCTATGGATTGGCTTGGGATTTCTTCGCCGTAGCAGAACAAGGGAACTGACATAACACAACTCGACGGTAAAGAGATTTTCTCGAATAGCATTATCGTACTCCAAAGCGCAGTTTCCCTCCTCTAAGCGTATTTTCATTTTGACACCACTCACTGGGTTAAAGTGACATGAGAAATAACAAACCGTTTGTATAATTTCATTTAAAACTCGATATTTATTTTATTCAAAACTTAGAATCCATAATAACATTTGATTTAGCGACCAATTGAAATAATGTTTTGTATATAAAACTAATGTGGTATACTCATCGAATAATATCATATTTTTTTATATAAATAGATCATATTCATTATCATCATTACAGCCCTTAACAAGTACACTGCTGAACATAGGCCTCCCCCAAGGAATGCCACAAAGCACGGTACTAACGGTCTATATAAATAGAGAGAAATTAGCATTTAAATTAAACCATTTTTAATGAATAGTCAAGAACCAACTCATATACTTATATAGAGTGCGACGACGAGCAAAGTGAGAATGAGAAGGAGCTTTAGGTTACTGGTGACCACAACGCGCCTGCCGAGCGAGCGTAACGAGCGTGCCGTGTAAGCGGCCATCAAAGAAGTAGGTTTTTTATAATGTACTTTAATGTAAACGGGCACAATATAGCAAACACACGCTGTATCGATTTATATAGGAAACGTGACGCTACGCTACACGTCCTGTTATGGCGCTCCATTGAGGCCTCAGTAGAGAGTGTTTGACAAATTGTGCGTGAGAACGTGGTGAGGAGTGTTCGGTAAGGCATGCGGCACAACAGCGCGTACGGCTTACATTTTGGACGTACCCCACTCAGGACACTGTAAAACAAGAGAGTGTATTTGTCGAGCAGCTCAAACGCACCGTTTTTCCGACATCCTAGCATGTTATGTGTTTGTCATGCACTTCGAACACCTTATTGTGCTGCTTGCAAACCACTTATTTTTTACACTTATCGTCCAAACATTTTGATCTTGTGATTATAGTAAAAGGCTAATATGAATTTAAAAATGATGTTTTATCATATTTGCTCATAGTTGATTTAAGTTCATAATTGTACAAATAAAATCAATACAGTTACATTAAGTGACCAATGTTGCCCCTGAGAGTTACAATAGTTGTGAACAATTGTTCTACACGCATTAGAACGGAATTTCCTTTTTACGAGGGTATCTATCAGGGGATTGGAAAAGAGTTTAGCGCGAAGTTTTAATATATATCTCACGAACATTTTTTCTTTTTTAAATTTATTTACTAAGTATTGAATTATTTTATGTTATTTTGAACTTGCCCATTGTCACTTCACCTTACTGATCCGTTGTACTATATCGGTATAAAATAATAATGTTAAAATTAGTTATTGCTTATTATCATCCATCCATCCATCCATTACAGCCTATAAAAGTCCACTGCTGAATATAGACCTCCCTAATTATATAGCTAACAAAAAACCTTTAGCTGCATGCCGATAAATGACCGAAATTAGAATATACAGAAAAAAAAACAATATAACTGAAAAGTAATCACGTGTTCCTTGCACGACACGTTCATTGTATTCTGCTAAAAATTTATATCTACACTAATAATAAATCCGTAGAAATGATTATTTATAAAAATAAGGGTGACAAACGAGCGCTCAATCGACCTCACTAGTAAAAGGGTCTCCGGTTTTCGTCACTAACTATATGAAACTCATCAGCATTATGCTGTTATTTTACGCTGGTATTATGTGCGAGCGTGTTCCTTCTCCGATCTAGCCGACCTATTCATGTTGTAGCCATAACATGCTTATAAGCCAGTGTTTGGCGACTATGCTGTGCCACCTGATGCTAAGCGGCGTGGTAGCCGAAGACTTTAAAGGGAGTCGGGCAGTCTTAAAAAAAATGCCCGACTGTTCCTGCAGGTTTATGACTGTGAGTTGAGATATTTCAACAAATTTTCAAAAAGGGAATTTACAAAAATTTTACTTCACAATGTTTTAAAGGTTGCTTTCATTTTAATACAAATTTTTGTAAAGTTATCTAGCAACTAGATAAAAAATATAATAAATTAAATCTTATTCATGTGAAGAGCACTAAAGACACAATGATATTCCGCAAATACTGGTACTAATTTGAATTCCGTCTGACATGTTTGAAAATGGCACTTAATTAAAGTTAGTGGACTGTTCACTTTATAATATTCCAAGTGATATTTTCGTGTTCATTTCTCTTATTGTCATTTTAACGTATAAGATATTATGAGCAGATAAAAGCTTTCAACTCAGTCTTATTGACATTCTTCTATATTAACCATAATTTCTAAATTGTTAAAGAATTTCAAATTACCGATAACTCAATATTAATGGGTATTTTAGTACTGAAACAGGAGATGGACCGCAGCATCATCCTGATAGCAACCGAAAATAATAAATAAACTGCGGCTTCCTACCGGCCAGCCAAACGTAGCAACTATGGCAGAATCCATAGTTAGATGTGAGGCAATCTATGGAGGAGGCCTATGTTCAGCAGTGGACTTTATTTAATACCGGTAACTGTTTCATTGCGTGGTAAATCCAAACTGCACCGTGTTGTGGCTCCAGCACATATTTAATCGTGTCCGTTCATCAACGTTTTAACTTACTTATGTTTTATTAAATATTTTTTATTAAAAAAATATGAATGTACCAATCATATAAAGACCTTGACACAGAAACAGAATAAGGTAACTTGTGCGACAACACTTGAAAATAAGGGTAGAGAGAATAAAGACTATTGCCGATAAAAACCTTTTATCCGAGTAAGTGTAGTACAAACCCCTTGTTGACTTTAAATAGGAATACACAAAGCAAACACGTTTATTCCCATAAGTTAATGAACAATACAACTTATAAGTTAATAACGCAGTTATAAAAGTTGTTTTGTCATCATCATTATGATTAATTAATTGTTTCTGTTGATGTTTATGCTGTTAGCCTTTTTGGCATTTACAGCTTCATCGGTCTCAGGCCGGACAATGACTCCTAGAATGGTGTACAGTACACGTGCATGAGTTATCTAACGGCCGTCCGAACAGGGGGTGGTGGACCCCGGCTCTGACGGCTAACTCGTCACGTTCGATATTCTGGGCGGTAAGAACCGCCCAGGTACGCGGGTGTACGGTGTGTACGCGGTGTGAGGGGTGTGCGGGGCGCCCATCTGCGGACTCGCTGCGTCCCATCCGTTGTTGTCCTAATAGTGTTTGTGGCACTAGGTGAGTGTGTAGTGTTTATGTGTGAATGGCCGGCGATATTTCGGTCGTTGGAATCTAGCGGAACGGGGGGTTCGATTAGGGCGTTACGGGGCCTCCGGAGGCTTTCCGTAACGTTCGGGAGTCGGAGCGAAGGTGGCTGCGTTTACCACTAGCGGGTTGGGATGTGTCTCGGCCCTCTCGAAATAGGGTTCCTTGAAATATTCAGAGATTGTCGGAAGTTGACAGTATTTGTGTAAGTAGGAGTTTCGCTGGTACCACCGAGCTCCGGTGGCTATGCGAATGAATCTATCTTGGGCGACTTGGAAGGTCGTACAAATTTCTATGGGACGCGTACGCGAAAACTACGCTTGCGTAAGATATGACAGATCTTACGCAGGCTTTGTAAAGATAGATGATAAGATGTCTTAAGGACAGTTTGTTCATGCTGTTAACTAGTGGGTGGAGGTGACTAGTGACGAATTTGGCACGGTATGACATTTGCGAATGTGTTTCGCAAATGTCATACCGTGTTCAAATGTGACCCTAGATTTGGCCGTTGATTGTCAGGGAATCTGGTGGTCGTACAGCTTGATCGTACCTATCGATTTCTTGGGATTTTTGTTGTGACTATTGAGAGTGGGGGTCCTTTGAAAGTGTATTGCTACACTTTTCTCAGGATTCACTTCGATTCTCCATAAGTGGAACCAATCGCTTAAGCGGTTGACGGCTGTTTGGAGCATCTCGGTGAGAATTCTTTTATTACGATTGGTGACGAAAAGTGCCGTGTCATCGGCGAAAAGAGTAGTATTCACTACTGGGTCCTTCGGGATGTCACTCGTGAAGAGTGTAAAGAGAAGTGGGGAGAAGACGGAGCCCTGTGGGGCTCCAGCATTGAGGGGACGCTTTGTAGAGCGAGTACCCTTTATTCGATAGCGAAAGTGGCGATTAGCAAGAAAAGCTCTGATGAAATGGGTGAGCCTATCAGGCACGTTGAGTTTATACAGCTTGTAAAGCAAGCTGTCGTGCCAGACTTTATCAAACGCTTTTGCGACATCGAAGAAGAGGTTATAGTGGTTCTGAGACTTCTTTTGGGAGGTTGAATCATTTTAGAATATATTCTGTGAGGCGATGCAACTGGTCGGTGCACGAGTGTTCGAATCTGAAGCCAAACTGCTCGTCTGGAAGAAGTTTGTTATTGAAGACGTATTTACGAAGGCGATTCAATATGAGTCGCTCGTAAAATTTCCCAAGTGTGTTGAGGAGACTGATTGGTCTGTAACTGGAGGCTAAATTGCGCGGTTTCCCCGTTTCGGGATTCCTATTATGTATGCCTCTTTCCAGGCATCCGTGAAGGAATATCTGGAAAGAAAAGCATTGAATATGCCTACTAGCAGGCAAACGAGCGGCGCGGAGAGAGATTTCAGTACCTTTTTGCTAATTCCATCGGGGCCGAGTGTTCCCGCCCCCGATGGAGGGTGGTGCAGGTTTGGGGGCAGGCTGCCGAGAGCTTGACACGCTGGCTTGACCCACGCGTCCGCTACGGCTTTTACCTCTGCGCTGATTCCTTCGCGGCGCTTTGGAATACCCGCGATAGCTCGCTGGGTGTCCTTCTTCGCGGCAACTGACGCACCTCGGAGGTTCAACCATCGCGCGAGTGCGTGAGCAGTCAGTAGTGCCGTGGTCAACTAGGCACTTGACGCACCTAGGCCTGGCGTAACAGTTTCTGGCCGGGTGGCCGTAAAGTTGGCATCGGTGGCATTGGCCAACGATACCCTGTTTGGGGGGCTTCAACTGCAATCCCCGTTAGGTTGCAGATGCGCCGAACGTTAAATATCTGCTTGCCTTCCGCAGACAGGTCCAGAATGATAAGGCACAAATCTAAGAACCGTTTTTTGTCGGTCTGGTGGTGCAAAGGATGCATCCTGTGCACTTCCCGACCCGGAAGTTTTTGGGCCTTGAGGTTGTCGGTCTCGAGCTCCTTGGAGAGTCCGCTGACGACCACATGAAGGTTACGCTCCTTTGGGAGGGCGTAGGTGTAGAAACTGACTTGATGGGTGCGCAGGTCGTTCCTAAGAATATACGGATGCCGGCATTTTTCACCTTCGGGCAGTATATTTTTTTCGAGTTTTACCAATTGGAAAGGTTGTTCTACTTGGTTTTATCTTGTACTATGATGGGTGTAGACGGCTTTTCCCTACGTTCAGCAGGGGACCCTACCGCTGCGTGCTTGGCCGCGGGCTTAGGGGGTTGAGTGCACCGCGGGGACTGGCTTTTTGTGTGTGCCTACGACAAACACCTATACACCTAGCGTGTTGGTATGCTAGGGTGTGTACCTAGCCGTTGCTTAATACAACAAGCAACACAAAAAATTAAAACTATGGCCGCCTCATGATGCCGGGTGTGTTTCTTACGATTACCAGGAAGCCAGGAAGGAGAATTACGTACAAAACGCACGTAACACCACAAAAGCGTCCGGTACACTTCACAACACAGTGAGACTGCTGTCTACAGAGACAGCGTGCTTCGCGCACTACCGTGAGTGCACTAATACAGTCACCGAATACAAAACACCAAGTAATGCAGTGTATTTTACGTGATATATTATCAATCGTACGCTTGAGCTAAGAGAGTGAGCTCAACCGACACGTCCGAAGTCTACAGAGCCCAAGCGCAGAATGAGTAATGTGTCTGTAATCTGTGTAATGAATATGTGTAGCCCATCACCATTCTACTTTTGAACATATACGATCTTCATAAATTGTTACAAGCACGTTCCTGAGCCACTAGCATAAACCTTGTATACCCTTTCAGTTAGTCACTCTGCAAATTGAAGTTTCTTCACTCTACACTGCGTTAGCCGCTAGAAGCGTCAAGGATTTTCCAAATTTCAACATTCGTGAACATTTCCTTCGCATAATTTGCCGGTTCTTACGATATGACAGAGTCATTGCTTATTCAGCCTATCAATCCCTAAGGGTTTTATAAGTTATTCTTTTTTTTGCGGATATAGTTAAATTTCGATATTTATTTATCGTAAGACCAGTTATTATAATTATAAACCGTCAATCACGATTATGTTGAGTTAACGTAAGATTAATTAAAACAGCCTAGTTTGGTTTAAAGTCCCCTGATGGATACCCTCGTACATAATGAAATACAACTATTAAATTCTCATGGGTAGCATCACTCACTTAATATTTAGTATGTGGATTTCACAAGCAAACTATCGATTGAAAATATGATAATGATGAAGAATTTTTTTAATATAAATAAAACCTTTAAGTTGGGTATATTGCTTGTTTAAATTTTGTACTAGTACCTAAATAAAATTAATGAACGATTACTGATAATGTCCCAACCTTATTCCTGCATTAGCGGATAGTTTGATTTTTTAAGTATCCGTTTCTTTTTCTAAGAGATTCTTATTCTTTTAACTATATCAGCCCCATTGTAGCCTAATTTAGACTTAAATGGCAACGAGTATTTAATTAAGAAACACGAAATAAAATAACAATACTAATTGCAATAGCTATTCTCTAATCAGTCAACATGAATCACGGACACACATCACACAAGCAATAAAGTAAACGTAGTGATTATATTCTCTTTGCAATAAAGCATCAAGGCATGCGGACTTATTTGTATTTTAACAAATGACAAGATCAAAAATGAAGGCCCACATTATTATTGTCTTTTTTAGTGCGGTTATCGTTCATGCGGAAAATGAATTATTGGAGCCAGTGATCTTAGTTTTTCAACAAATATTACATAATATTATTGAATATTCAATATGACGTAGTCAAATATAATTCAATGACATAAGGCCAAAGAAGATAGACATAATAGATAGACATAGACATAAGCACAAGCATGTGGCGTACTTATCCTGAGTCGATGCTCGAGACTGCAAAGCTCCGAATGTTAGTCTTAAGAAAGAGCCTTTAACCAAGCCGCCAAGTCTTGCAAAAAGGCATTACGGCAAGCCAGTTTCGACCGCATTAAACACATCGGTACAAATATCTCTGTCAAACCATCTGCAGTAGAGCTTTTTGGTCTTTCACCAAAGCGGTCGAAACAAACTTCTGTCGGTCAACACTGCCTACGCTGGTAAAACCAGATGGCTCACTGGCGTAGTTAAAGAAGAAAGCGGATTCTTTGCATCTCTTTTGGCTTGCAATTCGCGTCTGGACAGTAGTAACAGCGTACCATCTCAATTACCTCACTGCGGTACCTCTATGTCAGAGATCCGTATCACCAACAAGGAGTTTCTTAAAACCTTGCGAAGCCTAGACTTGGACGAAACTAGTGGACCTGATGGCTATCTGAGTTGTCTCCTGTGTTGACGGCCTCTCATTCGGGACTGGAATAGTGCCCAAATCTTGGGAGCTGGCCAATGTGCAGCCTGTGCCTATAAAGGTAGCCAACCCTGGCTACTATCGGCCAATTTCAATTACCTCCATACTCTGCAAAATTATTGAGCGTATATTGAACGCCCACCTCATGGCATACCTAGAGCAGACTGATATCCTCAGTGATCGCACCGTACGGGTTTTGCTATAATCGATCAACTGGGGACCTTCTAGGGTATGCCACTCACATATGGGGCGAAGCCCTCGAGAACAGTGGTGAAGCACTTGCTGTTTTCCGTGATGTTACGAAGGCCTTTGACAGGGTTTGGCTATTGGGCAAGCTTTCACCGTACGGCTTATCTCCTGGCCTGATTGTCTGGGTGATGGACTTTCTGTGTGAACGATTTCTCCGAGTCGTCATCGATGGCTGGTCTTCCAGTCCTATCGTGACAAACGCCGTCCGTTCTCTCCGCAACTCTCTTCCTGCTGCATATAAATGATCTGCTCATTCCCGGTATCTATGGGTATGCAGACGACAGCACAGTTGTGGATAGATACCAACCAATTGCCCGGGCCAGTCGGGATCAAATCCGGCCCGAAAGAGAAGCTATAGTTGAGCGTGTGAATCTCACACTACAGGTAGTCTCCGAATGGAGCGATGCCATTCTCGTGAGATTCAACACCTCCAAAACACAAGCGTGTCTTTTCACCGCTAAATGGAGCCCGCTCACCCTGGCTCCTACTTTCCGGAATGTATCCTTGGAGTACACTGAACACCTTCAGTTGTTAGGGGTTAAATTTTCTTCGAACCTCAACTATGGGCAGTTCATTGAGTCCAGAGCCAAAGCAACCGCAAGGAAACTTGGTGTCCTTGCTAGGGTACGGCGGTACTTCACGCCGGGGTAGCTGCTTACATTATATAAATCGCAAGTCCGGTCGTGCATGGAGTACTGCTGTCACATATGGGCTGGTGCTGCAAAATGCCACCTGGCAGCGTTGGACTCAGTGGAGAGGCGTGCTAAGAGGCTCATTAGTGACATTGATTTGGTTGAAACCAACCTTGTCAGCCTAGAGCACAGGCGTAGAGTAGCCAGCCTCTCGGTATTCTATAGGATGTATTTCGGTAAGTGTGCGCAGGAATTACACGCTTTAATTCCTCCCTCTCCTTTCCAGCTCCTCCCTTGTCCTTCCTGTTCCTTACTCTCCTTGTCGGCGGGTCTTCACCCTTTGTTGTCGATATTCCACGCATTAGAACCAAACGGTTTGCTTTGACTTTTGTAATGCGTACAGCAAAGCAATGGAATAATTTGCCGGTGTCTATCTTTCCGTCCGAATACAATCTGGGTGTCTTCAAGTCAAGAGTGAATAGGCTTTTGTTACGCTAAGACAGTGCGATTTACCATCTAAGGCTGCATCATCACTTACCACCAGGTGTGATTGTGGTCAAGCAGTGTCTTATAATAAGTAAAAAAAGAGGTCTTTCTATAGATACTACAACGACTTATTATTTGATGATCATAAGCGAAAACATAATTCCACAATAAGGGATTCTAATTTAAACGGTGCCATCTGTGTTTGAAAATGGCATCAATTAAAGTTAGATGACTCTTATCCTAATTTTAAATTGCCCTTTTAAGTTTTTATGCCATTTTTATTTTAGTTTAGCATGTTATAGATACTGCAATAATTGATACTGCTATAACTGCTATAATCATATTCGACAAAAGACTATTAAATAATTTTGACATAAAATCATCCTTTACGATTACCCTCTGTTTTCATTACAGACTTTGAATCCTGCACTCTGGCAGCGGACCCTGCTCTTTCCGTATACTTCTCAAAAAATTAATTTTATATAGTTTGGGGTACCCTATTTAGCCACGTATAAGTCGCCGAATCCAATCTCATTCTGTAGTCTATCCAAACGGCAGAGAAATTCCGACAACTACTACTCTTGGCAAGATGCTTACCACGATGTAACAATTTCGTCACTTGATTGTTATTGCGAGTGATAAGGTTAACACTTCCTTATGTTTAATATTATCAAGCGCCGCAAAATGCTGTAATTAATTTACAAGATAATAACTTAGATTTCGGATTTTCGTCCGTATTTCTCGAAATTTCTATTGATTGTTATGGTCGGAGTGTATGGAAGAA
Source organism: Parnassius orleans (assembly GCA_029286625.1). Lineage (NCBI taxonomy): Eukaryota > Metazoa > Arthropoda > Insecta > Lepidoptera > Papilionidae > Parnassius > Parnassius orleans. The sequence continues at coordinate 1,098,484 of JAGSMP010000195.1, forward strand.
TCAGGCCAAACAAAAGTTCGTGGTTTAAGCCTACCCTGGGCGGGCGAAGTGTTTATGTTTTTTCTTGTATCTCCGAAAGCTCTCAAAAATGTATAAAAAATAGACCACTTACATTTAGTTCAATCTTGTATTGAGGTTCTTTAAGTTAAATCATTTGGTTAATCAATGTACATGTATATTTACAAATTTGGAGCAATAGCTTCGAAGATATTAACACAATAAGATTAGTTTGTTACCCACTTTCTCTTCACATAAAATTTATGGCTGTTTATTAAATTTATTATATTATATTTATTTTATTTTTTATTTATTTAAAAACTTTATTGTGCTAACCATAAAAGTTACAAAGGGCGGACTTAATGCCAGTTAGTATGCTCTGCCAGTCAACCCACGGCGTGCTGAAAAATTTGTGGCAGATGACTTAAATTACTAAATATAATAAATAAAAATAGATATAACACATATTAGAACAAGACTTGTAAATTACACAAACTCATATGAATATAAACAAATACATAATAATCTTTTTATAACAATTATCCTCAATACATGTACATACATATTATGCGGTACAAGGCGATTTCATTATAATTATAAATAATTATAAAAATAAATAAATTACAATTATAATATATTCTTTATGAATAAATATATAAAGAAGTGTAATGAAAGTTTATGGTAATGTTAAAACTTTACAGCACTTTAATACTAAATGTTCTAAATGAATATATTTCAAATGTATGTTGATTATTTCATTTTAATATACATTTATTACACAATTTCATTATTTTAATTATTGTTAACAATGCGTCGTAACACAATTTAAAACATTATATTAGCTACACATATCGGTTAGAGTGTGACGTGACGTCTTTTTGTTTGCACGTACACTTGTGGTATATGTACTACGCAGTTGATAAATTTATTTTGGCGACTTACTCTGGCTTTGACTATTTGTATGGTGTTTTTTTTTTCGGATAAAATATACCCTATATTACTCCTGGCATTGCTGTCTATTTACAGACAAAAATTATAAAATGGTTATTCATGTTTCAATCACATGCAAATAAGCTCAATATAAGGCAGTTATTTCGATATTACAGACAGACACTTCAAGTTTTTTTCTAAAACCTATAATGGTAAAATATTGTATTCAACTCCTCACAGCCCTCGCTCTTTAAACTAATATCAGAAAAAAAAAATTTAAACACTTTTATCGTTTAAAGATTTCGAACATAATTTTCTTTTTCGAAGTTACATTTGGCAGTGGTTAAGTTTGATGCGAATTTGAATGTGATTTGAACTTTGACGTGCTTGGTATCAAATATTGTTGGCCTTATAAATTAACTCAGAGAATTAACATACAATAGTATTTTCTATTTAGGTAAAAGATATATTGGTTCACTTTAGACTAATCACTTGTACTAAATAGGATGTTTGTTCATATATAACTACAGCTTGTGAGACGCCCTACTTAATTAGTGGCCTCACCGCAGTTCAGGTTAATGAACTAGGCTATTTGTTGTCCATTCAAATTGGAATCCTATTATATTGATATTTGCTTACTCTTTACTATACTTTAAACTCTGTAACTGCTATGTAGGCATTAAAATTTAAAAATATATATCAAATAAAACATTGAAGACTGTAAATTTAAACATTAATTTATTTTATCTAATGGTGTTAATGTCAAAATATTACCACTCCAAAAATTTTAATACGAAAATTAAAGAGAGTATAAGCCCTACATTACGTATTGGGTGCATCCATTAAATACGAATAAAGTAAAAGCCAATCCATTTTATCGTAAGAGAGTAAAATGCGCCCAGATGTTGTCTTCTTCGAATTTTACAGGTGTTAGTAAATAGTAAGTTTTTCATGCGTTTACCTTTATTGTTTTCTTTTTTACTAAGAATTAAATGTCGACGAAGCTGGTTACCCAAGGTGTGCTTGACGCAATTTTCTTATCGTCACTTACATTTTCGTGCGAGATTCTTTCGATGCACCTCATTTTGTATTAATAATTGTCGTGGTTAAACCCGTTGATTTATTATAGCACCATGGCGGATCTAGGGTGCGGTTGTTTCCAATTACAGTACTTGGAACCAACCGCACCAATTACTTTGTCGACCCTTTTTCGACACCGAATATCGATAATTTCTAGTTTTTAGATTTGGCTAATGATCTACCTTGATTCTAAATTTCATGTTTCTAAGTAACCTAGAAGTGGCCTAGGTTTTTGCTGAGTGACTTAGTCACTGATAAAAATTGTACTTTTCAGACGTTTTTTTGAGTTATGGCGCTTCAAAAGTAGCTTGAACTGGTTCGTGTAAATAAACGCACTCATGTAGTCATTCTGTGATGTTAGTACTATTAACATTTGTGCTTTTACAGCTTCACCGGACTCAGAGCTCAGGGCTCCGGCCTGAGGGCCGCAAGCTATAAAAAGGGGGAGGGGGTGATAGTCATAAACATTTGTCCAAAGTCACTTTCGTAACGGTGTTCACCTATAAATATTTTGCGTTTCACAGATGAATTATCTCACTGCCGTCCGAACAAGGGTGACGGGCTTCGGTTTTGACGGCTAACTCGCTTCGTTCGATGGCAAAGAAGAGTATACTGCGATGTCTCAATGCGTATTGGCAGACTTCAGTTCACGTGATAAATCAGCACTTAAGAGGACTGCAAGAGCTAAGTGACCTCGAATGACGTGCGCACATATTTACACAATTTTTGTATATCATCAGGCCTCGGCCGGCACTGTCGGTACACAGGCGTTTACGCACACATACGTATGTATTATGTTCAGAAATAAGAAAATACTATTTAAAAACGATCAATTGATTGGACTAAAAAATTAAAACACTATTATCTTAATATGTTCCTTGTAAAATAATCTGACAAAAAATCAGAATGATCACATACATGTGACTAATATACATATTAGTATGGTTTTTAATCGTTAAAAGAAATTTTTAGAGGTGTCTTTGTGATTTTTTTCTATCGTATCAAATTAGTAGTATCATATTTTCAACACACTATCTAACTAGCATATATCCTGAAAAATGTCATATAATTTTCTGATTTTGTTTAATCTCTAGATTCTGTGATGTTAATGATGTTAGTCTATGCGGCTCTTATAGCTTCATTGTACTCAGTCTGAGTCCTGAGTCCTGAATCCTGAGTTGTGACACTAGATGAGTGTGTAGTGTTGGTGTGTGATGGGCCAGCGACATTTGGGTCGTCAGAGTCTAGCGGAACCAGTGGTTCAATTAAAATGTTTTTTATACGTGGTACAGCCACGCTGCAACTATATTATGGTTGTAGCATGAATGGGTTGGCTCGACCTTGGTAGGACCACGCTCTCACAGAATACCAGCGTAAAATAGCAGCTCAATGCTGCTGTGTTTCGTATGGTAAGTGTAGAGAACCGCAGACCCTTTTAACTGGCAACGAGGCATTCCATCTTATTCCTCAGAGGTGACAACGCATCTGCATTTTGATTCTCAATCGAAGATAAATGTAGATGTCTATGGGCCACAGCATCCACTTACCATCAGGTGGACTATGTGTTCGTTTTTCACGCTAATTTTATTTAAAAAAATATCGTCTTTGGGCCTTTTGTTTTTTTCGGTTAGGTGTTTTTTACTCTAATCAGCTATCGTATGACTCTCGGAAGCTTCGTGTGTTGATTGCTCGACACACGAACCTTACGTGAGCATTCTTCGACCGCTAAGGTAAGGTGGTTCGATAGGGCGCTATTCGCATTATTTTCTTCCTCTGGCGAGTCTATTTTGTCGGGAATTGAGTTTAAATTCTGAGAGGTTGTAGACTCGAGTTTGACCTCGAGCTTACGCCAGTTCACGATGGTTTCGGTTTGAAGGACCTCACCTACGGGCTGGCTCAACTGCAACAAGTTTTTTTTTTTTTTATAGGAGAGGGGCAAACGAGCCTGCGGTTCACCTGATGTTAGTGACTACCGCCGCCCATGAACAACTGCAACACCAGGGGAATTGCAGATGCGTTGCCGGCCTTTTAAAAGGAGTAGGCTCTTTTCTTGAAGGTCCCTTAGTCGTATCGGTCCGGAAAAATCGCTGGGGTAATCGGTTCCACAAGGAAGTTGTGCGAGGAAGAAAACATCTTCTAAATCGCACAGTGGTGGACCGCCAATCATCCAGATGGTATGGATGGTATCGCGAGTTTTGTCGCGATGTGCGATGGTCAAATTGAGCGGCTGGAATTGGTCCGAACAATTCCTCAGAGCACTCCCGTGGTACATGCGATAAAATACACAAAGAGATGCAACATCTCTACGCAGTGCTAGTGAGTCAAGCCGATCGGAAAGAACTCGGTCGTCGACGATTCGATCCGCTCTGCGCTGAATGCGGTCAAGTGGAAGGAGCTGGCACTGGGAGCCCTGCCCAGAGATGGGAACAGTATTCCATGTGAGGCCGAACCTGCGCCTTGTAAAGTTGCAGGCGGTGTGCCGGCATGAAATACTGCCCGCTCTTCTGAGCACGCCAAGCTTTTAGAGGCTAATAATAATAATCGTTTCTATTTACATCAATCGAAACGATTCCAGTGACAAACAAATCTTTAAGAATCGCTACATCAAGGATGTCCGGTTGATAGCTGGTAGGGAATGTATACCGTATTGGAGCCTCAGACGCGATAACATCGAAGTTTAGTTGCTCCGTGAGATCGAACAGTGCTTTACCATTTAAGTTATTTACAAGTGAGTTCTAGGTGGAATGCTTGTTGTTTAGGTCTCCAGACACTGTGGCCTAGATTAAGCAATTCAGAGATGTCTCCTTATAGCATTTCGTTTGAGCGGCGGCAGGTACGAAACAATGGTAAGGGGTGGATGGCCAGTGAGCTATCTACATATAGTAGCCTCTATGTTAACTAACGGGTGAGTGTCGATCGGTACGCAGTGCAAGAACCTTTTGTAGTAGATCAAGGTGCCGCCTCTAGGGCTAGTCACCTATCGTTTCTAACTAAGGTGTAATTTGCGATCTTAGGATCGTGATGGCTAGGTTACAAGAAGGTATTTTGCAATAGCATAAAGTTGACATCGTGATTTCGCAGGAAAAGCGCGATCCCGTCTGTTTGGTTTCTGAGGTCGTTGGCATTAAACATCGCGACAGTCGGGGATTGTGGTGTAGTTCTTCCTAACGATTGTACTGCCAGTATGATATTAGTCATGTGGTAGTTATGCGCACTGGAAAGACTAGATCGCGTCAATTAGACCGATGTGCTCAATTGGAGCTTGTCCTGGGAGGTGGAGGCCTGGCGGAGTTTGCAGGCCAGAGTTGAGAGCTGTGAGGCGACAACTGCCGGAGGATTGACCCAAGCATTGGGTTTTGCCTCGGGAGGGGTTACGTCTTGCCCGGAGACACTGGCGACGGGTGTGCTTGGCGGTGGCCTGAGGCACGGGTTTGGGCACCGAAGATGGTGCAGGCTTAAATATACGCACTGTCAGTGCTTCGCCCTCTTTTCCGAACCTAGCTGACACAATGCCGTGTGTCTAGATCTGAAACTTAATCAGGAAACCCGACGGTTGCGTCCGGAAATGTGAACGAATCACAGCCCGAAGAGCGCCCTGGCTCGCCATGCTGTGATTGGTGGCTGTAAGAGCAAAACACTCGAGTTCAGCATAAGCTGCTGTGTTGTGCTGTGCTGTATAGCTGGGTCTGCTTATAGAGCATTATGGAGCAATTTATTTGTTTAAGGAATAAAGTCGCAATATACATTTTTCATGATTTATTTTCCCAAAAACACATTTGTTAATAAAATTATCCGTAAAATACGGAAATGATTTTCTTAATATATCTTTTTACCTCAGATAGTATTAATTCACATACTTGAAGTAAATAATAAACCGAGTTCAAAACAAAACTACATTGAGTTTGAATACTTTCTCATGCAATACAACTTAAAATTAGCACTTTATACACCCACTAGATTAAGTAGTCACACCTGTATCGACAATTTTGCACACAATTACCGAAAGGAATGCAAAGCAGAAGTTGTAGATCTGGTTCTTTCGGATCATACGTCTCAAATACTCCAAGTGCCAATTAATAAAACTTTGAAATTAAAATTTTGGAAAACTAAAAAACAGGACATATCCATGGAAAATTTAAATAATTTTAAAACTCATCTAAGCTGCTTATCTTTCACACAAGTATACAATGCCAATAATGCAAACGAAGCTTTTGACAATTTTATGAATGATTTTCTCTGTTTTATAGATTATGTTTTCCGGAAAAATTATAACTATAAAGACTAAAAAAGCAACGAAATGGCTATCTCACGGAATAAAATATGCAGTAAGAAACAAAGGCACTTACTCTGGGCATACAGATTAAATCCTGACGCAAAGAATAAAATAGTTTTAAAACTACACCAAACTCTATAGAAAAATTATCAAACTAACCCAAAAGCGCGAAATAACCATTTTATAAAAACCTCTCAAAATAAATCTAAGGCTACTTGGCAAATAATAAACAAATCAAAATTGTGTTTGCCACAGGAGCCTATAATGTATGTAAAAAGAAAATTTATCTTTTACACCCCATGGCGATTGCAAATGCATTTAACAATTATTTTATTGATGAAATTGAAAATAATGTAAACTCTGACATCACATTGAATAGTATTAGTTTTAAAATTTGACATTGAATTCACTATTTATGGAACCTATATCAATTAATGACATAACAAAAATAATTTGTGGTCTAAAAACACGAACACTGTTGGATATAATGGCTTGTCTACAAAAGTGATTAAATACACCAAGGAAGTAATAGCCCCACCATTAGCACATATAATTAACTTAAGTATTACTGATGGCGTATTTCAAAAAATTGAAAAAGTTATTATTAAACCCTATATAAAAAGATGACAAAACAGATTTAAAAAATTACAGACCTATAGCAAAAATTCCTATATTCTCAAAAGTTTTTGAAAAAGTAATTTATAACTCTTTATACACCTATTTCGAAAAGTATAAATTATTTTGTAAAGAGCAAAAGGGTTCGAAAAATACTAATATCAATGTGGCACTGTATGACTTACTAGCTAATATTATGACATCTGTAGATAAGAGAAATCCAGTCTGTGCCATTTATACTGACATGACGAAGGCTTTTGATTATGTGGACCACAAGATCTTGCTAAACAAATTACATGGTTATGGTATAAGAGGAAACATTCTTCAGCTCTTAGAATCGTACCTAAGTAATAGAATCCAATGCACAGAAATTTCTAGAATATGTCCAAAGAGTAAATTAGAAACTACATATTTATCGAAACCAAGGCACATTAAATATGGGTTCCACAAGGTAGCGTACTAGGCCACTACTCTTTTAATATATATAAACGATCTACCAAAAATAACGTCACACAAAATGGTTCTCTTTGCAGATGACAGTACAGCTATAATAAAGTGTGCAAATGAAATTAATTATGAAAGTGATATAAATACCTGTTTACGCGAAATTATAGAGTGGCTTAATAATAATAATTTAAAAATAAATTTAAATAAAACAAAAGTTATGCACTTTCATCAACGCCGTGAAAACCCCAACATTATCATTTCCTACCAAGGCTTTAATATTGAAGAAGCAAATATGGCGAAGTTCTTAGGTATAGTGATTGATAATCAACTCACTTGGAAGCCTCATGTTGAGGATCTATGCAAACGACTCGGCAAATCCGCGTATGCGCTTCTCAACTTTCAAAAGGTTAACAGCCAGGCTCTTTTGATAGCATACCATGGACTAGTTGCTTCCGTTTTGCGATATGGCATCATTTTCTGGGGACAGTCTTCTGAAAGGAGCTTGTATTTAAGATGCAAAACGATGTAAGATCAATGTGGTCTCAAAATAACAGATAGCTGTTTTCCTTATTTTAAAGACTTAAAAATCCTAACACTGCCGTCATTGTATATACTGGAAACAGCTATTTTGTAAAAAGCATCCATTTCTTTTCCAAAAATATCTGATATTAGAAAGAATCCAATACACACCCACTACATAAATAGGTTATGTAACATAAAATGTAAAACATCATTAATGAAAAAGTTTTTGGTATTGCCCCACAAATTTATAATAAACTACCTGATTCAATAAAAATATGACCTTATTTAAATTTAAAAAGGTGCTGAATGACTTATTAATAGACAAATGTTACTATAAAATTGATGAGTTCTTGAATGACAATTTTGACTAGTTACATTTTATTGAATATTATTATTTTTTGTTATTGTAATCAATTTAATTTTATAAATGTAGAATTTTCATTAGTATTCCAATTTCAATTATTTCTATTCTATTTTATCTTATGACATGATTTTTCAAAAGAACACTCAATTATATTTGTATGTCTTTAAGACAAAACATATATTGTATTTGCACACCTCATAAGGTAATAATACAGTGTACATATTATAATTTTCTGTAACACCTTAATACCTGTGTTATGCAAATAAATGAAATTGAAATTGAAAATTGAAATTGAAAAAGAGAAGATTTTATATGCGACCCTTGCGTTTTCATGTTTGTTCATGGGATTCTCGGGAACGGCTGAACCAATCAAAATGATACCTTTTTTTACTAAAAAGAATATTCTTCAGGAGTATAAATTTGTAGAAAAAGTTCTATGTTAATTTATAGAAAATATTAAGTAGTTAATATAAAACGAACATAAAAATGTAACTATTTGTACGACATTTTGGTTGTTGCCATTGTAATATTACTTAGGCGACCATAGAGGGTAGAATAAATTTAATAAAAAATTAAAGCGATTTTAAAAACTAAAACGAATAAAATAATTACTACATTGCATATTTTAAGTTTGTGATATACTTTGTCTTGGCACCGACTTCATAAGCTATTAGGTAGAAATTATGTGATTCGTTTTAGTTTTTAAAATTTTTTATATAGTAATATTATATCACCATAATTTTTATATACTATAATATCATGATGTATAGTCTACGATCGTTCTTTACTTAATGATACACTTCGCACTGAGAATATGAAAATAGGAAGGGACGCCATCAACTAGAATAGTTTTAAATTTAATTTAGTATGCTCTTGCAGTTGCAGTTTTGTAAATAAACAAAATTGAAGTAACTGCATGCGACTTACAAAGGATATTAACAATAACATTTGTTATGATTCTGTTTTTAAAATTTGCAAGAAACTGCTATAGAACTTGGCACTAGTGTGGATCTCAACTCCGATTGTTCTTGTGAATAGTTTTTTTTAAAAAACCATTCACAAACGAGTTCAAGAAAATTTTATATTTTCCTGTTATTAATCTAGTTAACAACATGACTGTTATTTTTATAGAATAAGGGTGAAAAACGAACACACAGTCCACCTGATTTCTAAATGCACAAATATCTACCTAAATGCCACATTTCAGGTCCAAAAAAATTTGTTATTCTAGGTATGGTGTCTTTATTAAATGTATACAACAAGCTTGTAATCTGATTTAAAAGTAGTTCGTGTAAATATACACACCGCCGGTTTTTTTTTCGAACTTGACTGACACACTGCCGTGTTTTTAGTTATCCAACAGTGAATTACCAAAGGCCGATTAAGTAAAAATAAAAACTCTACATAGACTAGACTACATGGATTGGTTAGAGATGTATTCCAATATAGATATAGATATATCTTACAAAGCCTCTGTTCCTAAGCAAAACATATTTTGAGAGCAGCTTGGTTGACCTAAGTTACGTTACATTCTCAAAAAAGAGAAAGCTTATCACATGCAGTGAATTAACTTCGCAGCATAGAATGAACGTCGCATCTATATTATACCTGTAGCACAAATACTCATTCTTCGGCTCGACTTTGGTAAGACAACGTACAGAATACCAGCGTGAAACAGTAGAATAATCTTTCTGTGTTTCGAAATGTGAGTGTAGAGAATCGGAGACACTTTTACTGGTAACGAGGTATTCAATCTTAGTCCTCAGAGGTGACAACGAATAGTCTACCTTTTGATTTTAATCAAGGATAAATGTAGATGTTTATGGGCTAAAGTATCCACTTACCATCAGGTGGACTGTGTGCTCGCTTCTCGTCCATATTCTATAAAAGACTGTGTGCCTATGTAATATAAACTTAAGTAAATTTTTGAAACCGGTATGTTTAGCTGCATTTCACTTGCAACAGACATTACAAATCGAGAACGAAGTACTACATTGGAATAAAATTTCTCGGGCATTGCTTCTATAAATAAAATGCATCGTTTTAAAATATATTACTTTTGCAAATGTTTCAAAGGCTTTTGTTGTTTATGGGCATTAAACTTGTTTCTAATATTAATTAAATATTTTAATTATGGCTTAATTTTATGTCAAACAAATATTATATTATGCATTAGAATTCATCTTCCGAATGCTTGGTAAATTAACAACAAAGAAATGATAACCAGCAGTGAGTCATATTGGCAGATGATGAAAAATGGATGCGGAATGCTAAAATCATGCAGTTAATAATATGTATCCTGATAAACACTTAGCTGGCTACCTTACGCATATACAAACTGCCGAGCAGTTTGCTAGATACTAAATTTGAGTTACCAGTAAGCCTCACGGTGAGTCTCTCTCTCTGACTATATGATTGCAGTTCTCCGCAGGAGAACGGCACTTGGATTTGTACAAGATCAGAATCTGTCCTGGCTTATATTTATTGTCTTTTTTCTAAAGGACTACCAGTTTTCTTGAAAATTTTGCACCAAAGACTCAATGAACCTCCCAATATTTGAAGTTCGAGTAGGTCTCGACATCTAATAAATAAAGGTGGTCGGTCGGTGCATTTCAATTAAAGACTGCTTACATGTTCTACCTGTGGAAGTCACTCTGTCAACCATGTGTTCTTGATCTGACTGCATCTTATCCAAACTTTGTTGAGCAATCGGTAAACTCACACTGGTTTTGCACATCAAAAGAAACAGGCTTAAGCATGGGAAGAGAGTTGCAGAGGCAACATATCCCTAAAGAACTGGGGCATTAATCGCCATAACCTCAGACGAGCAGCAGTCAATTACTACTGATAGATATCCTTTTATCCAGGAAGTCAGATCAGAGTCGGCCATAGGAGGTTGTTTATAAAGTTAATGTTGCAAACCCTTACAATGGCCTTCAAGATATCAAGTGAAACAACGAGTGCTTTACTACGATATTATTTTCGTAGAACTTATCACACATTTTGATCTCTTAGGATATCGCTCTACGAGTATCTTTCGGTCCTAATATATCTCAGTATCGCAACAACTAAAACCTTTGACTGAATTAGATAAATATCAAGAATGTCATGTAATCATTTAAGACTCATGTACGCATAGAAAATATTATAGATGTATAATTTTTCATGCTTTTTCCTTATGTAAACAAAAGATGCAAATTTTTTTGTGTAGTAAAGTAGAAGCTACACGTCCTACTACAGGCACAGGTCTTCTCTCATTTCGAAGAACACTATATGGTTTCGTTTTGCTTTTCATTAATTAATTTTAGCTTAAAAAATCTGAAATATAACTATCAATGAATTATATCCATTAAAACCATAACGAACAATAAAGTACGTGTGTGTCCAGAACTGTGGAACTGTGAACAGTGGACTATTTAGTAATATTCCTTTCTGCTTCAAATAAGCGAAGTTAATTGCCAGAGAGAAATATTCAATTTGAACTAAAACCAAAAACAAGGTTCTCGATATTAGTAATCAATATTTATCTTTTCAAAACTTATGAAAAAAAATCAAAAGTCAAAAGTTTTATTATCATAATATATTTGAAATCAATTTATGCGTGAAATTGAGTACCCTATAAGTATGGCAAAGTAAATTTTGTATAAATTCAACGGACGAATTTAAAATTTGTACTTAAATTTATGAAAATATAAGTTCGATTCAAGTACATGTGTCTCCAGAACTATTTATGCAATAAAAATAATATTTTCCTTTTTATTTGTTTTAATTAGCCCGTTCGACTGTTGGATATGGACCTTTACCATTGCAGGAAGGATTTGCTATAATTGTTACGCTCGGCAGATCTTTGACATTGCTCCTCGTCGCCGGTCTGGATCGTTTGCACCTGTTATATTATAGAAAATGGTGTAACGCTAACTAGAGGAGACAATGAGGCCATTCCGCATATTTTCATAGTTGCTTAGATATTCTTACGCCGCTACCAAGCAACAAAATTAAATATTATATTGTATTGAATATTTAACTATGGCGACCATAGTAACGGCGGAGCAGGGTGCGCTAAGAATCTCCGGTGGAGGTTCGGTTGTCACCTACGACGACTCGACCTGACAACATATAACGCACGTACCCTGAGGACTGACGAGAAGATCCTGGAGCTGGAAGAAGAGATAGACAAGTTGCGCTGGAATATTATAGGATTATCCGAGGTCCGAAGAGAGGGGGAGGACACGGTAATCCTCGATCCGGTGACTTGTTCTATCACCGAGAGGGCGACCATCTGTCCCAAGGTGGTGTCAGATTTATCGTCCACAAGTCTCTTGTTAACAACGTTGTAAAGATTGGGAGTGTGTCGACGAGGGTTGCGTACCTTATACTCAGAATCACTAAACGGTATTCGCTGAAGGTCATATAGGTTTACGCATCAACCTCGGCACATTGCGATGAGGAGGTGGAGAAAATGTATGATATATCTAGTGCCATCCAAAACCCACTATACGGTGTTAATGGAGACTTCAACGCAAAACTAGGCACAGGAGATAACGTTGAGCTGAAGGTAGGGGAATTCGGAATAGGAATCGAACCCGGGCCAGTTGCTGGCCGACTACATGTAGAAAGAGGATTCTTTATGATGAACACTTCTTTTCCAGAAGCGGCCCCACAGGAGTGGACCTGGTGGAGCCCCAACGGTTCGACAAAAATGAGATCGACTTCATTATGACGACAAGACGGAAACTGTTCAGTGATTTCTCAGTGATCGCGAGGGTAAAAACCGGCAGCGATCACCGAATGGTGAGATACACACTGAATCTAAACGTTAAGTTGGAGAGGTCACGTCTAATGAAGTTAACGCTCCGTCCCCCTCGTGCTCTAATCCAAAGTCCCGAAAACTTTCAGCTCGAGTTACAAAATCATTTTCAGTGCCTAGAAGATTGCAATGCAGTGGACGATATGAATGACAAGCTCGTGGAAACTGTCCATGCGATCGGAGCTAAGTTTTACAAGACACGCCGCAGCAGAACACAAAAACTCTCCGATCACACTTTTAACCTCATGGTTGTTAGACGGACAATTAAGCTGCAGTCTTCAGAAGATTTTACAGCATACAGGTAACTGAACAGGCAGAACTCCAATTACATGCGGCGGGACTTACGCGACTTTAATACAGCTCGTATTGAAGAAGTGATCAAGCGGAACCAGGGCTCCAAAGTCTTTGCCAGAGATATGTCTGCCAGAAAGAGCCAACTGTCAAAGCTTAATACCGAATGTGGCAGCATCGATTTTTAGCACCTGAGATTTTGAGTGAAATTGAGAGGTTCTATGGGCAGCTGTACACATCATCGTTGGAGCCACACGCAAGTGTGAGTAATGATACAAGAGCAAGTCTTATCAGACACTATTCCCATGTTATTCCGGACGTCAGTCTGAGCGAGATTAGAATGGCTCTCCAGCACCTTAAAAACGGCAAGTCCCTATAATTACAGCGGAGCTTCTGAAAGCGGTTGGAAAACCGGTAATTAAAGTCCCTCAGAAGCTCTTTAATTCCGTGCTGCATGGTGGCACTACACCGGAGGCGTAGAGCAGAAGTACGTTGGTCTTGTTCTTGAAAAAAGGAGACAACGCTCTCTTGAAGAACTGCGGACCGATTTCCCTTCTCAGCCGCGTCTACGTGCTGTTTTTGCGAGTCATTACGAATCGTCTTGCACGCAGACTTGATGACTTCCAGCTTCCCGAACAAGCTGGTTTCCGAAAAGTTTTAACACCGTAGACCACATACATACTCTTCGGCAAATTGTACAAAAGACCGAGGAGTACAATCTGCCTCTATGTCTTGCGTATGTGGGCTATGAGAAAGCCTTTGATTCCGTCAAAATTTGGGCGGTGCTGAAATCTCTTCAGCGGTGCCAAGTTGACTGTCGGTAAATCGAAATGCTGAAGTATTTGTACAGTACAAGGTTACGATGGCTATCCGAGTGCAGAACCAGAGTACGAAACCTATCCAACTGGAGAGGTGTAAGACAGGGTGAAAACTCTTCACCGCTGCATTGAAAGACATTTTCAAGCTACTGGTCTGGAAAGGATACGATTTTTTAGAGGATAATGCTGACAAACGAGCACACAGTCCACCTGATGGTAAGTGGTTGCACGGCCCATAGACATCTGCATCTATCCTCGATTACAAATCAAAATTCAGCTGCGTTGTCCCCGTGAGGCTAAGAAGGAATGCCTCATTTCCAGTAAAAGGGTCTCCGGTTCTCTACACTCACCATACGAAACATAGCAGCGTTAAGCTGCTATTTTACGCTGGTATTCTGTGAGCGGTCCTTCCCGGTCGAGCCGACCCATTCGTGCTACAACTATACTACTAATATAGCTGCAGCATGGCTCTACCACGTAAGAGAGGTAATAACATCAATGGCGAGTACATCACTCACGAGGACCTAAGCACTATGCTCAACGACTTAAATAGTGCCTTCCAACGGATAGGTCTTAAGATGAACATGGACAAAACAAAGATCATGTGTAACGTCCATGTCACACCTATGGCGGTAGTTTTTGGGAGCACTAAGCTCGAAGTTGTTGACGAGTATATTTACCTGGGGCAAATAGTCCGACTAGGTAAGTCCAACTTCAACCGAGACGTATTCAACTCGGCTGGTCAGCGTTCGGAAAATTACGACACATCTTCTAGTCACGTATACCTCAAAACTTGAAAACGAGATTGTACAACCAGTGCGTGTTGCCAGTGATGACTTATTGATCTGAGACGTGGTCCTTCATTGCTGGCCGTATGAGGACGCTCAAGGTCGCTCAGCGAGCTATGGAGAGGGCTATGCTTGGTGTTTTTTTACGTGATAAACTTAGGAATGAGGATATCCGCAGTAGAACCAGAGTGACCGACATAGCCCAACGGATTAGTAAGCTAAAGTGGCAATGGGCCGGCCATATATCTCGAAGAACCAACATCCGATGGGGAAGAAAGGTTCTCGAGTGGCAGCCACGTACCGGTAAGCGAAGGGTAAGGCGACCCCCCACTAGATGGAGTGACAACCTGGTAAGACATGCAGGCAGTCGATGGATGCAGGTGGCTCAGGATCGTGCTTTGTGGCATAACTTGGGGGAGGCCTATGTTCAGCAGTAGACTTGTGAAAGGCTTTAATGATGAATGATGATGATTGAATATTTAAGGTAAGCTTATTTTAATTTCATAGTACATTTTACATCGGTACCTGTAACTTGTTATAGGCGTGATCTCGAGAAAACAAAATTGGATTGTATTTCTAATCTCATGAAAGGGAAGTGTTAACTGAATTAGAAAATTAAAAGTTTTACGTATCCGAAGTCAGAGGTCATGGACATAATTTCGAATTTGTTCTAGACACAACATTTATTAGGCACAGAATTGTTTTAAGTAATGGGGTCTGGTCGTAATATGACACGAGAACGTCTCTACCAATACATCCTTATCCATCTTTCTTCTATCTTATCTTATAAGCATTACTTTGGACTTTAGTAGATTAGCACGCCTGAATGAAAGTTACTTTTAACACTTTGCCACAAAATAAACAATAGTACTACCTACGTACTAATGCGCAACTGATAATCCATAGTATGGCCACAATTTAAAAGACTTTCTTTTTTAATTAAAATTTGGAATGCGCTTATTACGTAAAAAATTTCGATTGATTTGCCGCCATTGCGGGAAATAAAAAATCCTCTAGGATCATATTGAGAATTGTTATAGTTTTAATTTAATAATCTGATAATCTGTAATAAATTAAGACATGCTCTAACTCAGTCCCTGCTTACATACACATGTTCACAGTCTGCAGACTTCCCAGATGTTCAGGATCGGTTTTAAATCTTTACGCGAACACTACACATTTAAATACATATGACTAGTTTTCACGGATTTTATCATTTTATCGCATTTAATCATTTATTTTTGAGAGCCGTGGTTGCTCAGATGGTTAGCGCTCGTTGTAAATTTCACAGTACGCAAGCACCCCGGGTTCAATACCCACCGGCACCAATGAAATTTTAATTGCAATTTTAAGCGCTGATTTATCACGTGCTTGGCGCTGAAGGAAAACGTTGTGAGGAAACCTGCATGTCTGAGAAATAATAAAAAAAAGTTCGAAGACATCTGAAGTGCGCTAACACGCATTGGGGCAGCGCGGCGGACATTTCCTTGCACTAAAACCCTCTCAGAAATGAGGCGAGGCCTGTGCCCAGCAGTGGGACGTATATAGGCTGTAACTTTTAACTTTAACTAACTTTAATAATTTATTTTTATATTCTAAAGAAAAAAACATGAAGCGTCAAACGTTATATAATTTTGGACAAATAGTATAATTTTATTATCCATGTAAAATATTTTCTTGAGGGTCTGAATTCAACCCTGCTCGTATGCATAGCAAACGTCAGGCAGAGCTTTCATAGATTATTGTATATTGCCCCCGACTTCGTCCGCGTAGGTATTATACTTTAAACCATAGGTGATCCATCAATAATTGCACTTTCATAGTAAATTCCATCACTCTCTTTAGGGATGATTTCCGTAATCAAAGCTATCATATTTCCTTCCCCGGGACTTAAACTATCTCGATACCAAATTTGATCTAAATCGGTTCAGCGGTTTAAGCGTGAAGAGGTACATTTGCTTACGCGGCGATGAGCGATGTTTTCCCCCACCTCGCCCGCAGTCCACAGTACGCCCGACCGCCCTGCGCGCGGCGGAACGCACAATTTCATATCGTCGTTACTTTTAAAATATTTGACCAAATAACCTAGTTTACAAGACAAAGTTTATCTACTTTTAACATCAAAAGCGACTAAAGTATTTATTTTGATAAAATCCATTTGTTACTGCAAAATGTGCATTGGAAATAAAGTATCAAATTTTATTTTATTTATGGTTCACTATTTTGGTAATAATGGCTTACACAATATAAAGATAGATATATACTATCGCGAACTTTTTTGTAGAAACATTTAGGTGAAACAATTCCACCATAGAATATATTTGTGTAACTCTTACAGTTTTTGCACCGCACGCCAAAATAGCTCGCAAATGACAGATTTTTTGCGATATACTTAACACTTATCGTTATATTTTGACCAATTTACACAATATATTTATTAATTATAGTCTATATGTTGGTCTGATGTATGTTCATACATATTATTGTAAAGTTTTATTAAAATACATTCAGTAGTTTTTGCGTGGAAATGTAACAAACATCCATAAGTCGTCACAAACTTTCACGTTTATAATAGTATTATAGTAGGAAGTAGGATATCTTAGAGAGTCTAATTTAACGAGTTATATACTGTAGTACTTTTAAAATATTTATAGAAAATAATAAAGCTATTTTATTCTTAATTATAAAAGGTACGTGTTAAAAAGATGTTTTCTAACATATTAAGTTATTATTGTAATAAATTTAATAACATTAATTGTTGAAAATAATCGTTTTAAACACATAATTTTGTTAAAATTTTCACATGGTTTGAATTTTTAACTTCTTATGTATTAAACCTAAATCAAAATATATTTTCTAGTAACTATTTTTCTTGGGGTTTTTCAAATTGATTATATTTTTTGTTTCTTAAATTTTTCAGTGATTTCAGATATTTTAAGCTTAGAAATTGACGCTAAAAGGGAAATTAATAAAACCTCTGTTTAGTTTTCTTGATAGCATCCGCAAATACTGTATTAATCTAAAAACTCAATCTCTGCTAACTATTTAGACCATAAAATTTCCTAAAGTTATTAATGATTAATATATGTATGAGATAAGCGGTTGAATGATATTAACAGGTTTGAAAAGTACTGTTTTGAGCGCTTCTAGTCCTTAAAGCGTTTAGCTACATATTCAAAGTACGGAAATAATAACTGACTTGACAGCAAAAGGTGTGCTTGACACGTGACGCGGAGCGCACAAAACAAAGAGAATATTTTTAAATTATATTACAAAGACTCACAGCTAAAGGCGTTGAGCATCATATTAAAATACAGCAAGATAGTATTTTGATTAATTTAGCAAGTTCTAATAATTTAACAATGAACAATATAACACAATTAAGAAATAAGAACACAAGAATAAGAACCATTCTTATGTGGTAGAGCTACGTTGCAGTTTAGCATGAATGAGTTTGCTCGACCGAGGAAGAACCACGCTCTCACAGAATACCAGCGTGAAATAGCAGCTTAATGCTGCTGTGTTTCGTATGGTGAGTATAGACAACCGTCGACCCTTTTTTACTGGAAACGAGACATTCCATCTTAGTTGTCAGGGATAGATGTAGTTGTATGTGGGTCACAGCATCCACTTACCGTCAGGTGGACTGTGTGCTTGTTTGTTATCTTTATTCTATAAAAATTAGAACTCACAAGTTGGGGTTGACGTGGTTAGTATAAATTTGAAGTGATTCCGTGTCCCTGTAAATAAACAGATGTATTTGTGAGGAAAAAGATCTAGATAATGACCAGGCATGCTGGACGGATTTTATACCCACAACCAGAATCTTGTTTTGCAGCGTTTAAGGTAGCTTGATATTACACAGACTATTATAATTTAGAACGTACCAAACTAGAGAACAGTCATATCAAGTATTAGAATCTGAAATAGTGAATGACAGATTTTGAAATATTTAAGCAATTTATTATTATTAACATTAATATCCATTTATTACAAATTTATACTATAGTAATATTAATATTTATTAACATAATAATATTAATACTTACAACAAAAAAAAATTGTACCTATGAGAGCTCGCCATTTTTATTTAGTTTGCATAGTTTCATATATTTTTAATATAATCTTGGGATTTCGGATTTCGGTAAGAAAATATCCTAATTATAATTGAAAGATACATTTACGATATTTCGTAGCAAAATAAATTTGTGTTAAAGTCTGTTTCGTTCGCTTCTAACAAAGGATACAATTATACACGAATGTTATCATTGTTGTCTTGTTATAAAACCTTTATAATGTTGTAATTTCTATTACTATCACAGTTTCTATTTCTAAAAAGGGAAAAACTGCAGAATAAACGAATTGTAGTAATTGATGATATTAATACTTGAATTTCAAGATTAATAATTTTTGTTAAAATCAATACATGTATAATATATTATTATTTAACTCTTCTTTTAAGCATACGTGAAGGGCCAATAGTTCCTTCATTATTTCCAAAACTATAAATTACTGCATTTTCCTGTCGAACATTTTATGGAGGTTGCTAGTGAACAATAGGTGACAATCAATAAGAACCGCTGATCTGGCCATTGTGTCCGTAATTAGCTATTTACTACGAGACGAAGACAAATTATATCTCTGATAAGATTAATTGCATTGATTCCTTCATTGCTGGCCGTAATATGTACCGCATAAATACAATATAATAAAAGTATAATATAAATATATTAAAAAATAATTACGAGGTAGGGCCATGCTGCAGCTATATTAGTAGTATAGTTGTAGCACGAATGGATCGGCTCGACCGGGGAAGGACCACGCTCTCACAGAATACCAGGTAAATAGCAGCCTAACGCTGCTGTGTTTCGTATGGTGAGTGTAGAGAACCGAGACCCTTTTATTAGAAACAAGGCATTCCATCTTAGTCCTCACGGGTGACAACGCATCTGCATTTTGATACGTAATCGAGGATATATGTAGATGTCTATGGGCCACAGCAACCACTTACCATCAGGTGGTACTGTGTGCTCGTTTGTCACCCTTATGCTATAAAAAACATACATTTTATTAGAAACATAATGAATAAATTTCTTTGGTAATATTTAAAATACTACGTACATAACCTCAATAACCTTTATTGGAAATTAAAGAATGCTCGCTACATCGCTTGTTTATTACACGAGATGAGATGAGAGAGAGATTTTTTAAGAAATAGATAAATAAGCTTGTTTAGTAGGGTATTGACTATAAATAATTAATTAAATTAGACGTTACGTTGCAAAATCCATGTTTTTTTTTTATTTATTGATATTATAGATGTTAAAATTATTTAGCTAAGATTTGCGTAGTAAAATAATAAGTGCTCTCCCTCAATTGCGTGCACTATCGCCGTCGCCACTAATCCCAACACTACTACTCCCAACACCACTACACCAGGAAATATACACCACCGTCGATAATACGACACTATTTTTATTGTTTACGCGGATCTTAGCTAAATAATTTTAACATCTTTATTATTGATTATAGAGCACCTTTGGACCTCTGACTATATGATTGCAGTTCTCCGCAGGAGAACGGCACTGGATTTGTACAAGATCAGAATCTGTCCTGGCTTATATTTATTGTCTTTTTCTAAAGGACTACCAGTTTTCTTGAAAATTTTGCACCAAAGACTCAATGAACCTCCCAATATTTGAAGTTCGAGTAGGTCTCGACATCTAATAAATAAAGGTGGTCGGTCGGTGCATTTCAATTAAAGACTGCTTACATGTTCTACCTGTGGAAGTCACTCTGTCAACCATGTGTTCTTGATCTGACTGCATCTTATCCAAACTTTGTTGAGCAATCGGTAAACTCACACTGGTTTTGCACATCAAAAGAAACAGGCTTAAGCATGGGAAGAGAGTTGCAGAGGCAACATATCCCTAAAGAACTGGGGCATTAATCGCCATAACCTCAGACGAGCAGCAGTCAATTACTACTGATAGATATCCTTTTATCCAGGAAGTCAGATCAGAGTCGGCCATAGGAGGTTGTTTATAAAGTTAATGTTGCAAACCCTTACAATGGCCTTCAAGATATCAAGTGAAACAACGAGTGCTTTACTACGATATTATTTTCGTAGAACTTATCACACATTTTGATCTCTTAGGATATCGCTCTACGAGTATCTTTCGGTCCTAATATATCTCAGTATCGCAACAACTAAAAACTTTGACTGAATTAGATAAATATCAAGAATGTCATGTAATCATTTAAGACTCATGTACGCATAGAAAATATTATAGATGTATAATTTTTCATGCTTTTCCTATGTAAACAAAAGATGCAAATTTTTGTGTAGTAAAGTAGAAGCTACACGTCCTACTACAGGGCACAGGTCTCTCTCATTTCGAAGAACACTATATGGTTTCGTTTTGCTTTTCATTAATTAATTTTAGCTTAAAAATCTGAAATATAACTATCAATGAATTATATCCATTAAAACCATAACGAACAATAAAGTACGTGTGTGTCCAGAACTGTGGAACTGTGAACAGTGGACTATTTAGTAATATTCCTTTCTGCTTCAAATAAGCGAAGAAGGTTAGAGAGAAATATTCAATTTGAACTAAAACCAAAAACAAGGTTCTCGATATTAGTAATCAATATTTATCTTTTCAAAACTTATGAAAAAAAATCAAAAGTCAAAAGTTTTATTATCATAATATATTTGAAATCAATTTATGTGAAATTGAGTACCCTATAAGTATGGCAAAGTAAATTTTGAATAAATTCAACGGACGAATTTAAAATTTGTACTTAAATTTATGAAAATATGAGTTCGATTCAAGTACGTGTGTCTCCAGAACTATTTATGCAATAAAAATAATATTTTCCTTTTTATTTGTTTTAATTAGCCCGTTCGACTGTTGGATATGGACCTTTACCATTGCAGGAAGGATTTGCTATAATTGTTACGCTCGGCAGATCTTTGACATTGCTCCTCGTCGCCGGTCTGGATCGTTTGCACCTGTTATATTATAGAAAATGGTGTAACGCTAACTAGAGGAGACAATGAGGCCATTCCGCATATTTTCATAGTTGCTTAGATATTCTTACGCCGCTACCAAGCAACAAAATTAAATATTATATTGTATTGAATATTTAACTATGGCGACCATAGTAACGGCGGAGCAGGGTGCGCTAAGAATCTCCGCTGGAGGTTCGGTTGTCACCTACGACGACTCGACCTGACAACATATAACGCACGTACCCTGAGGACTGACGAGAAGATCCTGGAGCTGGAAGAAGAGATAGACAAGTTGCGCTGGAATATTATAGGATTATCCGAGGTCCGAAGAGAGGGGGAGGACACGGTAATCCTCGATCCGGTGACTTGTTCTATCACGGGAGGGCGACCATCTGTCCCAAGGTGGTGTCAGATTTATCGTCCACAAGTCTCTTGTTAACAACGTTGTAAAGATTGGGAGTGTGTCGACGAGGGTTGCGTACCTTATACTCAGAATCACTAAACGGTATTCGCTGAAGGTCATATAGGTTTACGCATCAACCTCGGCACATTGCGATGAGGAGGTGGAGAAAATGTATGATATATCTAGTGCCATCCAAAACCGGTATAATATATACCGGTTTTGGATATAATATATATTACGGTGTTAATGGGAGACTTCAACGCAAAACTAGGCACAGGAGATAACGGTGAGCTGAAGGTAGGGGAATTCGGAATAGGGAATCGGAACCCAAGGGGCCAGCAGCTGGCCGACTACATGTAGAAAGAGGGATTCTTTATGATGAACACTTCTTTCCAGAAACGGCCCCACAGGGAGTGGACCTGGTCGAGCCCCAACGGTTCGACAAAAATGAGATCGACTTCATTATGACGACAAGACGGAAACTGTTCAGTGATTTCTCAGTGATCGCGAGGGTAAAAACCGGCAGCGATCACCGAATGGTGAGATACACACTGAATCTAAACGTTAAGTTGGAGAGGTCACGTCTAATGAAGTTAACGCTCCGTCCCCCTCGTGCTCTAATCCAAAGTCCCGAAAACTTTCAGCTCGAGTTACAAAATCATTTTCAGTGCCTAGAAGATTGCAATGCAGTGGACGATATGAATGACAAGCTCGTGGAAACTGTCCATGCGATCGGAGCTAAGTTTTACAAGACACGCCGCAGCAGAACACAAAAACTCTCCGATCACACTTTTAACCTCATGGTTGTTAGACGGATAATTAAGCTGCAGTCTTCAGAAGGATTTTACAGTATACAGGTAACTGAACAGGCAGAACTCCAATTACATGCGGCGGGACTTACGCGACTTTAATACAGCTCGTATTGAAGAAGTGATCAAGGAACCAGGGCTCCAAAGTCTTTGCCAGAGATATGTCTGCCAGAAAGAGCCAACTGTCAAAGCTTAATACCGAATGTGGCAGCATCGATTTTTAGCACCTGAGATTTTGAGTGAAATTGAGAGGTTCTATGGGCAGCTGTACACATCATCGTTGGAGCCACACGCAAGTGTGAGTAATGATACAAGAGCAAGTCTTATCAGACACTATTCCCATGTTATTCCGGACGTCAGTCTGAGCGAGATTAGAATGGCTCTCCAGCACCTTAAAAACGGCAAGTCCCTATAATTACAGCGGAGCTTCTGAAAGCGGTTGGAAAACCGGTAATTAAAGTCCCTCAGAAGCTCTTTAATTCCGTGCTGCATGGTGGCACTACACCGGAGGCGTAGAGCAGAAGTGCGTTGGTCTTGTTCTTCAAAAGGAGACAACGCTCTCTTGAAGAACTGCGGACCGATTTCCCTTCTCAGCCGCGTCTACGTGCTGTTTTTGCGAGTCATTACGAATCGTCTTGCACGCAGACTTGATGACTTCCAGCTTCCCGAACAAGCTGGTTTCCGAAAAGTTTTTAACACCGTAGACCACATACATACTCTTCGGCAAATTGTACAAAAGACCGAGGAGTACAATCTGCCTCTATGTCTTGCGTATGTGGGCTATGAGAAAGCCTTTGATTCCGTCAAAATTTGGGCGGTGCTGAAATCTCTTCAGCGGTGCCAAGTTGACTGTCGGTAAATCGAAATGCTGAAGTATTTGTACAGTACAAGGTTACGATGGCTATCCGAGTGCAGAACCAGAGTGCGAAACCTATCCAACTGGAGAGAGGTGTAAGACAGGGTGAAAACTCTTCACCGCTGCATTGAAAGACATTTTCAAGCTACTGGCCTGGAAAGGATACGATGTTTTTTAGAGGATAAGGCTGACAAACGAGCACACAGTCCACCTGATGGTAAGTGGTTGCTGCGGCTCATAGACATCTGCATCTATCCTCGATTACAAATCAAAATGCAGCTGCGTTGTCCCCCGTGAGGGCTAAGAAGGAATGCCTCATTTCCAGTAAAAAGGGTCTCCGGTTCTCTACACTAACCATACGAAACATAGCAGCGTTAAGCTGCTATTTTACGCTGGTATTCTGTGAGCGGTCCTTCCCCGGTCGAGCCGACCCATTCGTGCTACAACTATACTACTAATATAGCTGCAGCATGGCTCTACCACGTAAGAGAGGTAATAACATCAATGGCGAGTACATCACTCACGAGGACCTAAGCACTATGCTCAACGACTTAAATAGTGCCTTCCAACGGATAGGTCTTAAGATGAACATGGACAAAACAAAGATCATGTGTAACGTCCATGTCACACCTATGGCGGTAGTTTTTGGGAGCACTAAGCTCGAAGTTGTTGACGAGTATATTTACCTGGGGCAAATAGTCCGACTAGGTAAGTCCAACTTCAACCGAGACGTATTCAACTCGGCTGGTCAGCGTTCGGAAAATTACGACACATCTTCTAGTCACGTATACCTCAAAACTTGAAAACGAGATTGTACAACCAGTGCGTGTTGCCAGTGATGACTTATTGATCTGAGACGTGGTCCTTCATTGCTGGCCGTATGAGGACGCTCAAGGTCGCTCAGCGAGCTATGGAGAGGGCTATGCTTGGTGTTTTTACGTGATTAACTTAGGAATGAGGATATCCGCAGAACCAGAGTGACCGATAGCCCAACGGATTAGTAAGCTAAAGTGGCAATGGGCCGGCCATATATCTCGAAGAACCAACATCCGATGGGGAAGAAAGGTTCTCGAGTGGCAGCCACGTACCGGTAAGCGAAGGGTAAGGCGACCCCCCACTAGATGGAGTGACAACCTGGTAAGACATGCAGGCAGTCGATGGATGCAGGTGGCTCAGGATCGTGCTTTGTGGCATAACTTGGGGGAGGCCTATGTTCAGCAGTAGACTTTGATTTTTTGATTTGATTGAATATTTAAGGTAAGCTTATTTTAATTTCATAGTACATTTTACATCGGTACCTGTAACTTGTTATAGGCGTGATCTCGAGAAAACAAAATTGGATTGTATTTCTAATCTCATGAAAGGGAAGTGTTAACTGAATTAGAAAATTAAAAGTTTTACGTATCCGAAGTCAGAGGTCATGGACATAATTTCGAATTTGTTCTAGACACAACATTTATTAGGCACAGAATTGTTTTAAGTAATGGGGTCTGGTCGTAATATGACACGAGAACGTCTCTACCAATACATCCTTATCCATCTTTCTTCTATCTTATCTTATAAGCATTACTTTGGACTTTAGTAGATTAGCACGCCTGAATGAAAGTTACTTTTAACACTTTGCCACAAAATAAACAATAGTACTACCTACGTACTAATGCGCAACTGATAATCCATAGTATGGCCACAATTTAAAAGACTTTCTTTTTTAATTAAAATTTGGAATGCGCTTATTACGTAAAAAATTTCGATTGATTTGCCGCCATTGCGGGAAATAAAAAATCCTCTAGGATCATATTGAGAATTGTTATAGTTTTAATTTAATAATCTGATAATCTGTAATAAATTAAGACATGCTCTAACTCAGTCCCTGCTTACATACACATGTTCACAGTCTGCAGACTTCCCAGATGTTCAGGATCGGTTTTAAATCTTTACGAACACTACACATTTAAATACATATGACTAGTTTTCACGGATTTTATCATTTTATCGCATTTAATCATTTATTTTTGAGAGCCGTGGTTGCTCAGATGGTTAGCGCTCGTTGTAAATTTCACAGTACGCAAGCACCCCGGGTTCAATCCCCACCGGCACCAATGAAATTTTAATTGCAATTTTAGTGCTGATTTATCACGTGCTTGGCGCTGAAGGAAAACGTTGTGAGGAAACCTGCATGTCTGAGAAATAATAAAAAAAAGTTCGAAGACATCTGAAGTGCGCTAACACGCATTGGGGCAGCGCGGCGGACATTTCCTTGCACTAAAACCCTCTCAGAAATGAGGCGAGGCCTGTGCCCAGCAGTGGGACGTATATAGGCTGTAACTTTTAACTTTAACTAACTTTAATAATTTATTTTATATTCTAAAGAAAAAAACATGAAGCGTCAAACGTTATATAATTTTGGACAAATAGTATAATTTTATTATCCATGTAAAATATTTTCTTGAGGGTCTGAATTCAACCCTGCTCGTATGCATAGCAAACGTCAGGCAGAGCTTTCATAGATTATTGTATATTGCCCCCGACTTCGTCCGCGTAGGTATTATACTTTAAACCATAGGTGATCCATCAATAATTGCACTTTCATAGTAAATTCCATCACTCTCTTTAGGGATGATTTCCGTAATCAAAGCTATCATATTTCCTTCCCCGGGACTTAAACTATCTCGATACCCAATTTGATCTAAATCGGTTCAGCGGTTTAAGCGTGAAGAGGTACATTTGCTTACGCGGCGATGAGCGATGTTTTCCCCCACCTCGCCCGCAGTCCACAGTACGCCCGACCGCCCTGCGCGCGGCGGAACGCACAATTTCATATCGTCGTTACTTTTAAAATATTTGACCAAATAACCTAGTTTACAAGACAAAGTTTATCTACTTTTAACATCAAAAGCGACTAAAGTATTTATTTTGATAAAATCCATTTGTTACTGCAAAATGTGCATTGGAAATAAAGTATCAAATTTTATTTTATTTATGGTTCACTATTTTGGTAATAATGGCTTACACAATATAAAGATAGATATATACTATCGCGAACTTTTTTGTAGAAACATTTAGGTGAAACAATTCCACCATAGAATATATTTGTGTAACTCTTACAGTTTTGCACCGCACGCCAAAATAGCTCATGATATACTTAACACTTATCGTTATATTTTGACCAATTTACACAATATATTTATTAATTATAGTCTATATGTTGGTCTGATGTATGTTCATACATATTATTGTAAAGTTTCATTAAAATACATTCAGTAGTTTTTGCGTGGAAATGTAACAAACATCCATAAGTCGTCACAAACTTTCACGTTTATAATAGTATTATAGTAGGAAGTAGGATATCTTAGAGAGTCTAATTTAACGCGGAGTTATATAGTACTTTTAAAATATTTATAGAAAAATAATAAAGCTATTTTATTCTTAATTATAAAAGATACGTGTTAAAAAAGATGTTTCTCTAACATATTAAGCTATTATTGTAATAAATTAAGTAACATAAATTGGTGAAAATAATCGTTTTATCCACAGCATTTTCTTAAAAATTTCACATGGTTTGAATTTTTAATTTCTTATGTATACAACCTAAATCAAAATATCTGTTTTTATAACTATTTTCTTTGGGTTTTTTTAAATTGATTATATTTTTTTGTTTCTTAAATTTGTCAGTGATTTCAGATATTTTAAGATTTGAAATTGACGCTAAAAGGGAAATTAATAAAACCTCTGTTTAGTTTTCTTGATAGCATCCGCAAATACTGTATTAATCTAAAAACTCAATCTCTGCTCACTATTTAGACCATAAAATTTCCTAAAGTTATTAATGATTAATATATGTATGAGATAAGCGGTTGAATGATATTAACAGGTTTGAAAAGTACTGTTTTGAGCGCTTCTAGTCCTTAAAGCGTTTAGCTACATATTCAAAGTACGGAAATAATAACTGACTTGACAGCAAAAGGTGTGCTTGACACGTGACGCGGAGCGCACAAAACAAAGAGAATATTTTTAAATTATATTACAAAGACTCACAGCTAAAGGCGTTGAGCATCATATTAAAATATAGCAAGATAGTATTTTGATTAATTTAGCAAGTTCTAATAATTTAACAATGAACAATATAACACAATTAAGAAATAAGAACACAAGAATAAGAACCATTCTTATGTGGTAGAGCTACGTTGCAGTTTAGCATGAATGAGTTTGCTCGACCGAGGAAGAACCACGCTCTCACAGAATACCAGCGTGAAATAGCAGCTTAATGCTGCTGTGTTTCGTATGGTGAGTATAGACAACCGTCGACCCTTTTTTACTGGAAACGAGACATTCCATCTTAGTTGTCAGGGATAGATGTAGTTGTATGTGGGTCACAGCATCCACTTACCGTCAGGTGGACTGTGTGCTTGTTTGTTATCTTTATTCTATAAAAAAAATAGAACTCACAGAAGTTGGGGTTGACGCGTGGTTAGTATAAATTTGAAGTGATTCCGTGTCCCCTGTAAATAAACAGATGTATTTGTGAGGAAAAAGATCTAGATAATGACCAGGCATGCTGGACGGATTTTATACCCACAACCAGAATCTTGTTTTGCAGCGTTTAAGATAGCTTGATATTACACAGACTATTATAATTTAGAACGTACCAAACTAGAGAACAGTCATATCAAGTATTAGAATCTGAAATAGTGAATGACAGATTTTGAAATATTTAAGCAATTTATTATTATTAACATTAATATCCATTTATTACAAATTTATACTATAGTAATATTAATATTTATTAACATATAATATTAATACTTACAACAAAAAAATTGTACCTATGAGAGCTCGCCATTTTATTTAGTTTGCATAGTTTCATATATTTTTAATATAATCTTGGATTTCGGATTTCGGTAAGAAAATATCCTAATTATAATTGAAAGATACATTTACGATATTTCGTAGCAAAATAAATTTGTGTTAAAGTCTGTTTCGTTCGATTCTAACAAAGGATACAATTATACACGAATGTTATCATTGTTGTCTTGTTATAAAACTTTATAATGTTGTAATTTCTATTTCTATCTCAGTTTCTATTTCTAAAAAGGGAAAAACTGCAGAATAAACGAATTGTAGTAATTGATGATATTAATACTTGAATTTCAAGATTAATAATTTTTGTTAAAATCAATACATGTATAATATATTATTATTTAACTCTTCTTTTAAGCATACGTGAAGGGCCAATAGTTCCTTCATTATTTCCAAAACTATAAATTACTGCATTTTCCTGTCGAACATTTTATGGAGGTTGCTAGTGAACAATAGGTGACAATCAATAAGAACCGCTGATCTGGCCATTGTGTCCGTAATTAGCTATTTACTACGAGACGAAGACAAATTATATCTCTGATAAGATTAATTGCATTGATTCCTTCATTGCTGGCCGTAATATGTACCGCATAAATACAATATAATAAAAGTATAATATAAATATATTAAAAAATAATTACGAGGTAGGGCCATGCTGCAGCTATATTAGTAGTATAGTTGTAGCACGAATGGATCGGCTCGACCGGGGAAGGACCACGCTCTTACAGAATACCAGCGTAAAATAGCAGCCTAACGCTGCTGTGTTTCGTATGGTGAGTGTAGAGAACCGGAGGCCCTTTTTATTAGAAACAAGGCATTCCATCTTAGTCCTCACGGGTGACAACGCATCTGCATTTTGATACGTAATCGAGGATATATGTAGATGTCTATGGGCCACAGCAACCACTTACCATCAGGTGGTACTGTGTGCTCGTTTGTCACCCTTATGCTATAAAAAACATACATTTTATTAGAAACATAATGAATAAATTTCTTTGGTAATATTTAAAATACTACGTACATAACCTCAATAACCTTTATTGGAAATTAAAGAATGCTCGCTACATCGCTTGTTTATTACACGAGATGAGATGAGAGAGAGATTTTTTAAGAAATAGATAAATAAGCTTGTTTAGTAGGGTATGGACTATAAATAATTAATTAAATTAGACGTTACGTTGCAAAATCCATGTTTTTTTATTTATTGATATTATAGATGTTAAAATTATTAAGCTAAGATTTGCGTAATAAAACAATAAGTGCTCTCCTCAATTGCGTACTATCGCCGTCGCCACTAATCCCAACACTATTACTCCCAAAGGTAGGAGCCGTGGTAGCTCAGATGGTTAGCGCTCACTGTAAGTTTCACAGTACGCGAGCAACGGGTTCGATCCCCGCCGGCACCAATGAAATTGTTAATTGCAATTTTAGTGCTGATTT
This sequence comes from Parnassius orleans, assembly GCA_029286625.1. NCBI lineage: Eukaryota > Metazoa > Arthropoda > Insecta > Lepidoptera > Papilionidae > Parnassius > Parnassius orleans. The sequence continues at coordinate 1,128,799 of JAGSMP010000195.1, forward strand.
ACCACGTGCTCGGCGGTGAAGGAAAACATCGAGGAAACCTGCATGTCTGAGAAATAGATGACATGTGAAGTTCAACACGCATTGGGGCAGCGCGGCGGACATTTCCTTGCCTAAAACCCTCTCAGAAATGAGAGGAGGCCTGTGCCCAGCAGTGGACGTATATAGGCTGTAACTATAGCACCTTTGGCTGTTCTCTTAGAAAGGACGTATGTTAATTTTTGTAAAGTTTCTCCAATTTCGTGGCAGAGTGTTACATATGTACAGAAATTGCACACTAGTCAAAATAATTACACACAAATATTTGCCCTATGCGAAAATCAAAACCCTACCTACGTCCTGTAAGTTTTGCTGAGATGATTTTCTAGAATCGTAAACGCTAATAAAGAACTATGTGTAAAACTAAAAAACTAAAATGAATAAAATCAACGTAAAGTTGGTCGTGATGTAGAACTTTAATAGCGGTTCGTGCGCCACTCATAAAGTTTTAAGAAACTAAAAAAAAGTTTCATGCTTAAAGATTTTAGTATTAAATCTTTACAAAGAACTCTCCACTAGCATCATGCATCTGAATGCATCTGATCAATTTCCAAAATACTATCCAGTCCACCTCAGACAGGTGGCCTGGAAATCTCTTCTACAGCTTGCTGCTTAGCTCTTCTGGCATTGAAAACTGTATCCCTTTCAGATGATATTTATTCTAGGGAAAAAAGGTCACACGGTGCCAGTTTACGGATGTGAGAAGGGGTGACTCATAAGCTTTACTTGTGGACTGCATCCATGAGGACCCTCATTTTGAGCGCTGAATGCGTGAGTGCGTTGTTATGGTGATACAGTAGCCCACGGAACTCCGTGTTGTCGCTTGTTGCTCACAGCAGTGAGTACTTCTGGCAAATTTTTGGTGGTATACCAAATATTTGCCAGAAGATTTGACGCTTCTCCGATTTCGTTAACATACACCATACACACCGTCAAAAAGAAAAACTAAGCATTAAAATCATACCTGCGTTTTTCGATCACGTAACTTTAGAAGGCGTTGGTTCATTTTGAAATAGGTAAATCGGCTCACGCAAAGGAGACTTTCACGAGACTTTACACTGTTCGTGTGAAGTCTCTTTCCCGATCCAATCTGCAATATGTATTGAATCTCTTTTTAAGTAATTCGCCTCTTTCTTTATTTAAATTTTTCACAACTAGCACGTTTCCTTGCGTAACAGACGTAAAAAGGCGACCAGTTCTACTTCCATACCTTACAATAGTTGCCTTAGGATGGCTTTTATCCATAATAACCTTTTGGAATATCAAACGATTCGTCCGGTTTTAGGTGACATTTTAAATCGTAAAAATTATCACACAAAAAAGTCCTGAAGCAGATCCATGAAACACTATACTTCTCTCAAAATCGGTAAACAGCCTCGTTTTTAGTTTCAGGGAACACATAGTTTTGATGATATTAATATCATTTTGTCTCTCATGCTCCTCTGTATCACCAAACCAAGTGGTCAAACTGTCGATTATTTAAATTAATTACCTTGTTTAGATATCTATCCCTTCCATTTACTTCGGATGAGATTCAAAAGATAATATATTCCATTAAATCAAACACTGTGTGCTGCGATAACATCAGTCGCCGTATCTATATGCTTGACCACATTCTTTCAGTTATCTCCCATATCATAAACTTTTCCCTAGATTCAAGAGATTTCCCGTCACAGGGCGCATGGCTTACGTTATTCCCTTGCCTAAAACCTTCAATCTGACTTTAACCAAACACTTCCAACCTATATCTATTCTTCCTTTCCTATTCAAAGTATATGAGGCCTGTTTACATTGGCAACTATATCAGTTTGTCTATAAGAACAATTTATTAAACCCTTGTTAGTCTGGCTTCAAGCCCGGTCACAGCATTGTTTCCGCTCTTTAAAAGTTACTGGTGATAATATATGTAATTTATACAATTTTATTTCTATTTTTATTAACATCAACACAAAACACACAAATTAAATATTTTTATCACATGCAAGACGTATGGCTATATTATGTATTATTTTGTTTTCTATTTATTTACTTTAATTTATATTCCTACATTTTACCAACTTATACATATACTTAATTTTATCTCTGCTTCACCCAAAAGTTGACTAGTAGAGAATGCCTCAGGCACTTAGTTCGCTTGTACTTCATGTATGTTGTATGAATGCCTATTTTAATTTAACTAGAAACAAATTTGGAGAAAAGTGATTTGAATGTGAAGCATTTGTATTTTTGCTTGTTAATAAAATCCTATTTTCAAAATCAAAATAAACTATAACTGGCAAATGTCTTATAGAAAAAATTGACCTTTCTTCGCAAAACTAGGCTTAACTACGTGAAAAAAGAAAACATTAGGAAAATCTAAAATAAATAAATAATGCGTGAGTGTCGTGGAACACTCGGTTGGAACGAAGTTCCTTTCGTAGTATATTATTATTGATAAACGTATTATATTATTGATTAACAAATACAAATAAATGAATTACTTGAGTCTATTAAAATGAAGCGTCATTTAAAATAAAATAATATTTCTTTCATGGAAAGAGAAGAAGAAGTGCGAGGGAGATGGATATTATTCCATCTCGCTTCCTCATAGCCAAGGCCGTTTACACTACGTGAGAAGGGGTCGTGACGAAAAAATCTTACACTTTTTCTCGCCTAGCCCCCATCCGCCAAATTCGTATTGTCCGATAAGGAACTTCGTTCCAAAAACACTTTCGATTAAAATTGTAACAAACACTGTAGCCCTTAAACGTATTAGGAATAATATGTCTGCATAGCATAATTATACTCTGCGCGTATCCCATTTTTTCGTTGCTTCGAAACGTCAAAATCTATCACTCTTTCGAAAATTTATATGACCACTAAGTAGAAAAACCTTAGAGTAATTACATACATACGTATGCATAGAGAGAATCTACAATGCTACATAAATTGAGTCAATATACTTGTCTCGCTTTTTAGGGTCCCTTGTTACACAACAAGGAACCCTTATAGTTTCGCCATGTCTGTCCGTCCGGCCGTCCGCGGTTTTGCTCAGAGACCCTAGGTGCTACAAATCTGTAATTTGGCATAGTTATAGATATTAATCACGCCAGGAAACTGTGAAATAAAATCTTGAAAAATATTTTTATTTTGGATACTCCCATACAAGTAAATGGAGGATGATTTTTTTTACCCGTCTATTCCATCATGTGGGGTATCGTTGGATAGGTCTTTTAAAAACACTGGGGGTATGGAAAAACATATTTTCGATTAAGGGGCCGTTTGCGAAATATTTAGCTTTAAAGTGGTATTTTTCATTAGAGTCATGTCCCCCCCCCCCCTATCAATTAAACCGCTGTTTTTGGAAATGTGAAAAGTATACACAATAGTAGTATATATAATGAAATTAAAAGGAAAACTATCACAGCTAAGTATAATTAAGAAGTTAACCAGTAATAGTCGACCAACTTATTAAATGCACTTGGATTAGTAAAAATTACGTTACAACTCCATACAAAATGACCTAACACTAGCTTTTTTTATAGGATAGGGTGACAAGCGAGCACACAGTCCACCTGATGGTAAGTGGTTGCTGTGGCCCGTAGACATCTACATCTATCCTCGTTTGCAAATAAAATGCAGATGCGTTGTCACCCGTGAGGACTAAGATGGAATGCCTCGTTTCCAGTAAAAAGGGTCTCCGGTTCTTTTCACTCACCATACGAAACACAGCAGTGTTAAGCTGCTTTACGCTGGTATTCTGTGAGAGCGTGGTCCTTTCCCGGTCGAGCCGACCCATTCGTGCTACAACTATACTACCAATAGAGCTGCAGCATGGCTCTACCACGTATAAAGACTAAAAGCTGCATTAATAACTTTATAAAGTTATTGTATACTGTTAAAAATAAACATTTTACGAAGAAAACTACTTATTTGCATTACTACTATTAGCTTTACTTTTTCATTTGCGGGATAGATAGGGTATTATTATCAAAATCGAAAAAAAAATTAAATCTTTTTTGAATACCACTCCCTTTAAGGCAAATTTGAAAATAAGTCCTTCAGTTACGATCTTCCTATTTGGGCCCATTTTTAGTCTTTACAACGGTCAAATCGCGAACTCATTATGCTCATTATCAAGAAAGCCATTTTTTATTGTGACGGGCAACTACGGAACCCTACCTCTACATTGTGCGTGGCCTGACACGTTTTTCTACTTTAATTTTAAAATAAGGCAAAAAGCTAGGAAATAGAAATGTCAATTGGTCATCTATGGTCTTTTTTACTATGCCGAATATGAGAGTATACTCATATCTTCTGATTTATTAGAAAAATTACATCCCTATTATAGTAGTATTATAATATGTGACGTTACAAGACATGACGTCTTTAATCTATAGTGATTTCGTTCGCAATGTTAGCAAAAATCGACATCGATATACTCGTTTTCGTTTAGTTATTTATTTTTATTACTTTATTCTATGCCTAAAAATATAAAGAAAATAAGACTAGACTTATTATTATTCGAACGACCAATTAAATTGTTTTCTAAATCAAGTGATGATGATAATTATATTACATTGCAGAAATTCGTTTCGCAAACTTTAAAAACTAACAGTTAGGGAGGTATGAATACTAAATCTTTACAGACACGCGGTACATAAACGAGTTGGATCCCATTTGTAATCCCAATTTTATATGTTGACTAATGATCCGCCCCGGCCTCGCACGACTGTTTTCTAGACCTCGACAACAGCGCTACTTACCGGGTCCAATTGTGAGTGTGAGTGTTCATCAAAATCAGTCCAGCCGTACGCAAGTGATGATCTTTCATACACGTGGTAATTGATTTTAATTTACATAGATTTACCACTTGCTTAGTGGAAAACCATCGACTATATTCAACAAAGCTTTATATTCTTGGATGAAAATATTTCGAAATCATGAAGTTGCCTTAACTTTATCTTGAAAATGCCGTGTAGCGGCGGCGTAAAATAAATCACTACCTCCTACCAAATAATATATAATATTATTACTTAGAAGCTCTAAGACCCCATACCATCCCGTAAGTATAGTAAAAGACGACATAGGTAAATGAAACAGGAGATAGGCAACAGTATCTTCCTGATAACAGCTCATAATAATAAAAAATTGCGGTTGCCAAATCAATTGCTAAGAGAGGGAACAATGGCATATATTCCCACTACGTTCAGCAGTGGACTTTTGATAAGCTGTAATTAATGTATTAATGATGGTTAATATCTTGAGGGAGCAGAGAGGAAAACGGGTAATACGTTCGTAATTGATTTATTGGTAGTTGTGATCTAGCGACAAAAAAGAAGCCAGAGCGCGGTCGTGCTGCTATTATTGTACTATCGTAGCAGTGCCCTCTGTGTTCGTTCCGTGAAACAAACCCAGTGTCGAATAAACAAACACAGTTATTATTCCCTGTGAGACCCATAATAAGTCTAAGCATAATTTGGCGGAAATATACCGGCTGAATTTAAGTAGATTTCATAGTGACCTTTTCACGACATATTTTAAATTATACAAAGATAGTACGTAATTCCGCATTATTCGACTACGTTTTTGTTGTAAGATGTCAGATGAAGCTTTCATAAACTTTCATTGATTTAAATAAGTATTACGAACCGGACTAATAAAAATCCCTAATTATAACTATGAAATTTACTAAGTCATAGACTAAATGAGTTTATCGACAACGTATTTATTTCGCTAATAGCACATCAATAGAGGTGTCTATGGAATGGAAAAACGGCAACAACCTTGTAAAAGAAGATTTTAATTTGTACCACGTTAAATGTCATATGTATAAGGAGTTCAGCTATAAAAATTATGTTCTTATTTTAGGGCTCTCTTTATACTAATAATTACTCTGAGACACAGAACACAATTACTCTCTACCACAGAACACAATTACTCTCTACCAAGAGCTCTGAGAGAAGAACCGACAAAAACTGGATTATATTAAATCGTTTTTAGTGTGTAATATATAAAATAGCAGTTACGTAAATAACTAATAAAAATCTTTGTAATTATTAGTGTTTGCCATAAGATTACGTGAAATTGAGTGTAGTTAAGCTACATAGTCTCAACGTATGAGAGCCCCGTTTAAGTGCACAGCCACGAGAGAGATTTTTTTTTTTAATAATATGAAAAATCTGCATATGTTTTTAAGTGAGTGTCATTTACACAATAAAGACATTATTTTTATTGACTATCGTTTTCACGTAATGACCATTCTTTCTCCCCGCTTTAATGCTTTTCGATTGACAATTAACTGTGTGGTGGCTGTGAAAGACCACAAATACGTTACGAGAAAATGTGCCGTGATCTTCCGAACACTGCCCAGCCAAGTTAGTTCCATTTGTTAACCTCTAGGTCGAATTTCGACTTACCTAGCCACACGATTTGTCCTATCCTATCCTCGTTCTGAATTTATACTGGCTGTATTTTTCTTTTGCTATTTTAAGTGAGTTCTTTCTTAATATTCCAACTCCTGGTGTAAAGGGTTATGTAACAGAAGATCATAAAAACCGCTTGCTTAGCTAAACAAAAACTTGTTCACTCCTGCCTTGAAGACATCAACAAAGTAATCGAATGCAAATACAGGTGTAAGTAAATTATATATTATTGTTACCGGGCGTAGCAGTGGAAATGGATACAGGAGAATTTTACCAACCTAGTAGACAAGAGACATAGAAACTACGCTTATTATAGCATTTAAATGAAATTTACGGCAAACAGTAATAAGTAGTAAAGTATTTCAGTCGACGCATAATTTAATAAAGTTATGACAACTGTTCGAGGGAAATAATATCCCTAGTTCAGCTTGTTGTCCGCAGTAAGCTTGTTGCAATTTCACGCTGTGCCAAGCTTTGAAATTCATCGCAAAATTTCTAGTCTCACTTTGAAATTTAGCTAATATTTTCATTACTTTATTAATTTTAAAATTGTTCTTAATTCATTATTTTTTTAATTACATTCGGAATGTAACGGGTATATATTAACTTCTTCTCTAAATTGGAACCTTACATACACGTAGTACGTCCTTATAATAATTTCCTCAAGACGGAATTTCAGTCTCGGTGACCAGTTTCACAAGTGTATGCACAAATCAGGTACACTCTCTATTCTCTCACTCTCATAGACCGATGGGATGAAATCCGACACTACTGGAGAGAGATCCGGCGCAGAAACATTGGATTTACGTGCGTTTCGAAGGCTGGGTGTGAAATACCGCCAACTTCTAGCCTCTTGGCGGCCATAGAAGCCATAAAAGTTGAAAAAGGGAAAGGAAACAGGAAATGGGCAGCAGTATCTTTCTTTACAACTTGAAATAATAAAATTCAGTTGCCAATTTACCCGCCAAGAATTGCTACTACGGCAAATATTCCCCTACGAGCCAAATTATGGATGAAGCTAATGTTCAACAGTGGACTTTTAACAGGCTGAAACGAATGAGGAAAAGGCAGGCTGTTCTACATAATATCTTAAAGTTTATATTTAGTAGTAATCTACTTATAATATTAATACTTCTTTATTTGAAATTGGCGTGAATATTTTTTTTTCCTCTATCAGCTACTTTTCAGTAACTGAATCTTCTTTTTACTTTCTTTGCTTATTCGTCGTTTTTAGGTTCTTCGTTCAGTAACTAAGTTTAAGATACACAACCCTCGCTGATACACTCCCAGTCTTCACAAAGTTGTTAATGAGTGATTTGTGTACGATAAATTCGACACTCATCGGGACAGAAGATTACTGTGTCCAACCTTGTCTTCGAACTTGGTTGGTTCTTACAACAGCCACGGCATGTTAAAGGCGTTAATATAGGAACTATGACCGTGCTTTATTATTAATAATAAATTATAATTAATTTCTATATAAAGTCGTCTAAAAATATTATAAAGGTAATATTTTGACCTAATTAAAATGCATTAATTTCGAACATTAGGTATTATAGTAAAGTAAAGGCTTAATATTGTTTTTAAAAATTTATAAAATTTACTAAAACTATGCTTAAAATATTTAAAAGGTATTAAATAATAGAAATACAAGTTGATTATATTACAATAATAAAGATAAATAACTTTTATAAGTTTTATATTATAATTGGGAAATGGGCCAAATAAATGTTTCTAAGTTACAGAGCGTGTTCGTGCAATGCTAGAGCGTGTTCATGTAATGCTAGAGCGTGTTCATGTAATGCTTGCTTTTATAAGAGAGCTGCCGGAGACGCATACCCCACCTCATGTATGACTGATGTTTAACACTTCAGCAGCCTCTCCACTTAAATCTTTTGGGTATCACTCAAAGTATGTCAAAATATCCAGGACACAATCGAAACATTCTCAATTTTGTTGCTGAGGGTGTTGTACACATTTCTTAAAACTTGTAAAATCTTTTTATCATACATAACAACAGTTTTCTAGATGGTATTTACCTCGGTTTATACCTCTGTAGAGTGAGAATCGTTCAGATGAAATTGGTCTTGATAAGCCATTAATAATACAAAAATAGCGGGAAAACAAACGTAAACAGCAAACAAGGACAAATAACAATAGATTATCGATGTTTGTTTCAATTTCAAAAGCTTTTATTTTTTACGTGGTAAAGCCATGCTGCAGCTATATTAATAGTAAAGTTGTAGCACGAATGGGTCGGCTCGATCAGGGAAGGACCACGCTCTCACAGAATACCAGCGTAAAATAGCAGCTTAATACTGCTATGTTTCGTATGATAAGTGTAGAGAACGGGAGACCCTTTTTACTGGAAAAGAGGCATTCTTAGTCCTCACGGCTGACAACGCATCTGCATTTAAATTCGCAAACTAAGATAGACGTAGATGTCTATGGGCCACAGCAACCACTTACCATCAGGTGGACTGGGTGCTCGTTTGTCACCCTTATTCTATAAAAAAAAAACTTGCAGTGTATGTTTGTTAGGGTCAAATCTTTCAACTGAATTTTAAGGCAGCTACCCTCAACCGATTGAGCTGAATTTTTGCCTAACATTCAATATGGCGGATCGCTCAAGATGGCGTACTATGTTTTTTCTATGCAGCCCCATGATATGGATATCAAATGAAAGGGTTTGCTGAGAAGAACACGAAAATAAAATGCCATCACTCTAAATCCAAAATGGTGGACACACAAAAATGGTGGACTATGTTTTTTTTATCCACCCCCGTAATATGGATAAAACCTCTTCTAGGGTTTGCTGAGAAGAAAACGAATAAAATGACGTACGCGTTTAGCTCTTCGAGGAGTTAGTGTAGTACTGCCTGACTAAACTGTAAGACTTAGCGGAATCGTGTCTCATCTAATATCAACCTACACCCTGGGAAAATTCTATCGGTGGTGAAAAAAATTCAAAATGGGGGAAAACAAGAAGGCCACCATACCAATTTTAAAGAGTTATAACTCTGCAAAGGTTAGGGATAGTTTGGTGGTGCTCGAACAAATGTGTAAAAAACCAACAATGACGTATTGAATGAAATGAACCGACTTAGAAACATGTCCAGCGATAACTAAAAAATAAATTAATAATAAAAGAAACATTAAAAAAAAAAAAAACTTTTATTAAAATGATCTAAAAAGAAGAAAATAAACTTCAAATTAAATCAAACCCACCAATTTATTACATTACATACACAATATATATGATATAAAGCTTGTCGCAAAATTTACCTATGTACATAAACAAGAATTACAGTGTTATCTTAATTGATAGGTATTAATATAAGTAGGTAATTCTAAGAAAAAAAATATGTTTTTTTATAAAATTCGTAAATCTCTATCATATAAATTATGTAATGTAATAATTTGATGGGTTTTATTAAATTTGAACTTTATTATCCCCATCAGTGCCCCTGTGGTAGCACGGTCGACAAGTTTGGGCTCCACGGACTTTCTTGTAAGAAAAGTGCTGGTAGGTTTTCACGGCACGGTTCTTTGAACGATGTCATCCGAAGGGCTCTTGTCTCTATAAATGTTCCCTCGGTTTTAGAGCCTTGTGGAATATTTAGAGACGATGGCAGGAGACCCGACGGTATGACATTGGTCCCTTGGGAGAGAGGTAAAGCCCTTGTGTGGGATGCTACTTGCGTAGACACTTTGGCGGCCTCTCATCTCAGGGGTACCTCGTTTAGAGCCGGGGCGGCATCAGAGGCAGCTGAACTGAGTAAGTGGTGCAAATATGAGTCTCTGAGAGATGACTACATATTTGTGCCATTTGCTGTAGAGACTATCGGTCCGTGGGGTCCACGTGCGGTGAAGTTCTTAAAGGAACTCCATCCGCGGCTGGTCGTTGCTGCTGGTGATAAGAGGGCTGGCTCTTTTCTCGCTGAAAGGTTAAGTATAGCCATTCAGCGGGGAAACGAAGCCAGCGTTTTTGGCACGATACCGCGTGGAGTAGGACTGTTTGATAATTAAATTACTAGATTTAGTTTTTATATATTATTTTATAGTTTTTAATATTGTATATTATGTTATGTAAATAAATTTTAATAAAAGCTGGTTTTTAAAAATGTTTTTTACTATAATTTATTTCAACTCGTCTCGTCTAAAAAATGGGCATATTAAGGTGATAATATTTGTAATTATCTGTATTTTATATAGAGTTTTTAGATCATTAAAGTTCATGCACAATTTTTTCTTTCATTTATATACTTTTATTTTGACAAAATGATAAAAGATCTTTTACTTTTCTACCGACTGTAAACAGGAGGAGGTACTCAATTCGACTGTATGTTTTTTTTATGTGTGTTACCTCATAACTTTTTCTGGGTGAACCGATTTCGATGATTCTTTTTTTATTTGAAAGTTGGTGCTTCACATGTGGTCCCATATAAATTTTATCAAGGTCAAATCAATAGTTTTTGAATTATTCTTAATAATTTATATTGAAGTCGGTTGTACAAATTTTTTAATTTTTCAATATATTTATATTAATATTAGGTCCTTACATATGAAATTGGCGTTTTGTACGGGAGGAATATAAAGTCAATTTTTTTTGTAAAATATATTTAATTAATCAAAGTATGCACCGTTGTTATCTATGCACTTTGCCATCTCATAGGTAGTTCATTGATCCCTTTACTAAAAAACATGGGGCGAGAATCAATAAACTCTTTGAAGGCGGTTTGGACTGCCGCATCGGGTTGAATTTTTTCCTTGTAAGAAATTGTCCAAATTCCGGAAAAATAGTAATCTGTTGGAGCAAGGTCCGGGGAGTACGGTGGATAACGCAGACATTCCAATTGCAGTTCATCTAACTTATTGCTTGTTTGTTGTGCAGTGTGTGGTCTTGCGTTGTCGTGAAGCAGCAGTGGCCTAGAGCGATTGACCAATCTCGGTTGTTTAGCAGCTAGTTCTTCCTTCATGTTTTGCAGTTGCTGACAATAGATATCTGCCGTAATCGTTTGGCCAGATTTTAGAAAGCTGTAGTGAACGACACCGGCGCTAGTCCACCAAACACTCACAAGTAAATTTTTCTTAGTCAATTTTCGTTTAGGATAGGATTTAGCTGGGTCTCCAGGAACAGCCATTCCGACGAGCGCTTCCGATTATCGTGCAGTATCCACTTTTCATCATGTAATGATTCGATTTAAAATCCTTCATTATTGTGTCGGTTGAGCAAAGTAACACAGCAGTCGACGCCTGTTTGCAAGTTCGATTCACTCAATTCATGAGGTACCCATCGTTCAAGTTTTTACTTTCCTGATTTGCTTCAAGTGGATTAATACAGTTTCATCACTTACCCCGAACTTTTTCTGGGTGAACCGATTTCGATGCTTCTTTTTTATTTGAAAGCTGGTGCTTCTCATGTGGTTCTTTATAATTATTGAAGTCGATTGTACAAAATTTTTAATTTTAAATTATTAGTTGTATCGATTCCCGGCTCAGGTGCTTTTTAAAAATATTTGAATGTGGTTATTCTTATTTTTAATAACAAAGGAATGTTTATTTTGAGTGAAAATTTATATCTTCAATATTTAATGTACTTTCTCTCCATGTCCCGTCCGTTTTGTCCACCCTGTAGAAGGTCTCTAAGATACATAAGCATTATGATAGCAGTGTTGTGGCTTGAGTCCCTTATATAAAAGACATATGATAGTAAGGTCTACGAAATAAAACAAATATGTGGAAGGTCTCAAATATGTAAAAGCATTATATCGATAGAAATGGGACTTGAAAATGATTATTATAGTGGTGTGTAGACTGCTTCACCGTGATCGAGACTGCGGTAAACGTGGACTTGCTAAATGATATGTCCTGGGCGTATCATCGTAGCGCTGGTAATGAGCGGGTTTCTTGTAGCAATACGACTTGCCAATACGACTTGACTTACCGATTGTGGGCGGCGTCTTTCGGATTAGGGAGTGTGTTTGGTAGTACTTTTATGCAACAAGCGTACTCAACTTCATGTTTTAGTGCAATAACCCAATTATACATGGTTAATGACGTCTTAGTAGCGTGCTGCTATTTTTATTAACAACATTACCAATTTGGATGCTAAAATCGATAGGGATCATGTGGGTGTGCATTGAGGGGGCGCCATCCGTATGATAGTTGCATTGCTGCTTACTGCTACTTGCGGTATTGCATCTTATGATGGATCTGCGGATCTTGTGGTTCTGGTCGATGGAGATATGCGGGTGGGGATGTCTGCTGAGATGGGGAACTTGGGATGGCGTAAGTCCGACGATAGTCGTGGCATTGCGTCTCAGTGATGATTGTTTGAGCAATGACACAAATAAACGGGCCCCAGTCCCCGGCGAACCCGCTATTCCTGGGTACGGTGGCGACTACGTTAATGGCAGGGCAGGGTGTGCTAAAAATCTCCGGTGGAGGTTCGGTTGCCACTTAAGACGACTCAACCCGGCAACATATAACGTACGCACCCTGAGGGTTGACGAAAAGATCCTAAAGCTGGAAGAAGAGATAAATAAGCTGCGCTGAGATATTATAGGATTTTCTGAGGTCCGAATAGAGGAAAGAACACGGTAACCCTCGAATCCGGCAACTTGTTCTATCACCGGGAGGCCGACCATCTGTCCCAAGGAGGTGTTGGATTCAGCGTCCATAAGTCTCTCGATAATAACGTTGTAAAGATTGGGAATGTGTCGACGAGGGTTGCGTACCTTATACTCAGAATCACCAAACGGTATTCGTGAAGGATATCTCTAGAACCATGCATTCCTCCAAAACCTAATGTACATTGTTAATTAGAGACTTCAACGCAAAACTAGACACAAGAGAAAACAGTGAGCTGAAGGTAGGGAAATTCAGGATAGGTCAACGTAATTCGGCCAGCAGCTGGCAGATCTCATGGAGAAAGAGGGACTTTTTATGATGAACTCTTTTTTCCAGTAGCAGCCCCACGGGAAGTAGACCTGGTCAAGCCCTGACGGTTCGACAAAAACTGAGATTAACTTCATTACGATGACTAGACGGCAACTGTTTGGTGATGTCTCAGTGGTGTCGCAAGGGTAAACACTGGCAGCGATCACCGAATGGTGAGAGGCACACTGAACCTAAACGTTGAGTCGGAGAGGTCACGTCTAATGAAGTCAACGCTCCGCCTTCCACGTGCTCTAATCCTAATTCCCGAAAACTTTTGGCTTGAGTTACAAAATCGTTTTCAGTGCATAGAAGATTGCAATGCAGTGGACGATATTGATGACAAGCTCGTGGCAAAATTTCCATGTGGTTAGAGATAAGATCACACTCTTGATCTCATGGCTGTTAGACGGGAAATGAATCTGCAGCCTTCAGCAGATTTGGCAGCATACAGACAACTGAACAGACAGATTTTCAAACGCATGCGGCAGTACTTACACAACTTCAATACAGCTAGTATTGAAGAAGAGATTGAGCAGAACCAGAGGTCCCAAGTCTTTGCCAGAGATCTGTCTGCCAGAAAGAGCCATCTGTTGAAGCTAACGATCGAATGTGGCAGCATCGTTTCCGGGACACCTGAGATATTGAGTGAGATTGAGAGGTTGAATAGGAGTTATCGTTACACGTCGTATATATACGTCATCGTTGGGGCCACACGCAAATGTGAGCAACGATCCAAGAGCAAGTCTTATCCGACACTATTCCGATGATATCCCGGACGTCAGTGAGCGAAATTAGAATATCTCTCCGGCACCTTAGAGCGGCAAGGCCCCGGGCGAGGATGAAATTATAGCGCAGCTTCTGAAAGCGGTTGGAAAACATTACTTGAAGTTCTTCAGAAGCTCTATAATTCCGACCTCTATGAGGGCACTACTCCGGAGGCGTGGAGCAGAAGTAAGGTGGTCTTGTTCTTCAAGAAAGGTGACAACGCTTTCTTGAAAAACTACAGACCGATCCTTCTGAGCCGCGTCTACGTGCTGTTTTCGAGTCATTACGAATCATCCCGCACGCAGACTCGTCGACTAGTAGCCTCATGAACAAGCCGGTTTCCAAAATAACATACATACCCTTCGGCAAATTGTACAGAATTCGAAGGGTACAATCTGCCACTTTATCTTGCGTATGTGGAATATTATTAAGCATTTGATTTCGTTAAAATTTGGCGGTGCTGCAGTCCCTTCAGCGGTGCCAAGTTGACTGTCAGTATATATATATATATCGAAGTGCTGAAGTGTTTATATGTAGGGCTACGACGGCTATACGAGTACAGAACCAGAGTACGAAACCTATCCAACTGCTGAGAGGTGTGAGTCAGGGTGATATTATATCCCCAAAACATTTACCGCTGCATTGGAAGACGTTTTTAAGCTGCCGGACTGGAAGAATTAACATTAATGGCGAGTACACCACTCACATTCGATTTGCCGGCGATACAGTCCTTATGGCAGAACCGCTGGAGGACTTAGCACTATGCTCAATGACCTCAATAGTACCTCCTCAGCACGTAGACGCGGCTGAGAAAGGATTCGGTCTGTAGTTCTTCAAGAGAGCATTGTCGCCTTCTTGAAGAACAAGACCACCGCATTCTGCTGCACGCCTCCGGTGTAGTGCCACCATGGAGGACGGAATTTAAGAGCTTCTGAAGGACTTCAAGTACCGATTTTCCATCCGCTTTCAGAAGCTTCGCTGTGATTCCATCCTCACCCGGGCACTTGCCGTTTTAAGGTGCTGGAGAGCCATTCTAACCTTGCTCAGACTGACGTCCGGAATATTATCGGAATAGTGTCGGATAAAACTTGCTCTTGTATCGTTACTCACACTTGCGTGTGGCTCCAACGATGATGTGTACAGCTGATAGAACCTCTCAATTTTACTCAAAATCTCAGGTGTCCCGGAAACGATGCTGACACACTCAGTCTTCAGCTTCGATAGTTGTTCTTTCTGGCAGACAAATTTCTAGCAAAGACTTTGGAGCCCTGGTTCCGCTCAATCGCTTCTTCAAAACGAGCTGTATTTCTGTCTGTTCAGTTGCCTGTATGCTGTCAAATCTGTCTCACAGCCATGAGATGAACAGTGTGATCGGAGAGTTTTGTGTTCTTCTACGGTGGTGTTGCAAAACTTAGCTCCGACCGCATGGACAGTTTCGACGAGCTTGTCATTCATATCGTCCACTGCATTGCAATCTTCAGGCACTGAAAATGATTTTGTAACTCGAGCTGAAAATTTTCAGGACTTTGGATTAGAGCACGAGGAAGGCGGAGCGTTGACTTCATTAGACGTGACCTCTCCAACTTAACGTTTAGGTTCATTGTGCTCACCATTCGGTGATCGCCGCCGGTTTTCACCATCGCGATCACTGAGACATCACTGAACATTTGCCGTCTAGTTGTCATAATGAAGTCAATCTCATTTTTCGTCGAACCGCCGGGGCTCGACCAGGTCCACTTCCTGTGGGGCCGCTTCTGGAAAAAGAGTTCATCAAAAGAGTCCTCTTTCTCCACAAAGTCGTCCAGCTGCTGGCCCTTGGGTTCCGTTACCCTATTCCTAACTACGAACCGAAGTTATTAAGGAATATCGTTGTGAAATTTATGTATGTAAACTGCCCCACGATATAGGAGAAAATCCTAGGGTAGAGGTTATGTTTTTAAAAATAAAATAGAATTGACTAATGTGAACCTGAAACAAGTGAGTTAGGACGATTTAATGTTCTTTACCTTTATTGAACCCTTTCTTCGTGAACGGGGTTCTTTAGCTTAAAATACTACCAACTGCTTTCGATTGCTTTAGTGAATATTTATAATTCCTAGAGGTACCTAAAACACAAAACAAACACAACGTAAATAAGGGCCATAACTAAGTCGATCACGCCATAAATTTATCAATCAGCCTACAACCAAACCTTTAAAAATTCCTCAGGAAAAATCAATATTTTCATTATCTTATGGTCACATAGATTTATATTGATTTATATTATTTAATATGTTATAGACGGCTATTTATATACAATAGAGAGACAGAGAGAACGTTACAGAACGATGAATAGTAAATAAGTATAATTTTTCCCAACTAGTAGTACAACTTTATGTTTTAATAGTTTATATACAATTAATTTTTATGTTAGTCTAACAATGATATTCTGAATATAGATCTAAAACAATTGTGAAAAGGAGTCAGTCGTTTTTGGGCCCACTAGAAATTTTAATGACCCTTAATGGTATTACATACAAAAAAGTTACCAATTTATTATAATAAATGGCCTATAGATTTTATAAATATCTAAACAGAATCAAGAAATCTAAAAAATGAGTGGTTTTGATATTCCGTGTTCTGTTAATGTAATATGGGAAAAATGCGTGTAATGAATCATTTTGCAGTTTCTATTAAAAGAAAAATGTTTTTTTACAAAGATAACTTATTATATACATATTATATTTATACTTATTTGTATATTATATATTTATTACTAAAAGGTATACCACTGAGATTTTTATCCTATTTCAAAAAGTGTTAGCTTATATCATATAACATGGTTCAAAGACACCGTGGAACGAAACGCTATTTTGTCATTGACTTCCGTGCTGGGTAATAACCGACGGCCATATTTTAATGATATAAGCATCATATCTATGTCTGTGCCGGCGGCGGGTATTACTACGGCATTGACATTCGTCACGCTGCTGTTTTTTGTACTTATTGCATCTGGAAGATCAGCATACACTGAAAACAATTAAATAATATTTGTGGATTTCAGCGCACGGTGCGAAGACAATAACTAGCCGAGACAGGAGCAGATGTGCGCCAACTTTTATATTTGTGGATTTCTCAAGAGGTGAGTATCTTATCTTATGGAATGCGAAGAATTCAACTGTACAAAACCTACAGTTGATTTAAATTTTCAAACTTTTATGTGAATTATATCTTATTTCTGTCACTCTCGAAGTTCTAGTCCAAAATATTATACTACGGAAACGAAAACTACAAATTTTCGTTTATAATGTATTACATTTTATTTTATTTTACTGAATATTGAGATATGGTACGATTTTTAGAAATAATAATAAACGACCCACACCCACAGACACTTAACAATCTATACATGTTTTAGTACTTAATTATTTTAAGTTTGTAAAAATACTAATAAATATCCTTCATATTACTAACAAATTCATATGTCAATGTCTAATCAATGCAACAAATGTTGGATTATATTATACAGGTTAGCCAAATATTCCACATTATGTATTTAATTCATAATGACATTCGAAAATGAAAACTGACGAGTTTAATTAAAAGTATATGTGAGTGTATAATACTAGTTTACTTTTGCTCCTAGAATTTTGGAAAATCCATAATTTATGTTAAATTACCTAAAACAAATAACAAACACAATTCTTATTAGTATGTTAAAAGGTTAAAAGTGTCAAAGTATTGAAGTGTTATGTTATTGGTAAAATTTAATTTAATTAATAGATAAAATGAAATCACACAAAATATACACAAATCTATGTTAAAAGTGTCTGTCAGAGTAACTATATCCACAACCGTTACATCCTATCAAAAGCCCATTGCTGAACATAGACCTTCCTCAGATTTCCTCACAGGAGGATACTTGCTATAGTTGCCATGCTTAGTAGACAAGTCGACAACCACAGTTTTTATTGGTAGTTGTTAATAGGAAGATGTTGTTAAATTCAGAAGGAATGTACCACATTCCTTCTGAATTTAATATTTATAGATATAGATAACATAAAAATAAATGGATGTTATTAGGGAATACATATTAGTGTTAATATTTGATTAAATACATCTACTATTTATGTTCATTATATTTAAACTCCATCAGGAAGCAAGAATTTTGTTTACATTATTTTTATTTTATTTTGTTGATTGTAGGTAATGTACATTCTTTCTGAGTTTAATATTTTTTACTTTTATTTTTATTTGCATTCCCAATTTTTTCAGTTACATCTACTTGATTTTTAAGAGCTCACCACACATGGGCTGTGCCAATTAACTCAGCAGAAAGAGATATTATTTTGCATTGATACCATCACACCAGGTACTTACTTTACTTTAACAGCCTGTAAGTGATCCCCTGCCTGAAATAGGCTTGCCCGGAGGAGTTGGCATAATCGCTTTGGCACACAGATTGATGTTTGTAGTATCATACACCTCGCACTACAAGCAATTTGGCTATTCACCACCAGGTTATCTTTAACTTTACAGCCTATCAAAAGTCTAATGCTGAACATAGACCTCCCCACAGATTGCCTTATAGGGAGATATTCGATAACCACAGTTTGTTTTCTTTAGTTGTTGTTAGATAGATGCTACTTCTTCCTTACCTTACCCCATATATGTATGCCTTTGTACTTAATACACAAGTAATATTTTTACCTTAAATGAAATTAGTGTAAATAAAACGTCTAAGAACCTGTACTTAGTCAAATAATGTTATAATTCTAAAATAACTACTTCACTTGTTTACCTTTCTGATTTGATGTATTTTATTTCTTTTTACCTTAGTGGAATCTGGTATACTACAAAAGTATTATGAAGGAAACGAGTACATGCTATTTATATATAATTTAAGAGGCATTAAGACTGTTTATCAGTAATAAAGATTGAAATAAATAAAATATTAATAAATATTATTATTTAAGTGGTAGACACTGTAAAACTATGGTCTATTCGGTTAGTTGATGAAAAAAACACTTTTCAGATGGATCATTTAGAATGAGTCTGCAATCTTGTCGGCCGAGAGCTTCTACAACTGTATGGAGACACAAATGATAACAGGGATATGGAATTACAATCCATGAATATTGAAGACATCGGTAACATCCCACAATCACCCCTTATGCCTGTAACTGTAACTCCTGCCATTTCCAGAGCGGCATCAACAATTACTATAATAATATGCAGACCTTTTCTGTCAAAAGTTTAAATTATTTCTTAAGCAAAAATTGTTTAGTAAGGGTTATTATACTACTAGAGAGTACATGACTGATAATAACCCCTGGGAATGAGGTGATCGCTACCATGCTGTTTCTAAATGTTTTCAAAACAATTGTATAAAATATTATATTGTAAAATGTGCTTTTTTTTAAAAAAAAGTCTCGCTGGGTTTCTTGCTGGTTCTTCCCAGGACAGAGGTTTTTTTGCGAACCAGTGGTAAAAGTAAAAATGACTTTTAATAAGTATTATGTATTGTAATCTATATTGAATAAAAATGATTCTATTCTATCCTGTGGCTAGTTATGAGCGTGCTGCTTCTACTTCCCGTCACTGTATTTTTAAGTTATGTAATCATTTATCTAGATTCTTAATACCTAAACTAAAAAGAACTACTAACCTAAAAGAGAGATTGCTGATTGATAACTCATTTTATGTGCCACTGTGTGCTCGTATTTGTGAATACCACTTAAATGAACCTCACAATGATTGGAATAATTTATACACAAGTAGTAATGATGCATATTTATATAGTAATATAAATATGCATCATTACTATATTGATGCATATTTATATAGTAATATAAATATGCATCATTACTATATGGTAGTTTTTGCCACAGTTGCTACGCTTGTGGCAACCAAAGCTTTTTGTGGTATTCTATAGGGAGATGTTGCTGCTTATCTCCTGGTAGCTTTATTTTACTCTGTTACGACTTTTACGACACCATACGGGACGAAACGCGATGGCAGTTGACGGAAGGGCTATACAATATTTTACATTATATATTTAATTTAGGGAAGACCTATGTTCAGCAGTGAATTGTTGTAATGATGACGAATAATAATCAATAAAACTTGTAATTATTGCTGCTTACTTGAACTGTTTCTACTATGTGCCTTATTATAAATAAAGCGCCTAATTTATAAATAAACGCCGAGCAAGTTGAATAGATGCTCAGATACCTTTTCGTATATCTTTCAATTGACAATCTTCTTTTGTTTTTTTATAGAATAAGTGTGACAAACAAGCACACGGTCCACCTGATGGTAAGTAGATGCGCTGTGGCTCATAGACATCTACATTTATCCTCGTTTAAGAATCAAAATGCAGACGCATTGTCACCCTGAGGACTAAGATGGAGTGCTTGTTTCAGTAAAAGACTCCGGTTCTCTACACTCACCATACGAAACACAGGAGCATTAAGCTACTATTTTACGCTGGTAGCGTTTTCCGTGAGAGCGTGTCTTACCCCGGTCGGCCCTATCCGTACACAACTAGTTTAAAACTTCTTCATCATTACAGCCCTACACAAGTCCACTGCTGAACATATGACTCCCCAAGGAATTATACAAAGCACGGTCCTGAGCCATCTGCATCCATCGACTTTTGAATGTCTTACCCAGGTCGTCACTCCATCTAGAGGATAGCCGCCCCACACTGAGCTTACGGTACGAGACTGCTACTCGAGAATTTTACATTTTAGCTTCAATTGTGGTTGGACGTAAACATGCTAATCAATCAACACATATTAAAAGAATGTCGTGGCACTGCACCTTGCGGCCTGTGATACTTATAATAGACTGCTTTAAGAATATGATGATTTTACAATAATAAACAATAAAAATGCAGTAACAATACAGTGTTTCTTTTATCCTAACACAAATAGTTCAAAACACCTTACATGCTATTTATTTTTCGTGGTTAATATCGTAAAATCGGATATGTTACTATTCAGTCATTTTGGTTTTAATGGTGCTTGGAATGTAAACATGTTATTCAATCAATACATATTAATAACAGTGTCCTGACACTGCACCTGGTGGCATGTGTCACTTTTAATACTGCTTTAAGAATGTGATGATTTTACAATAACAAATACAGTGACAATACAGAGTTTTTTTATCCTATCACGACCAGTTCAAAACATCTTACGTGCTATTTATTTTCTCAATCGCTGTAGAGTAAAACTCTCAAAACACCCTTAAAAGTTCACTGTTGGACGCACACATGCACCTAAAACCGTGTTACTGGTTGCAAATGATATTAGATAAATAAGTACATGTGTGCTTGTTTTTAGAATTAGTTGAGCATAGTTTTGGCTTTCTTTTTGCTTCATACAGAATACATTACAAATGTATTCTGTGCTTAGTATTCAATACACCACAATAAATAATAAATACAGTTAAGAATCAATACATCACCGGGTCTGTTTATTCGTACTGTTTACTCCGGTACTACTAAAAAAAAATCCATCCACCAAGTAGTACTTAAGAATTCGAAGAACCTACAACTTTTTTACACTTTTTACTATTCACAGTGCACTATTATAACATAGGATATCAATAAAAACTATTAGACAGTCGCTCGTATGGGATTTTAGGTCATAATGAGATTGCCGTTTGATTGTTATTTTCTCAGTATTCCCTTTATATATGGTACAACTAATATTACTATAGTAATCTAGAGATTATAAGGAATAAATCTACATACATTTCATTACGAGTCATCACAGTTTTTGGTGGGCCCATTCTCCATACAAAAAGAAACTGTCTCCTTTCTGTAAAAGATTTTAACTTTTCATTTCTTTCAATCGCGTTATACGCTTTCAATTCAAATGCAATTAAAGGCAGCAAATTCGATCGTTTAGGTAGTCTTTGTATTTGAGTAATCGAATGTTCAATTGTGCAAGATCGCGATTATCCAGAAATTGAAAATTGGATGTTTGAAGAAAATTGGAAATGAGACTTCAAATTTGCTGCTCGCTTTCTCTGAAAAATGAAACGTTTACTTAAGTCATTGTTTACTTCATGTGTAAAACATGTTCAACGTCTCGGTTACTAAGCTAAGCGTGTGACTGTAAATAAGATTTCATATAGGACCAGTAACTTTAATCACGTCAAAATATTTTTACGTCAAACGCCGTTCCTCCTCCCACACCCACCCCCATTATCATCCCCCAATTATCTACAAAAAATACAAAATTGGTGAAAAATTTCTACAGTCCTTGTTTGATCTTTAAAAAGAAAAAAATATAACATACATAATTTATTTATATTTGTCACTACCATTTGCAAGTTCGTGTGTGCAAATTATCTCCATTTTCAGAACTTGCATCAGATCAGATTTTTTGAGTTTTACAAACACCATTTATAAAGATGGGGCGCGTTGCTAATTATCCAAAATGCCTCCTCCTATAATCTTCCACCTTGGGTATTTAGTATATCAATGGCCATGATTTCGCTCCTTCCTTTTTCTGATATCGCCACCAGGTCCTTTAGGCTATTGCTTGTTCTATTGAACGATTATTATTTGATCGCCAAGATGTGTAAAATTTGCTACAGGCCTCCTTTTAATTTTTGTTTGCATTACATTTTCTATTAGGCCATGATACATTATTAATATTTTCTCATGATTAAAGCCATCTTCTAGCTATAAAAGAAATCAAAACCGCCTGATTTTTGTTAGAAGGTTTATATACCTTCCGGCAGGATTTTACAGAAGATCTATACCTTCTGTTTAATTTGCCGTTTTGTCTGATATATATACGTTCTTTAATTTCGTTTTTTAAATAACTTTTTGACTTTGTCCGAGTAATTGTACGTATATTACAGTATTTGTACAATAAATCTATGTTGTTTTTTCGACTATAAAACCAGAGTACGAAACTAATCAATTTACAGAATGGTGAAAGATAAGGAAATATGATATCTTCATATCTCTTCACCGTTGCTTTAAAATATTTTGTCAAACTATATATAATATTATCATATTGAGTTACAAGCCCGTAGTATTATGCTCCTAACCTCAATAGTGCCTATCAACAGGTAGTATTATGTATATGTACAAGACATATATTATGTCGTAAGTCTATTTTATAACATAAAATAGTGGTTGGGGACTTTACGCTTGAAGATGCTTATGAATATGTTTGCCCCACTAAGTAAAATCAACTTCGAAAGATGTCAAGCGATAAATCCAACTCAAGCCGTTTGGATAATTACATTTTTATTTGGTCATATTGCATGCCGTACGGTAAAACTCAATGTGATGGCCTATCATGACAAACCATAAAGTACAGTTTACTATAAAACCTTATCCTGTATTGGCGTCCCTTAGATGTTGTAAAAAAACCAGGAGATGGGCTGCAGTATCTTCCTAATATCAATCAAAACAATCTCTTGTGGTAGGCCTATGTTTTTTTTACTATTATAAACCAGTGCTTGACTAGTATTTCCCCCTACAGTAAGTGGTGATGTAGTTGAAGATAGTAAAGAGCCATTAACTTAGCTTAACAAAAGCTTATATACTCTTGCCTTGAAGACACACACATTATAATTCGATGTAAAGACAGATGCTGGCAAATTGTTCAACTCCTTTGCTATATGCTTTATGAACGACGTAGTAAAGCGTTTCGCCGACTTTAATAAACTGTAACGGTAACTCACTAAACTAGCCATGAAGCCCAGAAATCTTAAAATAATATGGTCGACATATATTGTATAAAACAAATAAGTAAACTGAAGTCTAGCCCGCTAAGAAATTATTATTATTATTATTTTAATTTTTCCCTAAGATCTCGGTATACGAACCGGAAATTTTGTAATGCACGGGTTAAAACTAAGTGTTGTGTTGTAGTAAGTCGTTCTCTTCTGTCTGTAAGTTATTGTACAAATCTGCAGATGTTTAAAATAACTGCTTTCCGCATGTGAATCAAAGAGATTTTTATCTAATTTTTTTTAATTTTAAGTCTAAGCTTGAGAAGGCGTCGTGTATTTGGAAAGGAAATGCTCTGGTTAAACTATCGGTATGATATTTATACTTTTTCTAGCTTTTAAATACGAGTTTAAAATTGTGTTTGCTAAGATGTTTATCTTCGCAGACTAAGTCTACTATTGTGACCACGTAAGCGACAGGCATACGCCAAGTATTATCTTAGATAAAATAAATTGTTAGAGGGTAGAAAATAAAAGAAAATACAACAAAGTTAGGGTAGGACTCGAAAACTCCCTCTCGTTAGAGGAAAAGTACGAGGACAGCTTGAGTCCGTCATTCTAAGAGTCTCTATCATTCAGTCGAATGAGTAGTGATTCTACTAGTATAAGGAAAGAAGATCGTGTTTCGTATTCCCCGTGTCACATTGTGATTGGCAGTGCTGCTGTTGGTATGCATACTTCATCTATTTTGGTGTATTTATTTATTTGTATTTATTTATTTTGTCGGTGTAACAGCAACAACTAACCCATAGTAAGACCTCATGTCATCCTATGAGTATCGTAAGAGACGAGAGGAGAAACAAATAAGGAGATGAGCAGCAGCTTCTTTCTAATAACAACTGAAAAAAACTTGGGTTGCCAACACGCCTGCTAAGCGTGGCAACTAGGGCAAATATCCCCCGTATGAGGCAGTAATTGTAACGGTAACAGTTAAAATTTTAAGTACTTAATGTATATCATGAATGTTTTATAAAGTAGAGTCGGTATTAGGAAAATAAATTTCCTTTAAATTATTTTGAGTGTAATTCCTAACATAAGAAGTGGGATAAACTCCCTGTTATCGCTTAGATATAATTTAAATGATTAAAAGGTATTCCGCTTTTGAAAAATAAAAATTGTATACTATTCGACGTGTTGTATTAACGACAGATTGTTAAATTTGCCTGCTTTAAAATTTCCAGAGACTAATATTTGAAATGTTTTTGAAAATGAGTTAAGTTTTGTCTTCCTACACAACTTTTGTTAATCTGTCTGATTTCATTACTATCGCAATTTCAATCCACGGTAAATATCGTGTTAATTTACGCAAAAAAATAATTAAATTTATTAAATATTTATTAATATTTAAAATAATTTACAAAATGCCGTTATAATCGCAAGTAGTGTAGTGTAGAAACCGCGTTAATGCTGTAAAAGTTTCATCAGTCAAGTAATTATATCGAGTAATGTAGCGTAAGCAAGCACTTGTGATTATAACTAATTCGTTAAATTTATAATGGGTAAATAATAGCTTTGCAAATCTTTTCATCATCATCATTACATCGCATCACAAGTCCACTGCTGAACATAGGCCTAACACAAGGAATGCCAGAAAGCACGGTCTCAAGCCACCTGCATCCATTGACTTCCTGCATGTCTTACCAGGTCGTCACTCTATCTAATGGGAAGATGCCCTACACTTCGCCTGCCGGTACGAGGCTGCCACTCGAGAAACTTTCTTCCCCATCGGTTGTCGGTTCTTCGAGCTATATGGCCGACCCATTGCTTCAGCTTACTAATCTGTTGGCCTATGTCGCTTACTCTGGTTCTACTGCGTATATATTTATTATACAGAGAAACCCCGAGCATAGCCCTCTTATAGCTCGTTGAGCGACCTTAAGCTTCCTCATACGTCCAGCAGTGAAGAACCACCTCTCAGATCCACGACGTTTTGAGGTATGCCTCACGAGAAGATGTGTCGTAATCTCCCGAACGCTGCCCAGCCGAGTTGAATCGGTGTGAAGTCGGACTATTTGTCCCAGGCAAACATACTCGTCAACAAATTCGAGCTTAATGCTCCCAACAACTACCGGCATAAGTGTGACATGGACATTACACATGACTTTTGTTTTGTCCATGTTCATCTTAAGATCTATCCGTTAGGAGACACTATTGAGGTCATTGAGCATAGTGCTTAGTTCCTCCAGCGATTCTGCCATAAGGACCGATATATCGAAGGAGAGTGATGTACTCGCCTTTGATGTTAATACCGTATCCTTTCCAGTCCAGTAGCTTGAAAACGTCTTCCAATGCAGCGGTGAAGAGTTTCGGGGATATAACATCATTCTGTCTTACACCTCTCTGTAGTTGGATAGATTTCGTACTTTGGTTCTGTACTCGGATAGCCATCGTAGCCCTACTGTACAAACAGTTCAGCACATCGATAATATACTGACTGTCAACTTGGCACTGCTCAAGGGACTGCAGCACTGCCCAAATTTCGACGGAATCAAAGGCTTTCTCATAGTCCACATACGCAAGACAAAGTGGCAGAATGTACTCTTCGGTCTTCTGTACAATTTGCCGAAGGGTATGTATGTGGTCTATGGTGCTAAAGCCCTTTCGGAAATATTTTAATTTTTTATTTGCAAATCTTTTAACACGCTTTTATCTTGATATTTTCTTGCTGGTTTTTCCCAGGACACAGGTATTTTCCGAACCAGTGTTAAATAAAAAAATGACTTTCAATAAGTATTATGTAATAATCTATATTGAATAAAAATCATTCTATTTTATTCTATTCTATTAGCTTCGTGTGTCTATGTAACGCAACCTTTTAGTGTAATTTTCACCAACTTACAGACTACTGATTGACTTGAAAATTTGCATTAAGGACCGATGAAAATACAATAATTTAATAACTATATGCTTTTTAAACTTACTGCTGGTATCCTGATCAGGATCACCAGGATAATTCTCTCTAGAATCATCACAGATCATAATCAATGCGTTTCTTTTTAAATTTTATTAAATATATTATTTCTAAAATATATTATTTTAAACTATGTTATATTTATGTTCATTTCGTTTATCGAGTCAGTGTTTAGTACTTTTGAAATACGAACGTGTAAGAGTACGTATTTACGGGATTACACGATTCGTCGTTCATATATACGATTGGTCCGAATAGTCCGATGCGAGCCTGTATACGTGAACATTTATAAGTAAATCACTATTACGTTTTAATCTTGTTGAAGTCTCTTTCTCGATATAATACTTCTTATTAAAGTTATGTAAATTTGAAGTAAAAGTTTCGGATAACACTTACTTAAAGTTAGATCGTTTTTATTCGAGTAATATTAAAGGTATAGTATAATGGAAGTACTTTTTTAATTCATTACGTAAAGTTAACAAAATGTAAAAAAATAAAGGCTTCCGAGATTATGTAGTTATTATTGGAACGAAGTTCTTTATCGGGCGGTACGGGTTTGGCGGATGGGGGCTAGGCGACAAAAAGTGTAAGATTTTTCCGTCACGACCCCTTCTGACGTATTGTAGACGGCCTTGACGGCTATAAGTACGCGAGATGGAATAATATCCATCTACCTCGCACTTTTTCTTATCTTGCCATTAAAGAAATATTATTTTAAATGACGCTTCATTTTAATGGACTCTAATAATTCATTTATTTGTATTTGTTAATCAATAATATAATACGTTTATCAATAATAATATACTATGAAAAGAACTTCGTTCCAACCCAGTGTTCCACGACACTCACGCATTCTTTTTTTACATTTAGAAGAAATTTATATTATACTAATATGATAATTGAAATTTAAATGCTAAATAAGCCTAAATTGGGATAATAGTTTGGTCGATTCATAAAACTTTGACTTGACTTTGATTCGATATTTTTCAATAAGATGGTGGTGGTTGGTGGTTAATTGTAGATCTAAAATGTAATACATTCCTTACGTGTTAATAGGTCTTTACCTATGAAATTACCGTTCTGCAGTACTGGCCATTTCAATTCAAAATAATTTTTGTTTGGCTAAGAATTCTAATTTAAAATTAATTTAATTTTAACAACATGGAATTATTTTTTCAAAATTAGTCATTTGTTTATCGATTAGCGTTATGTTTTCATCGCATTTGAATCTTTTTCGTCATCATGGATACGTTAAAAATTCGAGTAATTATGGTATGAGTAGCGTCGTGGCAGCAACACGGCACTAGCGGCACGCAACATCAACGAGGTTTACGGAGTGAATACTACAAACGAATACACCACCTGTTATTGGTTTGCCCGCTTCTATTCTGGAAATTTTGAGCTGAAAAATGAACCCCGTGGTCGTCCGAAAACTTTGGTCGAAAATGACGAATTATAGGCGATTGTGGAAGCTAATGATACTCAATCTACGGCTGAATTAGTAGCAGCTTTCGACGTTAGCATCAAAACAATATTGGTCCATTTGCATCAAATTGGCAAGGTAAAAAAGCTTGACAAATGCGTGCCCCACGAACTCAATGATCGCCAGCGCAAAGTACCCGTCGAGACGTGCCTTGCACTGCTCAACAGGCACACACACTAAGGAATTTTGAACCACATTGTTACCTGCGACGAAAAATAAATTCTGTTTGACAATCGCAAGCGCTCAGCAAGTTGGTTGGATCCTGGTTCAGCACCTAAACAATGTCCTAAACAAAAACGTTCCTTAGAAGTATCAGGCGCTCTGTCGGGGTGCGTCTAATTTTTTCGAAATACATTTTACATATTTCATTTTAATACCACTCACTGCGCGTACGTGACAAGAGGAATAACAAACTGTTTCATGATTTTATTTAATATACGAATTTTTTTTAATTTTTCAACTAAATAATATGTTTCTATATACAATTAGCCGTGGTAGCTCAGATGGTTAGCACTCGCTGTAAATTTCACAGTATGCGAGTAACCCTGGTTCGATCCCCGCCAGCACCAATGAAATTGGTAATTGCAATTTTAACTGCTGATCGTGAGGAAATCTGCATTTTTTTTAATAGGATAGGGTGACAAACGAGCACACAGTCCACCTGATGGTAAGTGGTTGCTGTGGCCCATAGACATCTACATCTATCGTCGTTTGCGAATCAAAATGCAGATGCGTTGTCACACGTGAGGACTAAGATGGAATGCCTCTTTTCCAGTAAAAAGGGTCTCCGGTTCTCTACACTCACCATACGAAACACAACAGCGTTAAGCTGCTATTTTACGCTGGTATTCTGTGAGAGCGTGGTCCTTCCCCGGTCGAGCCGACCCATTCGTGCTATAATTATACTACGATGATTATACTATGGCTCTAAGAAATAAGACAAAAAATATTTCGAAGACATGTGAAGTTCGCCAACACGCATTAGAGCAGCACGACGGACACTTCCTTATCCTAAAACCCTCTCAGAAATGAGAGGAGGCCTGTGCCCAGCAGTGGGACGTATATAGGCTGTAACTAACTAACTAAGTAACTATATACAACTCATGTTTTATACTGGTCGAATAGTATAATTTTCTTTGACTTTTGACTTTGACTCCTGTACTAGTCAAAGTCAAAAGTGTTCATTCATTTGTATATACTCGTACGTGCGAGCTAAGCGAGCAAAGCGAGCGTGCCGTAGCAGCGACCGACGAGTAAAAATTTTAAGGTATTTCGTGTCCTGTCGCTAGGTTAGTTAAGGTTATAATTCCTATCCACCCGAATGGGCCTGCCAACCCGGAACGGATTCCTGCCTTGTCGGTACACAAAGAGGAACGGTGAACAAAGAGGAACCCACTTGGCCGACCCAAGATGTAGGGCCGGCCCGAGGTAGCCGCTCTAAGTGGGCTTACCTAGCCCATTCCGGATACTCGTTCCTCGGACACCCCTTCCTTTCCGTCGCAGCCGAGGTGAAATCGAGGTGAAGGAGCGTTTGTGTGGCGATACGCCACTGCTTCAGTCCTCTGTGACTCTGGCTTGGTCACACCGTTGCGGTGGAGGTGGGGCCGAGGGAGGAGGAGTGTCGGTATTGCGAGGCGCCGCTCTCCCAACCCTCCGCGGTCGAATCTTGGTTGGCGGCGGAGGCATAGACCACATCCGCCGCTCGAGTCAGGAAGGTGGGGAAGGTGCTTCCAAATGCTCAACTTTCGTACCGGTATCGCGCTCCGGGGGAGGGGCTGTGCAAGTGGAGTAAGAAGGGCTGCAGATGTGTACAAAAGCGTTAAGCGTACTATTTATGACCTTAAACAAATATTTACTGTTTTGGAAAATGTGCTTGTAAATTTTACACGACCGTAGGTAATATTCTTTCTCCACTTCCTATTTTAACAAAGTGGTAGAAAAGGAGTCTAACCACCAGTAAATACTTAAGAAATACTTAAAGCTTTTCTTTCACTAAATAACGTCTATGGAGATAATTAATACTTAAGTTAAATAAGCAATAATAAATGATTATAAGATCGTAAGAATATAAGCATTTTATTTTTTTTAATTTAAAATCCTTCAAAAACAAAGCTTCAACAAGAAACTTAATGTATTTCCGTTGACGTCTAAACTTTGTGGAAGTAATTGAATGATGTTACACTTGAGCGTTATATGCTGGATAACTAAATTTGATAGGAAAACTAAATGTCATAGTTTTATTCACATTCAGGGAATAAAAATTATAATTTTTTGACTAAATATTTTAAAAAAAATATATCAAAACTCTAAATTTGTGTAAATTTCTAAACCTTATTAGGTGACGGACCTTATGATACTTTTGATATTGCCAAGTGCTAAAATATATGAAGAAATTCCTACTTTTTATATTTTAATATCGCGTCAGAAATGTAATTCAAAGTCGTTCTGCAGTTATTGGTACTTTTAATTCATCGGAGGTATGTTTGTACTATCGTAGTTTTAAATTATTTTTGAGATTCTATTGGTTCATTATTTAAATAGGATTTAAAAGATTTCCGTTATTTTTTACGGGTTTTGTTTTTCTAATTTATGTGAAGTCATACCGTATAGTAACACTGCCCACCAACGGACCGGAGGGGAGTAGCCATAGCGTTTTTCCCGATACAGAACTGTCTGTCATTTTTTACGAGGGGAAATCTGCGCACACAAAGTCAATCGTCTGTCACTATGAAAAGCACACATAACAATTAAAACTATGAAAAGCACACATAACAATTTCAAGATTTCAAATCCACTACAAATTACTTTGAATTAATAACATACATTCGACAAACATTATGAGAAATTACACATACAAACATCATCTTGTGTTTGCCTACCTTTAGATACTGAATAGGAAATTTATTTAACTGGCGAGTAGAAGTTTTTAATAACTTACTACATCTAGATGTAATGACACATAAGTATGCATACCTAATTGATTCCAACCTGAATCTAGAATATGATTATACGATATTTAAAAAACACACAGGTATCATAAATAACTATGGAATTCAAACCATATTTAAAGACATTGATGCACTTATGTGTGAAATTGAAGATTATGGCCATAAGAAAACATTAGAATCCGTGACAGAATTTTGGAGTGATCAAAATGAACCAGTACCTGCCTCGCCAACTCTAAAAAATATGTTTTTTCGATAATAAAATAAGGATTATTTACCAAAACATACAAAGTTTTAATAACAAACGGCATTTATTGGAAGCTTGGACAGATGAAGATAAAAATGTACACGCTATTTGTCTATCTGAAACCTTGATCAACGCTGCGAAACTTGACCTATTCAAAGACAAGGTTATATATACCCTGGCATCCTATTTCAGTCGATCTAATTCAGTAGGAGAAGGTGTTTGTACACTAGTGAAAGATAAAATAGATTATATTGAATGAAATGATTTAAACGCTATGTCTATAGAACCTATAATTGAAATATGTGGCGTATAAGTACCAGTTTTAAATTTATTAGTAATAAATGTATACTGGCCAAACAGCAACAGAATGCCTGATACTTTTTACAGTGTCTTAGAAAAGCTCTTACAACGAATACAGCAAAAAATTCTAAAAAAAACGTTATAATAGGTGGAGATTTTAACGTAGATGTGCTAAAACAAAGTACATCAACTTTAAGACTTTTAGATTTAATGCGTAGTAATAATTTCATTCAACATGTTCGAGAACCAACTAGGGTAACAGAGAATACAGCTTCATGCTTAGATTTAACATTCACAAATTTCGATGTCGAACAAGTCGTAATTAATGTTGTAGAGTTGAGTCTCTCTGACCACAAAGGAGTTATAGTTAATATACCTACAAAAGAACGAAACATACTGTACGTAATACGAAATAATATCCAACATTTCAAATCTAAATTAACTTAAGAAGTAGACTTTAGCAAAATTGATATATTGATAAAAACATTAATGAAAATTATAACTCATTTTGTAATAAAATTAATCAAATACTAAACGAAACTATACCAAAAATTCGCATAAAAACTAGAAGCACAAAGAAAAAGCCATGGCTTACAAATGGAATTAAAACATCATAATCATAAAATAAAATACTTTAAAAATTATTATCTCAAAAATCCAGTACTAAATATGTATTATAAAAATTACTCAAAAATACTTAAAAAAACTATAAATATTTCAAAAAAGAACCATAATATTAAAAGAATAAAGAATTCAGAGAATGTCATAAAATCAATGTGGAATGTTGTAAAGGAGCAAACCAATGAGCTTACACAAAATAAAAAGAACATAAAATTAAATGTCCAAAATAGTATCACTGAGGACCCTGTTCAAATAGTTAATTGTTTCAATAATTTCTTTTTATCGGTTGGAAATGATAATGCTACTTTTGGCTCAACAAGTGCGACCGGCCAGCCTATCCTTGATCCACTAAAAATACATTCTTTTTACAACTCGCTACCAATCAAGAAATTATAAAAGCTATACGTAATTTAAAAAACAAGCGTAGCTTCGGTCATGATGAATTACCGCCTTGTCTAATTAGAAAATGCGCCGAAGAACTAGCCCCAGTTATGACGTTCTTAATAAATCAATCGTTTACAGAAAGTAAAGTTCCAGACCGTCTAAAAATTTCAATAATTAAACCACTCCATAAAAAAGGCTCTAAAACTATCGCCCGATTGCTATTCTTTCAACGTTTTCAAAAATATTTGAATCTGCTATGTCTAATCGACTGTACTCTTACTGCGAAAAGTTCAATATATTAAATGAAAATAAATATGGCTTTCGCAAAAACAGATCAACAACTATAGCAGTATAAAAATATGTCAATGAATTACTAAATATATTCAATAAAAAGAAATATGCGATTGGTATTTTACTGGACATGACCAAAGCCTATGATCGAGTTCGATTTGACATACTTTACGGAAATTACACGGAATAGGAGTAAGAGGCCCACCCTACAACTGGTTCGAGTCATACCTTACCAATCGAAAGCAGTGAGTAGAGATCTAAATTTGCACCTGTCACTAAATCAATACCACAAGGTAGTGTTCTCGGTTGTTTATTATTTTTAATTTATATAAATGATTTGCCAAAATAATCAAAGCCCTGTACCTTGTTCGCCGATGATCTTTCTGTAGTCATTCCATTCGACAATAATAATAATAACAATCTTAACAACTGTCTAGATAGGTACTAATAGAAATTGAATTGTTCTTAAATAGCAATAATATTCATATTTTATGTATTACTGAACATTGGTTAAAAGCTTATAACATAATGTTTAATTTCAGTAATCACCAGGTGGTCAGTTCGTTCAATAGAGAAACGGTTTTAAGAGGTGGCTCGTTAATATTAGCTAGTAAATTATTATCATGTAAGGAACGTAAAGATATTGTGAGCCTCTGTTGAGCGAACTGTAGAAATGGCATGTGTTGAGTTTGAGCACCTCATTGTTGTGTGCGTCTACAGACCCCATGTTCTATATACAATACTTTTGAAAAATTATGGAGGAAGTTTTGTTGTTTAATAAACAGAATAAATCTGTTGTAATATGTGGAGACTTTAATATCAATCTCCTAGAAGCTTCCTCCACCAATATTAAATTTAGATCATTGTTTAAATCATATGGTCTTTTAATTTATTTTAGAGCCAACGCGTATTACTGAATGTAGTGCAACATGTATAGATAACATTTTTACAAATGTTAAGCCGTTGCATAAATGTATAATTCAAAATTGAGTTCTGATCACTGTGGACAGTTAGTTTCGTTACCTTATGTTCACAAAAAGCAAGTAGATGAGAAAATTGTGTTTGTTCCTGTAAATGCACGTCGCTTGGAGAAGTTTAGAAGTAACATAGTGAAGAAACTTCCATCACTTTCATACCAAAATGATCCTAATTTTTTGTATGGAACAGTGTTTAAACTTATTTGCAATGAATTTGATAATATTTTACTTCTAAAACGTTCTTCTTGAACAGTCGGAAGGCTTTCAATGAATGGGCGACAGTAGGAGTCCATAAGAGCAGACAAAGGTTATATGAACTTTACCATGAAAGGTCATATAACCCTAGCGTCGAATTTAGGGAATATGTTAAAAAATATTCAAAAATATTTAAAGGAGTGTGCTCCAAAGCCAAGTCTTTGCATTTGAGCAACAAAATTAAGACGGCTTCTAATAAAATTAAAATGACGTGGAGTATAATTAATAGTGAAACTGGTAAGGTCAACTCTCGCAATTCAAACTACCGGTTGAGTTTTAACAACAAATTAACGGAATCAGATCAGGATGTTGCAATGGTTTTGAGAAGTATTTACGGATATTCCGATCTTAACCACTATGTCACTGAATTCTTCTCCTGCCGTCGCCGAATCATTGCTTAAACAAAATGTAAATGCGTGTACAAAATTTTACATTTCATAAAATATCATCAAAAGATATTGTAAAATATTTTAAAACTATTGATGTTAAGAAAACTGCGGATCTGTGGGCATTTCCGTTAAAGTTATTGCGTCTATAATCGATATAATCGCGCCTCAACTAGCTATTATTTTTAATACTAGTATCGAATATGGTGTGTTTCTGATTTGATGAAGCATAGTAAAGTAATACCTTTATTTAAATCTGGTAGTACATTAGACCCCGCCAATTTTAGACCCATTTCTGTACTGCCAACACTAAGTAAAATTTTGAAAAATTATTCTTGATCAAATGTTAATTTTTTTAATGTTAATAATTTACTTCATAAAATCAATTCGGTTTCACAAGGGTCGCTCGACAACTGATGCTGGTGTTGAGCTGATTAAATATATTTTCAATGCATGGGAGAATTCACAGGATGCTTTGGGTATATTCTGTGACCTATCCAAAGTCTTCGATTGTGTTCACCATGAAACATTAATCAGAAACTACAACACTACGGTGTAAGTAATGCTCTTAAATTAATTGTTTCATATTTAAGTAACAGAACTCAAAAGTTGTCATTAATAGTATGAGCTCTTCCGGGTCGATAGTACAAATGGGCGTGCCTCAAGGCTCAATTCTCGGCCCCTTTCTGTTTCTTGTATATATTAATGACTTACCTTACATAGTAGGGGATAACCATAATATAGTATTATTTGCTGATGACACTTCATTAATTTTCAAATTAAAACGACAATTATTAAAATATGACGAAGTAAATAATGCTATATCTAAATTAGTAAATTGGTTTAATGTTAATAACTTGCATTTAAATAGCACTAAAACGAAATGTATGAAGTTCATGACTCCAAATGTCAGACAATTAAATACTAATGTAATTTTAAATGGGAGGAACTGAGTCTTGTCGATACCACCATTTTCTTGAATAACACTAGACGCGAAGCTCAATGGAGCCCCATATATCAAAGTTAGCAAGCAGACTTAGTTCTGCAGCATATGCTGTAAAAGATTAGAAATCTTACCAGTGTGGAAACAGCTAGACTTGTTTACTTTAGCTATTTCCATAGCATAATGTCCTATGGTATTTTGCTATGGGGACACGCAGCTGACACTGAAATTATATTTGTTTTACAGAAGGGCCATAAGAGCAATCTATGATTTAAAACCTAAAGAGTCGCTCAGACAAAAATTTAAGGAAATTAATATATTAACTTTGGCCTCTCAATACATTTATGAAAATGTAATGTACGTACACAAAATAAAAGTAGTTATACAAAAATAAGTGATATTCATTCTGTAAATACTAGGAACAAACACAAGCTAGTAGTACCAGTTACTCGACTCCACCGAGTCAGTAATTCATTCTTGGGGCGATGTATACGCTTTTACAACAAAATCCCAGAAAATATACAAAATTTGACCTGCTCAAAATTCAAAAATTTTATTAAACATAGTTTGTATAAAAGGGTTATTATAATGTTAAGGAATTTATGGATGATAATAACCCTGGGAATGAGGTGTTCGCTGCCAGGCTGTTTCTAATTTGTTTTGTGGTTAATTGTGTAATATACATGATTGTAAGCTGT
Organism: Parnassius orleans; assembly: GCA_029286625.1. Classification (NCBI taxonomy): domain Eukaryota; kingdom Metazoa; phylum Arthropoda; class Insecta; order Lepidoptera; family Papilionidae; genus Parnassius; species Parnassius orleans. The sequence continues at coordinate 1,165,131 of JAGSMP010000195.1, forward strand.
TATTTAAAAAAAGTCCCGCTGGGTTTCTTGCTGGTTCTTCCCAGGACAGAGGTTTTTTTCGAACCAGTGGTAATTAGACAAAGAGTGACTTTCAATAAGTATTATTTATAATCTATATTGAATAAAAAGTTTCTGTTTCTGTTTCTGTTTCTGTTTCAAATCTAAATGGTTAATAAATCACAATATCGTAATAAATTACACAAAACTAAGATAATGCAATTTAAGCCGTATCAAAATTACCCCTATCTATAAATTATTCTGACAACGATACTAAATTAGAATGTGTTGATTCATATACGTTATTAGTTATAAACATAGATTCGGGTATAAATTGGAAAGAACACATAAAGAAAGCATCATCTAAACTTTCCCGTTTCTCGTATGCTCTATACGAACTTAAAAAGTCACAGATTCAAAACGGCCACGTGCATACTATGCTTATGCCCATGCATGGCTCAAGTATGGCATTATACTGTGGGGAAACAGCACAGACGTAAATAAATTATTTATTCTACAAAAAAAATGTATCCGCATAATTACAAATGTAGATAACACTGACAGCTGTAAACCTTACTTCATTTCGTTAAAAATGTTAAAAATTGTATATATACTAGAAGTATGCACATTTGTTAAAAAGAATAAATGCACCTTTTTTCAATATACTCCCGGCCTCATTTTTTACGTCCTAATAATAAATTAGCTCCACCTATCACAAAATTACAAACAGTCAAATCAGGTATGTGTGTAAAAATTTATAATAAAATCCCTAAATGTTTACAAAAAGAAGAATCAAAATAAATTTCAAAGAGAGCTTAAAAATATTTAATTGAAAAAAGTTTCTATTCATTGTCAGAGTTTTTCGGTGAAAAATAATAGTTGTTTAATTGAATATATACATATATATTATACGTTTTTATTATCATTGTATTAAAAATTATTGCAAATGTTTATTAAACCTAAAAATAATGTTTAGCTTAAGTAAATAAAATAAGTAATTCTTCTTTCTAAATCAATTAAATTAAATTGATATATAATGTTGCTAAGCCCTATCAGGGCTCATTTTTGGCTCTATTATATCCAACATAAGAACTATTTATGTAATCACATGAACGCAATAAAATGTTTGAGTTTGAGTTTGAAACGAAACTAACAATTTCACACACACACATAGATACATTATAACAGTATCGCTCGGTGACAGCGACAACTCGGATACAGACTCGGATCAGTAGCTCGATCGATCGGCATATTGAATAAGGGTGATATTTTTGTGACTTTAGTTTAGAGCCGGGGCGGCATCAGAGGCAGCTGAACTGAGTAAGTGGCGCAAATATGAGTCTCTGAGAGATGACTACATATTTGTGCCATTTGCTGTAGAGACTATCGGTCCGTGGGGTCCACGTGCGGTGAAGTTCAGGAACCCATCCGCGGCTGGTCGTTGCTGCTGGTGATAAGAGGTTGGCTCTTTTCGCTCAAAGGCTAAGTATAGCCATTCAGCGGGGAAACGCAGCCAGCGTTCTTGGCACGATACCGCGGAGTAGGACTGTTTGATAATTAAATTACTAGTTTTAGTTTTTTTTTTATTATAGTTTTAATATTGTATATTATGTTATGTAAATAAAAATTTTAATAAAACTTACTAACGTTAAAAATTACTTAAGGATATGTGAAAGGTAACACCATCTTTTTGTAAATTTAACCTGGCAGATCTGTTTTTGCAGAAAAAACTGAACCGTTTGGCATTTTTGTAGGACGTCCATTCAACCACGCAACTTGATTTAGGCTAGTTAGCAGTGCGGCTCCCGTGTGGAGTTGCCAGTCCTCCCATCGGGCGCGTCCCCAGGTGGCGGATAGGGGAACGCCACCCAGATATGGGTGGTAGCGGGAAACCGCCGCGGACCAAAACTGGCCAGGGTTTGGCGTACCCGTGGTTCCAATAGGACTAAAAACGTAGGACTAGAAACTTCAAAAATAACCCCAATCCTAAGGTCTAAGGTGCCGAGGGATGAATGGCTGGGGGAACCCAGTCCCAAGCCTTGGGGGAAGGGGTTCAGGACCACACCTAAAAAAGGAACCAAAAATATGCAGTGTGACAAAAATCTATTCCCCAGGGTGGTCCCGCCAAAAGGGGGAGTCCACCCCCAGCAGCCTTAATAGGCTCTGTGGCAGCCCCATCGTATCTGGGCATCCACTGCATCGCGGGATGCACAAGCGTCAACCGCGGGTCCCACAACATCTAAGGGCAAAGTAATAGGAAGGAGCCGTGTCGGGTGGTAGCGGTGCCGACACGAGAAAAGCGTGGGCGCTTTAAGCGCCCCAATACGCCAGCAAATCAGGCGATTGAGAGCGATGGAGGCGCGTCCGATGGTTCGTCCATATCACTTAAATCGGCCCCATCGGAAGGGGGAAGAAAGCGTAAGGCCAAGCCCCCAAGTGCGGTTGTGGCTGCTAATTTGCGGCAGTGTCAGCCACAGCCTCTGAAAAGAGGCCGCCACAGGCATGGAAACAGAGGAGGATCTTTCGACCCTCAGTAACGCCCACGAACACCAGGGCGAATAAAAGCCTGCTCGACCTAGAGTTGGCCCGCGAAATGTCGACGCATAGTGACAGTGAGCTTGGCCAACAAATCGAAATAAATTCAGGCCGTTGAAAAGGTAGCAGATCGCTCGCAACCTAAAAGGCAATTTCGTGAGGGGTATAAGGCTAGCTGTGCGTAATATAAAGGCGGCGACCGAAGAACTTGCGCGAAGGACCAAGACAAGCGAAAAGATCAAAAGGCTTGAAAAGGAGAACGAGGAATTGCGATCACAGCTGGCCAGCCTTGCGGCTAAAACGGAAAAACTAACGGAGGAGATTTATCTCCTCCGCAAGCAGGAAGCACAAAAGGCCCATCCACCGAACACAGCAGCTACGTCCAATCGAACGGTGCTAGCACACCACAAGGCCAAGCACGGAGAGGGGGACCTCATGGAGCGTATTGGGTCCCTAATCGAAGAAAAATTGGCTATATTTGAGGCCAAGATGTTTCCCGATAGGGTGATCCGACCTCCATTGGCAGGTACGAGTCGAGGTGAGTTATCGCTACCATAACGGCTATCACCACCTTTGCAATCGGCTCCATCGTCACAGCCACAGAAGACGAAAAGGCAAAGGTCGAAGAGGAAAAAGAAGCCTGCCTACCCACCGCCGGTCGATCTTCCCCCTGTGGCTGCGACGGTATCGAATAACCTGGTACCGCCCAATGCCAGTTCATGGGTAGAAGTGGAGCCCAAAAATCAAGGGCCACTGAAAAGCGGATCGCCACGATGACATCACCTTTCGGTACCCCGAAAGAGAGCCGGAAAAACAAAAAAGTATTGCGTGCCCCAACATCTGCGGCCGTAACAGTTACGGTGTCGGAAAGCTCCACTGTTACTTATGCCAAAGTAATGGAGGAAGCAGGCCAAAATACACTTGGCAGATTTTGGCATCGAAACAGTCCGCCAGAAGCGGGCGGTAACCGGAGGACTCTGCTGGAAATTAAGGGTCCAGATTGCGGCGCAAAGGCGGACAAGCTGGCGGCCAAAACGGTTCTCTCAGACCTAAACGCGAATTAAATCGGCCAGTTAAAACAAGCGACGTTCGACTGAGGGACCTCGACGACGCCGTCAGCACTTTGAGGTTGCGGCGGCTATGGCTGAGGCAGGAGATTGTTCGGTGGATGATATAAGTCGGGAAATCCGCCAATCCCACCAGCATGGGGACATGCTGTGCGGTGCCCAGTCACGGCAGTCCGCAAGATTGCGGCTGTTGGGCGTGTGCGCGGGGGGTCTGCTCGAGTTGAATTACTGGAGCCCAGGCCCATGCATTGTTTTCGGTGCCTAGAAAGAGGGCACTGTTCCAGCAGGTGCTCCAGTGAAACAAACAGAGGTGTTATGCTTGTGTAGAGCAAGGACACAGGGCGAAACAGTGCACTGCGTCGGCAATAAAATGTCCCCTGTGTTCCGATCTCGGCATTCTGATAGCCACAGATTAGGGAAGAAGTATCCCACCTCCCAAAAAAAGGGAAGGAAGAATGTTGAGATACCTGCACCCACCAGCAAGGCGGCCACAACGACTTCTGTCGCTGCACCGAGTATTAGCTCGGCTATGGAGGTGGCTGAATTATAAATTCGCACCCTGAAAGTCCTCCAGGGCAATCTGAACCACTGCCGCAATGCGCAGCATCTGCTTATGCAAACCATTGCGGAGTGGCGGGTTGCCCAGTAGCGGAGCCCTATGCCGTCCCAGACCATCCTCGCTGGTTCGGTGACGAATCGGGCCCGTCGCCATCTACTGGGGTGGAGAGGTGCCCACCCTGCACTGTATTGAGAAGAGGGCAGGGTCGTTGCAGTGCACAAAGGGCCCCTGGCCATAGTGGGCTGCTAGTCTCTCCCAATAGGTCCCTTGCCGACTACGAGGCGTACCTAGACGAGGTGGCGAAGCTGTCTTCACGAATGTCAACCTCATCCGTTGATCGTCCTAGAGATTTTAACGCCCACACCAGGGCTTGGGGCAACCCAGAGACGATCCGAAGGAGAGACAGTGATGGAATGGGCGGCTGGGCTGGACCTCCGATTAATGAATCAGGGTCCGGGTACATGCGTTCGGTGGCAGGGGAGTCCATCGTGATCTTACGGGCAACCTCCTGCAATGCAAATGCTGTCGGGCTGGCGAGTGGCGGAGGAGGCGCCACACTGTCCGACCATCGCCACATCGTGTTCGATGTCGCACTTCGCCAGCCCGACAGTAACCCCAGTCGCCGAGGAGCAGCCCACCGCGGCGTTGGTGTCCAAGCGGCTCGACCGAGATAAGCTCGAAGCCGCCGCCATCGTCGCGTCCTGGCCAGATAACGTCGAAGAGGTTCAGTCCGATCCTGAAGTGGAAGCAAACTGGTTTCGGGGTACGATGGCGAAATTTGCGACCTGTCAATGCCAGAACCAGTCGCCCCAAGCGCAGAGCAGTGTACTGGTGGTCGGCAGAAATCGCACGGCTCCGTGCGCTCTGCTTGCGAAGTCGGCGCCAGTACACCAGATCTCGAAGAAGAAGAAGGCGAGCCGCCTGAGGAGGTAGCCAGACTCTGGGGCATACCGAGCGGCTACAAAGGCGCTACAAGTTATAGCCAACGCCAGGTCTCGGTCCTGAAAGAGCTTCTGGAGGGACTCAACGAAGATCCCTGGGGCGTCCATACAGGATGGTACTGGTAAGCTCCGGCCTTGGTCACCGCCCTTGACGGAGACTCGATCCGGATCTTCGGAAGGGTGATCAGCACGCTCTTCCCAGAGGACCGGTCAAGTCCCTCAGGTCACCTACCGTCGTCATGGGAGTGGCAGGATGAGATGGGGTGACCGTCGAAGAGCTGGAATGAGCCGTTAGCCGCTTAAAGCCCGGAACACAGCACCGGGGCCCGATGGAATACCAGGCCGGGCCCTAGTGTTGAGTCTGGCTGCCCTGGGGACAGGCTCAGGCAGCTGTTTACCAGTTGTATGCGTTGTGCCACGTTCCCCACAGCCTGGAAAGAAGCAAGGCTGGTCTCTTGAAGAAGGAGGGCAGGGCCGCTGATTCTCCTCTGCGTACCGCCCCATATGCCTGTTGGACGAGATTGGCAAATTATTCGAGAGGATAGTTGCCAGTCGGCTTAATAGACATCTGTCGTGCGTCGGTCCCGATTTGGCTGATAGCCAGTTTGGGTTCCGACGGGAGCGTTCCACTTTAATCGCATCTCCCTGTCGGAATAAGCAGTATCCCAGGGTGGCGTGGCGTTGGCGATAAGTCTTGATATCGTCAACGCCTTTAACTCGCTACCCTGGGATGCAATCAGAGGCACTGGCACATCATCAGGTGCCCCTTACATCGAGGTATTATCGGGGATTACGCGCGACAGGTACATTCTGTACATGGGGCAAGATGGCAGGAAGATCCGGAGGGAGATTAAACGGGGTTCCACAGGGCTGGGGCCGCGCTGTACGCCGTAATGTGGGTACGCCTATGATGCGGTTCTGCGAATCGATCTTCCGCTGGCGTAAATGTCGTGTTATGCCGACGACACCTTGGTGATCGCCAGTGGGATTACTTTCGAGAGGGCCAAGGAGCTCGCCGAACTCGGCGAAGTCGTCGTCGCCAAAATCCACGAGTTGGGATTAGAAATAGCGCCTCACAAGACCGAGGCCCTATGGTTCCATAAATTACAAGGGCAGGAAACCACCCGACTCGTGTGTCCGCGTGGGTGGGTCTGATGTCAGAGTGGGAGGTACATGAAGTACCCAGGCCTCCACCTGGACAGTCGCTGGGGCTTCGAAGAACATTTCGAGCGCCTAGTCCCCGGATCGAAAGGGTAGCGGGTGCTATGCAGACTGCCGCCCAATCTAGGGGACCGACGGAGGAAGCGTCGCCTCTATGCGGGAGTTATACGATCCGTAGCTCTGTATGGAGCGCCTGTATGGGCAAAAGGCTGGCCACGACGCTGTAGAACTAAAATCTACAGTGTTCAGCGGAGGATGGCCATACGGATCGTACGAGGATACCGCACTATATCCTTTGAGGCGGCGACAATCCTGGCTCGCTTTCCACCACTAGATATACTGGCGGAAATGGACGCGAGGGTGTACTTCGAATCGTGCCTCCGCCAGGCGGCGGTGGTGGTAGTGAGCCAGAAGAGGCGCTCGAATCAATTAAACGGCAGGAGCGACAAAACGCTCTGGCATCGTGGCGCTCTCGACTTGAGGAGCGCTATGAACGCAGGCGCGTCATTGGAGCAATCCTGCCGGTCTTCGAAGCTGGATGCAGCGACGAGCAGGAAGACTCACTTACAGACTTACACAGATAATTACCGGGCATGGTGCTTGTGATTATCTGTGTAAGATCAGACGCGAGGCGACGGCGAACTGCTTCCACTGTGGTGGACGGACCAGGACTCGCTTCCCACACGCTCGCAGTATGCCCAGCGTGGAACGAGAGCGGACGATCCTGGTAAACCGCATCGGACAGAACCTCTCCTGCCAGCAGTCGTCGGCGATGCTGAGCGGGATTCGGCGTGAGGGCTAGCCACCTTCTGTGAATCTGTTATGATTCAGAAGGAGGCTTTTGAGCGGGATCGGCAGAGGGCGGATCCCGCGCGGAGACGACGTCACCGCGCGTTCGTCACAGCCCTCCTCTTGAAAACGGTGTTCCTCACCTGAAACGGGCCTCTGGGTTGCAGACACGGCGGGGCCTCGAGCGCCTAGTTATGTAACCCCGAGGAGGACGTGACTCAGAAGTGGTCTCGAGAGATCGTGGTAGAACTGCGAGGGTGCTGGGGTAGCATGTACTGCCCCGGGACGTGCTATTAGTGTAGCAAAGCGATGGAGGGGCCCTGGTGGCGTTCCGAACGGAGATCCTGGGACCCCTCGTATACGCTGATGGTGACCACCGTGGGGTTTTAGGCGGTAGGAGTCCGGCATAACCTTTTCGTTGCCCCCGCAGCGGAAGGTATCCATGAGGATTTCCCCACGAAAAAAAAAAGTCAGCAGTGCGGCTGCAACTAGTTTTATTGTACGCACAGGACCGCGTGCACTTATACTTTGACAAAGGGGAACGCCTGTGTATGGCTACTAATGTCCGGTCCACCGGTGGCCTGTGTTGTTAATAGATGTAAGCTATTTTAATGTTTTATTTTTTATTTTAATCTTTGGCTACTAAGGATTAAGTTAAATTTTTTGGGTAAAAACTTTTTTTAAAGTCAGCACCGTGCTGAAACCACACTTACCATTTATCACACTACCATAGAATTTATTATGATCAATGATTTTTCTTTTCTATCAACTTTATGAGGGAAAGACAATAGAGAAGAAGGAATTGATAAATAAAACAATTTAGCAGAGAAAATTTGATAAAAGCTATAGAAGACGAAAATAAATAAAAATACTTCAAAAATTTATTATGTTCCTAGACTCTGGGAACACTCGCCATTGATGTTCATTTTGTATCCTTTCTAGTCCAATAGCTTAAAACATCCTACAATTCAGTAGTGAAGATTTTCGGGCCACCCTTTTTTACACCTTTCCACAGTTGGACAGGTTTTGTACTCTGTTTTTGTACTCAGATAATTATCGTAGGCCTGCCTGTACAAAACAAACACGTCTTAACTTAGATATACCGAAATTCAACCTGGCATCACCGCTGAAGATACTTCATTCTCCTGTGCAATTTGTCTCATAGTAAGTAGATATGGTCTATGAGACAAATTGCACAGAAGAATTGTCTCATAGTAAGTATATGCTTTTTCGGAAACCGGCTTGTTCAGGAGGCTAAGAATCGTCAGATCCGCGTGCAAGACGATTCGTAGGGATTCTTGGAAACAGCGCGTAGACCCGACTCAATACGCATAGGTTGTACTTATTCAAGAGTGCACTATCGCTTTTCTCGAAGAACATACTTGACTACCACGTCGGTCTAATAGACGTCGGCGTGACTGCTGATCATGAAGTCTCAGGTTCGAGTTCCGGTTTTTCTGTCAAGAAATTCTCAATAGTAGTCAGGAGTCAGAAAGTTGGCGGTAATTCACCCCAACAGAAATAAAAAAAGGAGTAGAGAGTGGTATATTTTTGTAAAAGCATCAATGCCACAAGGAAAAAAGATAAATAATACTTTCTTTTATTTTGAATTACTTGCATGTAATTATGTTGGTAAATATATAAGAATTTTTAAGTTTGGTGTGTCTATTCATCATAATTTTCAGTGCACATGTCATCAGGGGAATGCAAGTTCTTTGTCTTACAGAGCGGAGTTAATTCGATTAATAATGGTACACCCGGGTATTACAGATTCAAACAACCTTAATACCCGTAACAAGTTTAACGTAAGTAAAATGTTCGCTGAAGTAATGTCATTGTTAAGAATTCACAAACCGAAATCTCACTTACTTTTAGTATGTGCTTTCCGTTAAAGATAATATTTTTGTTCTGTGTTAGTAATAATAATAATACTAATTGTGGCCAATAAGCACACTGTTCAACAATTTTGTTTTAATCAGAGATAAGAGCTCTTTGCTTACATGAAAGCAAACAGAATTTGACTCTGCTGATGCTGACCTAAGCACTATGCTCTATGACCTCAATAGTGTCTCCCAATAGAAAGGTCTTAAGATGAACACGGACAAAACAAAGGTCATGTGTAACGTCCATGTCACACTTATGCCGGTAGTTATTGAGAGCACTACGCTGGAAATTGTTGACGAGTATGTTTGCCTGAAACAAATAGTCCGACTAAGTCCGAAAAGCATAAGCAGAAGAAGAAAAGAACGCCAAAACTCTCCGATCACACTCTTAATCTCATGGCTCTTAGAAGGGAAATGAAGCTGCAGTCTTTTAAACAGATATGACATCATACAGGCAACTGAACACTGTTGTGGTTGGAAATCTGTCTGTTGGAAAGAGCCAACTGTCAAAGTTGAAGACAGAGTGTGGCAGCATCATTTCCGAAGCATTTGAAATTTTGAATGAGATGGAGAGGTTCTACAGACAGCTGTACACGTCGTCGTTGGAGCGACACACATGTATGAGTAACGATCCGAGAGTAATTCTCATCCGACAATATTCCAATGATATCTCGGACCTCGTCAGAGCGAGATAAGAATAGTTCTCTAGTACTTTAAAATGACAAATCTCTAGGCGAATATGAAATAATAGCGTAATTCTGAAGAAGCTTTTCAATTCCGTTCTCCATGGTTAAACTACTTTAGACGCGTGCAGCAGAAGTGCGTTAGACATGTGTAACATCCATGTCGGTAGTTATTGAGAGCACTAAGATCGATGGTGTTGACAAGTGTGTTTATGGTGGACAAATTTTCAAACTGGCGAAGTCCAACTTCGACCGAGAGGTCAATCGACGAATTCAACTCGGCTGGGCAGCGTTCGGAAGACTACGACACATCTTCTCGTCAGGTATATCTCAAAACTTGAAAACAAGATTGTACAACCAGTGCGTGTTGACAGAAATTACTTATAGATCTGAGACGTGGTTCTTCACTGCAAGCCGTATGAGGAAGCTCAAGATCGCTCAGCGAGCTATGGAGAGGACTATGCTCGGGATTTCTCTGCGCGATAGACTTAAAAATGTGGATATCGGCAGTAAAACCAGACTAACCAAGATAGCCCAACAGATTAGTAACCTGAAGTGGCAATGATCCGGCCATATAGTTCAAAGAACTGACAACCTATGTGGAAGAAAGGTTCTGGAGTGGCAGCCTCGTACCAGTAGGCGAAATGTAGGGTGGCGCCCCACTAGACGGAGTGACGACCTGGTAAGACATGCGGGAAGTCGAAGGATGCAGGTGGCTCAGGACCGTGCTTTATGGCATTCCTTGGGGGAGGCCTATGTTCAGCAGTGGACTTGTGAAGGGCAGTAATGACGATATAATAATAATGCAGTAGATGCATTAAGAAGTATTTGATGGTAAATGATGCTTCCAGAAAGAAACATTTAACACGATACAGCACCACCTTAAATAAAGGGTAATCTTTTCATGTCATATTTTGAGTGTGTGATACAAATAACAGTCACACACTAGCTGCAAAGCGTTTAGCTCAAATTGGCAGTATCGTAAAGTAACAATTTTTCCGGACCGATACGATCTTTAAGAAAAGACCCTACTCCTTCAAGAAAAGGCCGGTAACGCATCTGCAATTCCCCTGGTGTTGCAGTTGTTCATGGGCGGCGGTGGTCACTTACCATCATGTGACTCGTATGCTCGTTTGCCCTTCTCATATAAGAAATAAATAAAAAAAGTAGGCATATTTGCTGCCTTTATTGATTTCATCTGTTTTATGTATAGCCTATTTGAACAACTTTATACCTGATGACTTCTTATATTTACGCGAACACTACACATTAAATGAAACGTTGGGAACTAAGAAGTCAGAATTAAACGCGATAATATCCGTAAAATTAGTTTCATTTAATTTTATACCTAATCCTATATCTTATGTCGACGACGCACTCTCATTATGTATATATTTATTTACACGAAGTATTTCGAACTACTTCCAAACTTCCTCCTCCTCCCACCCCCTACCGAATAACTCAAAACTGTTGGACCTAAACACTTATATAATTTTACATTTCTTAAAACCCTCTGGAATACCTAGACTCCCCATGAATTAACCTATTATAGTTCATGAGTGCCACTTTTAACACTCAATTACTGACTCACGGACTCAGTCATCAAAACCTAGGCCACTTCTAGGTAAATTAGAGATTGGAAATTTATCATGAAGGTAGATCATTAGGCGAATTCAAAGGAAAATAATTGGTGCGGTTAGTTTAGGTAGTTAGTACTTGAAACTTTCCCGACATCTAATTATTATAAACAAAATTAAAAGAAAACAGTGAAAAATAAACGCAAGAAAAACGTTGCGGGTCATATATTCATTTACACTAGTATTGTTTCAGGTCAAAATTCGACCTCTTAATTGGTTAAAGCGTTTTGATTGGAAAAATTCATCAATCATTCACTTTATTTTATCAGCCTTAACGGCAACATACATGTTTTTTCTGCACATCTATGGCAGAGTAGCTTTCGAATGATTTAAGTTTCATTCCACTTTTATTTTGTATCAATATAATATAATAAAAAATTAGTGAAAGGATATATTTTTTTAAAATAATATCATCCAAACCAAAAACATATAATTATGTGAAAACAAGCCAAGTTTGGTACAAACAATGTTCGGAGTTGTCAAATTTTTCGATAACAGTTGAGATCTGAATGAAAGCCAAATTCAAAAGCAGTTCTTTAAATGATAGATATAGGAATGTATAACGTTCTTCAATTGATTTAAAAGAAAACTTGTTACTTTCTTTGATACAAATTTTAAAATTAGCAAAGGTCTAGTCCAGGGCCTAAATCATATTATGTAACACAAATATTGACATTATAAAGCTTGAGGTAAAACTCTAGTTTGTGTCTGAATCCGGTATTAAGAGACAATCTTTAGTATTATTAATTTATCATGGAAACAATGTCAGCCAAATGGCCGCCTCTCGACATTTTGCGCCAGATGTTTCATTTGAGGTAAAGTAAAGGCACCTTATTCCGAGGGTTTCTAAAATTGGCACCATATTTGGAGGTATTTTGAAAAAGAAGAAGATCTCTTATTCAATTCATATTATAATATTGCGTAGTTGAAAATATAACATCAAAGGCCTGGAGCAATGTGTATACGTTTTAAAATAATTGGTTAGTTTTGCGTCAGCAGCTGGTCCGAACCCGTGCCTCATACATTTTGCATCTTGTGAACGTGAGTACCATGATTATTTATATAGTGTTTTTTTGGTTATATTTGTACCGTGTTTGTAATGATTTGAGTTAAATTATTTCAATTAAAATCCAAAAGTACACGCCTCATGAGCGTTTCATTTAATTTTGATGAAAAAAATAAATCGTATTCCTGACTTTTAAAATATATTATTTACGTGTTTTATATTTAGCGTTCTATTATTTTAACAGGTAGTGTTAACTACAAGGGAGATGGATATTATTCCATCTCGCTCGCACTATATTAAGGGGGTTGTGACGGAAAAATCTTACACTTTTTCTCGCCTAGCCCCAATCCGTCAAATTCGTACCGTGCGATAAAGAACTTCGTTCCAAAAAACCCGATTTCGATAAGTCAAGTCAGAAAGAAAGTCAAAGATCCAGTTTTCCGGGAGTTATCGTGACCACATACAAAATCAACATCCGGACGTCAACGTAAAATTTTTTTCAAACCGTTTTTTTTTCGAAGTAGCAATATAAAATGATTTTTTTAAATATAAGATGGATTCATTAGAGTGTTTTCTTGATATACGGCTACTCATATTATCGAATAAGTGAAATATGGTTATGATAGAGGCATTTCAAGAACACAAAATTGCTTGACCTTGACGTGTCGAGAGTAAAGCACTACCTAATAACGCTTCCCGTTATGACGCGTGCAATATAAAAATTTATGTTTGTTTGTTCGTATTTTATACCTATGATCTGTATATGTGTATGATACCATATGACCTATGATACATACCCTTTAACAAATAAAACGGTATGTATCATAGGTAAAACTTTGTTAACTTATTACTTGCACTTACGCGAAGGTTATAGACATAGTACAATTAACTTAATGTAGGTGCGCATATCGGTATCTACAAATTTATTTGAAAGTTATATATCATTTCTAATTAAACAATATAACTCTTCCAAATTTGAAACGATATTTACACAATTATTTCTTCTGCGGCTGCAACGCGCCGGGTACCAGCTAGTCTAATACTCGTATATGAAAATGTATGTTTGTTTATTCGTATTTTATGTGCTGCCATACCGTTTATCAGACTGCGGTAAAACTTTGTCAACTTAGTGCTTGCACTTTCGCAAAGGTTATAGGCATAGTACAATTAACTTACACGCGTATCGTACCGACAAATTAATTTGATAGTTATATTATATATTATTCAACTTCATACATACATACATACATAAACACTCACGCCTGTCACCCAGAGGGTAGGCAGAGACTACGGACTTCCATTTGGCACGATCCTGGCACACCTCTCTCGCCTCCTTTACATCCTTATTCAACTTCAATTAATGTATTTATCATTCCAAATCAAACTATATACCTCTACCAAATTTAAAACAATATTTCCACAATTATTTCTTTTCCGGCAGCAACCAGCTAGTTAAAAATAAAATGAACTTCTTAGGTCTATATTTCTATTTTTTTATTCATATTTTTAAATTATTATAATTTTGGCTGTAGGATAATGAACACCATGTATTATTCTTCCAACCTTTTACCTTTGCATTTTGTACACTCGGAATTAGGAACCAAATACATCGAAATAGGGATTTTAACATCGGAATAAGGTGCCTCCGACTTCTTTTCATAATTAATTAATTTAGAATACCAGCGTAAAATAGCAGCTTAATGCTGCTGTGTTTCGTATGGTGAGTGTAGAGAACCGGAGACCCTTTACTGAAAAGAGGCATTCCATCTTAGTCCTCACGGCTGACAACGCATCTGCATTTAAATTGCAAACGAAGATAGATGTAGATGTCTAGGCCACAGCAACCACTTACCATCAGGTGGACTGTGCTCGTTTGTCACCCTTATTCTATAAAAAAAAAAAAGAATACAATCAAGATCTAATAGCCTAACATATTGTCTATTTCAAGAGTAGAAACAAAAATGATTCTGATAAAAATAGTCAACCTTCAAAAGGGTACAATAAATACTTAATTTTCGATCTCCGCTCGAGTTGTAGTAAAAATACCGCGAAATCAGGTGTCTTTACCTTATATTTCGATAAGTTTTTCGTGAGTTTACGGCTCTGTTACAATTTGGCAGATGTTAGTTTATAAGTGCTTCAACGTTTTTGATAATAGACAGGATTCTTTAGAAAACTCCACAAAAAATTTAACGGTGTGAAATCAAAAGTTCGTTGGCGTCCCCCTACCGTAAAATAATGCGACTTCTGAACTTGAACGTTATACGTGATTTGTGGGAAGTTACGTCATCTTGTTGAAACCACATATTTTTCACATCAATATCCTAAATTTTGGTGCCTATTTGAATTCATTGAAATTCAAAATGTAATCGGTACTATGGGACTTAGACAACTCTAAAAGTATCTTCGACATTGAGTCTCAGAGAGAAAAGAGGAGTCAAAAATCTTTAGAGTGAGCAGTGGCTAAATTCCGCATAAAGACTGTGCGTAAATCTGTTGAATCGTGGTCAGAGAGCTTGACGTCCTATATGAAGGCCAGAGGCGGCCAATTTGGATAAAATGGTTTAATTATTCACTTAGAGTTCCAATATGTATACATGAGTTTTATTAATATCACACTGATATTTTTAAATTATATGTGTAATAGAATTAATGACCATACTAGGTCCTACGTTATAAGCAGTTTCTAGTTTTGATCAGAAAAATATTACAGTAAATAAACTATTATATTTTAAACAAAATTTTAATAAAATATAAAATAATGTGAATTATTCATAAATAAATTATCATAGAATATAGTAAAAAAAACAGCCTTTAGCGTCCCACTGCCGGGCACAGACTCCCTCTCATTTCTGAGAAGATTATGAAGCAATAATGATGCACTACTCCAGTGCGGTTGATGGATTTCAAATGTCCTAGGAATATTTTATTTCCCAGACATGCAGGGTCTTTTCTCCATGTTTCTCTTCACTGTCGAGCACGTGGTAAATCACCACTTAAAATACGATTAACAATTTCATTGGCGCCTGCGAGGTTTGAACTCAGATTGCTCACATACAGTGAAATTTACAGCGAGCTCTTAGTATTTCCCTTCACCGCCAAGCACGTGGTAAATCAGTACTTAAAGTACAATTAACAATTTTATTTGCACCGGCGAGGTTAGAACACGGATTGCTCAAAATGAAATTTATAGCGAGCTCTTAGTATATCCCTTCACCGCCGAGCACGTGGTAAATCAGTACTTAAATTTGCGCCGACGGGGTTCAAACACGGATTGCTCACAAACAATTAAATTTACAGCGAGCTCTTAGTATTTCCCTTCACTGCCGAGCACATGGTAAATCAGTACCTACTTAAAATAAGATTAAAAATTTCATTGGCGCCGGCGAGGTTCGAACTCGGATTGCTCACATAGGTATAATGAAATACACAGCGAGCTCGTTGTATCTAAGCTACAATATAAATCTAAACAATATTTTATTATGCTATCATAAACTCGACATAAAATTAGTATTTATAAAAATATAATACGGTGAATGAAACTAATTTTTGATTCTATCACGTTTAATTTTAACTTATTTTTGCGTTCCAACATTTAACGGGTCACGGGGTTAAAATGAATCGCGGAAAATCCGTAAAATTTATTTCATTAGACCATATTTTTTGTCTATGCTACTAGTATCTATAAGCGCTATTTTCATTTTATTTAGTTGTGAAGTTGTGCTTGTAAAGCCTTAATTTTAAAGCTAACATCACATTAATTATGCAGATGCTAGCGAATGAAAGTGGATAATCTCGTCGGTGTCTGAGAATTAAAGAAGCAGCCATCTGTGCCTTAAAGTTTTTGTTGAGATCAAAGCTTTCTTAAGTTTAACTGATTAATTGTTACATTGTGTTGACGTTTTTGATAAATTTAGACTTTAGTGCCGAAATAAATTATGATTTTTATCAAACTGAACATTTTAATTTAAACCCTCAGTATATACGAAAAATAATACTTATATTGCCATTCCTGGACTTAAGTACAGCTTCATAATAATTTTTAAGGACCATTTTCAGTGATAAGGAGTGAAGCAGAGGTTTGATATTTCTATCCTATAAGAGAGGAGTCCTTCATTTATGGTCACTGATCTATGGCCTAAAGTGTGTTGCCTTTTTGCTTTTTAGTGCATAAGTTATTATCGTTTGTTATTATAGAGCACCCTCCCAGTTAATCTTTCTTCTCCTTTTATTTTATTGTTTTTTGGGTTATCTGGAAAATTTCTTCGTAGAAATAAGACAGTCTTTTATTTCCCCTCAACATCTTTTTCTCTTCATTTTTCTTATTAATCTTTCACTATTGTATTTACGAAATTACCAGTGTGAACTATAGATTTATTGTCTGAACTTCGATTACGAATTAAGACGTAATTAAGAATTATGTCTTAATTTCACTTCAAAATCACCATCGACGTACCTTTAATTACATCCATGTATGTAATGCAAATCACCATTGACGTACCTTTAATTACATCCATGTATGTAATGTATTGTACGAGTACCTTTAAGTTCAGAGTTATATTCATTTGGAAAAATTATTTTCCTGACATGTAGGAATTTGTACTTGATTTTCCATATTCGCTTTCCAGTCTGGTGATTGTTTACAAGTACTGTCAGGATAGAATAGAAGAGAATAATACTTGTTGATTCGAAAAGAAAACCTATTTCAAAAAACTATAAAGAATAATATAACTTTCACACAATAGCTTCTAAAGTTTTATAACAAGTTTTTTTATATATTATCCATATTTAACAATCTTAAACAACTCTAACCATCGTAAAAATCTGTAAAGTGGTGTTCTTTGTGTAGCGTTAAAATTTCTCTCTGAAAACGTCTCATTAATTATGTAAAAGGTAGCAAACAAAAGTGGATAATCTCTCCAGTGTTGGACTAAAAGGAGGCAACAGAATTTTAACGTTCTCTTACAAAGATCAAAGCTTTCTTATCTTTTATTGATTAATTCTTGCATTGTGCTGATATGATTTTATACATTTTATTGCTAAAAATAAGCCTTTTGCTCTTAAAAAGAAACAATTAAGTATGATAGTATTAGGTAATACATATTATATATAATTATTAATTTTATTACGCCAGATGACGGATCCGTAGCGCAGTGGCTAAGAGTTTGATGGCGGCGCTGCCGGGTCACGGGTTTGATTCCCGCATGGAACTAGTGTTTGTATGGCCTACAAATAATAGCTCCGTTCTGGATATTCGTGTGTAAAACATTTTAAAAATACATGAGAAAATGCTAGTATGGAGGTAACTAACGAAAATGTAACGAAAAAAGTGTTAAATTTATTTTATTTAATTTGTAAATACTTTAAGTAGAAAAGAGTTAAGCTGTGTTAATATTACGGGATTTTGCTTCTGTAGAAATATATTTAAGTTATTTTAGTTTTATGCGTAGTAGAGCCATGCTGCAGCTATTTTATGGTTGTAGCACAAATGTGTCACCGATACCGGGGAATGACCACGCTCTCACAGAAATACCAGCGTAAAATAGCAAATAGCTTAATGCTGATGTGTTCCGTATGGTAAGTGTAGAGAACTGGAGATCCCGTTTACAGGTAACGAGGCGTTCCACTTTAGTCCTCAGGCGTGACTCCGCATCTGCAATTTGATTCTTTAATCGAGAATAAGTATATACATCTACATCTATTACCCATCTATATGTGGGCATAACGGCATCAAATTATCATCGGGTGGACTGTGTGCAAGTTTGTGACACTTATTCTAAAAAAAATATCTGGATTAGCAGATTAAGGGAACTTATATTTGTAGCATATATAGCACAAATGATTCGCAGTGTTAACAGTTTCAAAACAGCTATATTAGTTTATTGTAGTTATTTCCATAGCATATAGTAGAATGGAATTTTGATAAAGGAA
The DNA here is from genome assembly GCA_029286625.1 of Parnassius orleans. Lineage (NCBI taxonomy): Eukaryota > Metazoa > Arthropoda > Insecta > Lepidoptera > Papilionidae > Parnassius > Parnassius orleans. The sequence goes on from JAGSMP010000195.1 coordinate 1,183,320, forward strand.
AAGGCAATTGATACATAAAATACACTCGTAAGCATTTTTCTTGATTAAAACAACACACCGTATTTTTTGGTTACCCACACACTATTCTCCTGTATCGAGGAGGTTAACATACATAAATTGCACAAGGACACACGTCTAGATACAGAACAATTATTTGTAGACCACACAAACACTTGCTGCATGCGGGAATCAGACCCACGGCTCTGCAACGCCGTGACCAAACGCCTAGCCACTACATTACTGAGGTGACTACCATGTTGTATCTCGCTTCATCGCTCATCTTCTGCGGTGCAAGGACAGCTTCGCACTGGATGAACCAGAGCCGCGGCTGATCGGCCCAAAATTCGGGTATTCTCGAGGAAACACTAACAACTGCTACTTCTGCTGACCCGCTAGTACTTGCTTTATTTTGGCCGTCTTGCTGCGAAGTCATTGTGGTTCTTCTTTATGATACACAGATTGATACTGCTTAAATATTGATTAAACATAATGTAGGCACAATATTAAAGTAAAATAATCATCTTACTTATATATTGATTTTATTTCAAATACTAACAATTTAATTTAACTGAAATACAAAAACGACCAAGTTTTTTATAGAATAACTGTGGCAAGCGAGCACACAGTTTACCTGATGGTAAGTGGTTGCTGTGGCCCATAGACATCTACATCTATCCTCGTTTGCGAATAAAATGCAGATGCGTTGTTAGCCGTGAGGACTTAGATGGAATGCCTCTTTTCCAGTAAAAGGGTATCCGGTTTTTTTTTTTTTTATAGGATAGGGTGACAAACGAGCACACAGTCCACCTGATGGTAAGTGGTTGCTGTGGCCCATAGACATCTACATCTATCCTCGTTTGCGAATAAAATGCAGATGCGTTGTCACCCGTGAGGACTAAGATGGAATGCCTCGTTTCCAGTAAATAGGGTCTCCGGTTCTCTACACTCACCATACGAAACACAGCGGCATTAAGCTGCTATTTCACGCTGGTATTCT